>VWZI01022742.1:139235-377672 GCA_013396835.1 Psilopogon haemacephalus
GCTTCATTATCTTTTCATTTAAATCATCTTCAATGACACACCATTTAATTAGGTTTGTTGTGCAGGTACCAACGGTGAAGCTTGTGCATTCAGCACATGCACTTTCATTTGACTAAAGTAATAAATCCTATTCCTGCCAATGTCACTATCCATTACAAAAATTAACAAGGCATCATCCAGTTAAACTAAGTTTTCAAAATGTGGTTTATAAAGAATTTTTCTTTCACGCCATTATGGGCTCCTTTATTGATGAACTTTCCAGTGTTCTATGATCTTAGTCATAAATAAAGATTTACTTGTCAACACAAGCTGTAAAATGTTACCTGCCAGGAGTTAGCCAGTGTTCTCCTCTAGTCATAAATATGCTTCCCTTTGTTGAGGTGTTATTAATGTTGCTGCTTTTTTTTTTCCTCCCGTTATGAGATTTTACAGCCAAGAAAAGAAAGAAGATTGCCTAGTAGTTAACACCAAACATTTTACACACACACAAATCTCACATGGAAACTTACAAATTTACTTTGGCCTGCAGCTAGAGGTGTATATTCGCATCCTGTTAAGTCTGCAGATAAATATATCCCTGTGTACAATATTTTTATTGTCAAAATATATTGTTCAGTAGCTGAAAAAAAAAAAAAAAGATCAGCAGAATACTTCAGAAAGAACTCTGGCTATGATGATTAAGGGTCCCACAAAATCCCCTCTGTGCTTCCATTACTTTTTTTAACAGCTTCTATTTCAAATAAAACAAGATTTGCAGGGAAAAGTAATATACTTCCCTAGGCCAGCTAATGTAATTGGGGAAAAGGTCAAACTTTTAGTCTGCAAACCCTTCTGTAGGTCTGATTGTGATGGTGCTGCCTTTTATTTGGCTACTGCAAATCAGCTGAGGTATGAATGTCAACACTAGTAAGCATCAGTCACTAAAAGCCTATGGTCAATTTAGCAAAGACTGGACTCATTAGAGCTGAAGCAATACTTTCCTTACAGGTCACTGACCAAGTGGAGATTTAATTTGTTACCTGAAACTGAAAATCCATGGCTTGAATTTTGTCAGGCAGAATGGAGACAAATGCAACAGTAAAATCCACTAATTTGCTGTGTACTATTAAATTGATATAAGGCCTGCTGATGGATCCTGTTCTAGGACTGCTCATTGAGAGATGGCACAAGTCAGGTAACACTAGAGAGCATGACAGTGTAAAACTCCTCTTGGTTGGCAGCCAAATTGAGGTACTTAAATGCAGGGGTAGTTACAACTGGAAGCATGCCTTTTGGATTCCTTTCTCCCTGGGGAAGGAGATGCTGTGCCACTCTCACAGTACAGGTGAGGTACAGGATTGTTAAATGGCTCAGATGGTTTCCCAGAGCTAATGACTTACTAGATGAAATAATTTTAGCCTAACAGGTGTCAGAATACATAGTGGAAGGAGTGCCCATTTTCATTTCAAACACATCTGCCAGAGGAGAATGAGGCACTCTGCACTTCTCTCTGCTTCCCACCCCTTTCTCAACATGCTGATGAGTAGTCTCATCACAGAGTCAAGAGAGCTGATTCTGTCTCTGCAGAACCTCTTTACCAGAAAAGTACTTCCACCACTGGGCTATGCTTCACTGTAAAACAGCTGTACTTTAATCTTTTTTTTTTTTTTTAAATTTTTTTTTATAAGATGCTACTCCTTATAATAAAAAGCAAAATTTCTAAGATCACAGGAAAAGAACATCACTCTTCCTCCTGAACCCCTTCTCCAAGGACTGTGCATTCAGTGACTGGTTTATGAATGAGTATCAGGCAAGTGCTCTTCAATGAGCTCAGATAACAACAAAATCAGACATAGGAGATCTCTTAAATTGCAAAACTTCTGAAGAAAAATAAATGAGAATGTCTAAGGGGTCTATGCTCCTTCACTATAACAAAGTTACTTTGTAGGTCAAGCTCACTGCTGTGCTGTAAAAAATGCTTGGGGTAATCAGATCATCTAAATTTAAGACCACGATGAAGAGACACCTCTGGTATGCATCCACCCTTCCTGCACAAGAAATGTAAAAAAAGGCATTTTTATTCCAGCTACAAATAAAATATAATTGAGATCCATTCTTATTTTCAAGCTCCACTTTCAAGTGGGCAAGACTGCATGGCTAGGGCAGCAGCCAATGAGAAGGTTCAAACAGTTGAAGACAAGTTTTAAAAGATATTGTCAGTCATAGAGAATGAAGCTGGAGCAGCACAAACTGAAAACAGAAATAGTCACCACTACATTTAAAAATCACAGAGAGACTTTAGAGAAGAAGCAGCAATACTTAGAGAAGTACAAATCAATGAGCTTAACATTAAATCCAGAAAATTTTTAATACCAATATTTCCAGAGTGCTCTGTTTTGTACAGATAACTGAACAAATCTGTGGTGAAAACATAGAAATACAGGTTTTTAAAAGTCAGAAAACGTGCTTTCACCCTACCCTTTTTCCCTCCTTTGCCTTGGTGCTCTGACAGTAGCTTGATCCACACATCTGTATGTGTATGTGCAGCAAAAACTCTAATTCAAACTTGCACATTTTTACCATTTAAGATGGCATAAAGACTTAACAGTTATGGATACATAAAGAAGAGAGAATAAGAATTGTCTGAAACATTGAATTCTATAGTTCATGACTTTTCAGCACTTAATTATGCAAATCATGTAATCTTAACACAGCTTTCTCAATGGAATGTGTCTTTCTTCTAATAAATTAATTTTCTATGTTGGCTTCTTTTACAATCTCTTTGTATTCCTTGTCCTCAGCACAAAATATTAAATCATAGGGTCTAAAGCAGAATTCAATGTATGTAGACTTAAAAAATCCAACAGTTAGAGAAAGAGAAAAAAAAATAAATAATGTGCAATGTAAAGTTTATGTTCAATGTAAACAAGCAGCTATTATCTGCACTCAGGAAAGTTTTCAAGGACAACAGCAAGACTTGATTTTTTTTTAAAACCTGTGTATTTTACTGCAGGCTAAGAAAAGATAAAAATCTGTTATGCTGTGATAAAAACAAACATTTTGGGGTTATATTTTACAGATAGAAATAAAATGGCTAACCTTAAGGTTTTTGGTGTTTTGTTGGTTTTTTTTCCCCCTGCTTTATCTAAATTTTAATCCACTGCTGTTCTCCTTCAGGGTAACTATTTTTTTCTTGGCTGGTGTCCCTCACTCCAATATATTTGGCTACATCATGGAGATGATAGTTAACCCATCCTTCTCTACATTGTCACCAGCAACAGCAAAACATCACTGTCTTACTCCTCCTTATACTGAAAATTATTATCAGTACATATCTTTGTCTTCATTGCATTTATTTCCTTGCTGTTCAAGGAAAACAACAGACTTGTGCTTACTCTCACATTATACAATATGTTACAGGTTTGGTAAAGAAAATTCAGCCTGTGTATGGTTAGATCAAAAGAGAGAAACTGAATACTGCTGGTCCCACACTTTCCAGAACAGGAATATGAGATAAAATTAAAGTTTTGACCAGCTGAATGAGCCAACCAACAATAGCTACAATGCTTAATGTCATCTTTATTTTGGCGAGCATGTGAAAAGATAAACAGTAGTGGCAAACGTGAAATACCTAAAATAGAGGGGGTAAAAAGATTTCACATCTACAGATACAGTGAAAGAATAAATGCTATCAGTAGTCAAAAATCACTCACAGTTCAGATTTGAGTCTCTCCAGTGTGTTTTCTCCAAATGCCGCCTGTGTATCTTTGATAATTCATGCTTTAAAATATATTATTTTTTAATGTTACATTTAAAATATTTTATTTTTATGATAAAAGTTTTTAAACACTTTGATGGTTTTCAGAAAAGTGTTATTTGTGTATTGCTTTTTTTTTCTTTCACCCATTTGCATAAAAATAACAACTGTGGGAAAAAAAGGGAACACAACAAAACATATAGCATTTATATAAGCCAGGTAATGTCATTAATAACAAAATCCACATGCCCATAAAACAATGGACATACAGATCCTCCCACATCTTTAAATCCAGTCTGACCTAATCTACAGATCAACACTGAGTTTAAGACCAGTGAAGAGAAGTGTAAGCGTAACATTTGCTGCAATATTTATATTATTCTTATTTTACTCACCTTCAGTAGAAACACATTTTATACAGCGCTTTACAATTCCTCCTATCTCACCCACATTTATGTCCTAGAGAGGGTCTTCCTCATCTCCTCCCAGCCACATGACCCTTCACATTTTTAGTACTGGAGCAGGTTAGTCAGTGGGAATTGACTTAAAACTCCCTTCTCTCCTTCAAAATTCCACTTTGAAATCCCTTCCCTGGTCCTTAATCTGATATTTTTTTTTTGTGAGAAGCATACCATTGAGTATCTGGGTTAAGTAATGAAGAACCACCAAGTAAAAATGATGAAAAATAGTTACATAGAAAAATGAACAGCTTCCTGAAGCAACATACAGTGAAACAGGATTTTTGTGATAGTTCTAAATCAGCAGCAGGAACTGAAGTAACACTCATGGACTAAACTCCTTAAATAATCAATGTCTGCAAAGTTAATCTGTGTGCTTTGCTAGAACACAAGGACACTAAGCCTGATACATACATAGTGTTTAGGTATAAGGAGAAAATTGAGGTGGAAAACCAACATCAATTTAAGATGTGGACTAAAAGGGCTTCTGTTTAACCATTTTACATTAACTGAATGCTGAACTAAATGAAGTAAATCAATCAGGTTATGGTAATTTTTTTTCTGTTCTCCTAAAGCTCCATAGAGTAATGATGAACAGCAATTAGGAAAACCTACAGATAAGTGTCCCCTGTGACACTTAATACGCTTCAACTGCTTTCAGTCACTGCTTAAAGAATCCCAGGTGGCTACATAGGAATAGAAATCAGCCACTAGTCAAGTACAGAGGAAGGCTTGGGGATTGTACACTTGTACACTGGATTCTTGTTGTTAGTTCAGTGCTTAAATAATTGCGTAGAACTGAATAAGAAGGCACGAATACAAGGAGAGCTCTCCAAATTAATCATACATTGCAAGAGCTTTCAACTTTTTCCCATCCTTGATTTGTCAGAGCAACAGTTGAGCACTATTGTAACAAGATTTCTCAAAGGCTGATGAGATAAATTCAGACAGTAACAGGATAAAAGAGAGGCTGCTATGATGAGCAGGACAAAGTCCCTAAGATACAAGAAAAAAACAAAAAAGAAAAACCCAAAAAACCAAAACCCAGGCTTATTTAGTCTCTCAAAGAAAGATGAGATGTGGTTGCTCTTTATCAGTGCTTCAGGACAGTAAGCGAACTCAGAGAAAAAGAACTACTTGAGGTAGCAGATGATACAGTCATATGAAAAAAAGTCCCATCAGATGTCACAATGGCCAAGAATACATTTTACAGCCATCCTCTTTCCAGAAATAATCACAGCTCTGCCAGAAACACAGCCAAGGTCTTCACATTGAGCCTTTGTCGCTGTCAAAACTGGAGCAACTTGTGTGCTACAAGCTTTTCAGCAGCCAAACACCTTGGTCGTTCCAGCTCAGCAGCCTCAAGATGAGGGAGACCGGACATGACTTCATGCTCTTCAGTTCTCAGTCTTCCAGTTTGGTGTCATACCACAGTCAACAAGTTAGCCCTTCTATGCTACAGTAATTTCTATTACTTCTCTTTCTTCATCAAGATCACTTCCTTAACACTTATTCACAAGAAAACTCATAGTTCAGCCACTTATGTCCTTGCTAACACAATAGAGATTTTTCTAACCTCCTCCTTTTTCCAGTATGTTCCTCCCAGTTGTGATTCCATCCTACAAATCATTCCATTCAATATAGATAGCTTGCTTTGTCATAGGTGGCTGTACCTAGTTCACAGAGGTACCAACCACCTCAAGGTCTTTCTCTTTATTTATATAGGGGGACAGAATATAAGTCCTTATATAGGAAGAGGGGTATCAAACTTCCATCCATTGTGCTAATGAAAGTGGAAATTGGAAAAGCAGGAGAAGGGGAAAATGAAAATCCCACAATTAATTTCTTGGCACACTAAACTAAGTACCTTTTAGGCAAGTGATAATGAAAAGTGAAAAGTAGTACATTAAATGTTTTCAGGCACTGCAGAGTGCCACAGCTGGGCTCATGTATGTCACTCAGAACGAGCTATTTAATAAATGGATGCTTTCTTCACTTCCTCCTATGGAAAACTCTCAGACTTCTAAAAATCTATCCCAATAAAGAAATGTGCACTTCTGCACTAACATTTGGCTGTTTTCCACATTCTTCCCCTTGGAAAAGCCCAGAAATAGTCAGAGCTGTCCCTGTGCTGCTTTACCACAGTGCACCAGGGTTTGCATGGCTTTTCTACTCTCCATGCAACGTAACTGCACCGCAGGGTCTGGCCTTACACATTTAAAATAACACTCCAGCCTTCAGTGTCGCTGCAGGGAGCAGGCTGTTTGCTAGTGCCATTTTCAAACAGCCACAAAAATACAAAATAACCTTCACAGTAAGGCTCAGACATTTAATCATAAAGATTATAATCAAGAGGCTACTCAACTGAGAATGCACATGAAGATAGCTGGGAATAGAGGAAAAAAAACAACTGATGTCTCGCTCAAGACAGTAAAGATACCCACAAATGCAACCCTCAGTTCCACACCCCCCTTACACCCACCCTCCCACCCGGAATCTGTCTCTTAAGATTATCCTAGAATTTAAACTATTTTCTAAACTAATTTCAAGTCTCATAGATACCATAAAGCTTGTGAAAAGGCATGACTGTTTCAGCAGTATGCTTCACAGACATTACTGAATGCCCCTTTCACTTCTCTTCTTACAAACCAAATTCTATCAGACAGCAAGGGCAGGCTGCAGCATTCAGATCATTTACTACAGTTGAGGCTGCTTCCCTTTGTTCCTCAGCCATCCCTCTCCTTTCTCACCTGTCTCTTGGAACACTTGTTTAAATGTAATTAAGTAGAAGTTAACAGATGCCTCTCTCACTACTCATCTACCAACCCATGAGAAGCTGCAGGGATTTGGAAATAATCCTGAGCAAAAATTTTATTGGTCAAGAGTACAATCCTTCAAATCTATCCTTCCCATTTTAAAGAACAGAATGAGCAGTTGAAAAGAGCTCACCACTTCCTTCACAAATATTTTCAAGGATGGTATGATTAAAGAAAATTTCTGTACTGTGCTATTTGACCCACATAGAAGATGGCAGTGTGCTATTACATGAGGTAAAAACTCAACACATTGGATTTTTAGGAAAGATGAGCACTGATACATTATTTCTTCAAGTCTAAAATATTTAGAGAACAGGAAAGGACTACAAGGAATGTAAATCTCATATACAAGCCAAATTCTATTCAGCAAATATGCCAGTTTACTTCTTTCTACTTCCATGAGTTAAGTGGTAGACTTATCTTTCACCACACAACACCACACCCTTTATGGGTATTGTATGCTAACATAAATGTAGATCTATTAAAAATGAGTGGAGAAGAATCCTGAGAACACAGGAGTATTTGCCAGTGCCTCAGGTAGAAATTCACCAACTCACCAGTCCTTTTGCAAAGTTTCTTCCTCCACTGCTATTTTTCAGTAAATACATTCAACACATAACAGATTTACTGTACCCCTGACTCCCAGATAATGATTTACAGCTCTGAACTAGTTCTGTCTCAGGTGGCTGATAGGTGCACACATTTTCCCTGTTGTTATGATCTTCCTCCTCCTGCATTAACCCTAACAACTTCCAAAACACTTGCTGGGATAGTAAGTGTGAGTTAAAACCAGGACATCTTCTGAGGAGGGCAAACATCTCCAGAGCCAGCAAAGGTTCAGAGCTATTATATGGGTTTTTTGATGCTTCTATTTTCCTAAAAGATTTNATTTAGGGGAAAGATTGTTTTTTCTGATTAAGAAAGCTGGATCCTTTCACACATCTCAATAAAAAAAGACTATATATGTCCAAAAGCACAGGAATCAGCTAACTGAGAGTCATCTTCTAGATCTTGAAATTCACCCTAAGAAGTGTCTTACAGGAACATTTTAAAAAAACCACAAGAATTGAAGGTTTCTGAGCTACAATAGTTTAATTCTGGTACAGACTACATTTTTTCTGCAAAGTTTGTAGTTCAAAACTTTTTCTTGAACTACTCTCACACTGTTTCATCATACCATTTCTAACATGATGTGTTCCTTCCCTCCACACCCTAGGTTAAATTAGAATTGTTGATTTTGAACAGCTATCTGCAGTAAAACAGCCCCTCATCCTCGACCCCACTTACCATCATGTGCCAGCAAAGAAACCCTGTTCTTTTGAACCCAAAAATTACATTATAAAATCACACTTCTTACTTAGTCTATAGTGAAGCTTTCTTTCAAGATTTTATAGAAACCTTTTTGAACACCATTTGGTGTTTCTATCTGAGGGACAAGTACTCTCATCTTTCCTTACAATTCAGTGGGTGAGGGAATGCTGCCTTTACAACCAATTTTTTAAAATCTTCACGAATAATGAGCCTGCAAAATCAATTTTGGTATGATGCTGATGAAGTCTGCATTTTTTGACAGCTGTGAAGGTGGCTTCAAGGGTGAATGGTGATTTCCTATTTTAAAATCCAAATCAAGACAATGGAAAGCATAAAATTCTGCATTTCTAAAGAAGAAAGTCACACCCCTACACCCCCCTCAAAGCAGATTACTGATCAACCCATACATCACCATTTATGATAAATATAAATTTAGGTACTGCCTTGCAGTTGTGTGCAGTTTGAATTAACTTGATTAGGTACACACAGAGGAGAATATCACAAAAACACACTGATAAAAAACATTCTGTATTGGTAACAGTAACCTGAATAGGCAGAAATTTTAAATGCAGATTTATGTAACAGGAGTGAAATAAGCAGCATTTGTTACTCCAGGTAGAAGGCATTCACGGAAGCCCCACTGCATCACTTACAACGTAACCTGGCTGCAGTACAGGCTGGAAAGCTTAGACTGTGATTCTGCACCCCCGCCCAGTTTTGCATGTGTTTCACTAAATATAAAGTGTATTAGATAAGAGATAAGACTTTGGCATTAATCTTATTATAAACATTATTGCATTTGTAAGTTTAGAACCAAAATGGGTAATGAATACCTAAATACTATTTTAAAAGGTTTGCAGAATGGCTTTCTTGAGAGTCGGCTTGCACTACATTTGTCATAACAGTATCAATCACCTCAAACTCTAGGAGATTTCTCCTTCATGTAAAGCAAAAGCAGCACATGATCAATTTGTCCCTAAGTGTCAGCTCTGGATTTTGCCAATCCATTATGCCCAGTATAGAAATCCAGCACAAAGCTTTATCTGCTCTTTCAGCTCTGTTTGTGGATTAAAGGGCTCACAGTTATGAGAAAATTAAATAGTAACAAATTGGGCACACCCTGTGGGCTTCACTCTTGGTTTCTGATGCATTAATAGCCATGTTAAGATCTGAAATTTTGTTGGACATGGTACTCACATAGCCATATACCTGTAAAACATTTTAGGTAACATTGTTTGGGTCAATTCCTTTTCTCAGTAGAAAATAATTCTAACTTGATTCAGATAATAAATGGTCATGACTATTCTATGTAGGTTCACTCCTACATAGAAAATTGAAGGCATCTGTAATCTAAACATTTCTTTGTAGGTAATGTTTTTCATATAATTAGATCAATACATCCTGCATTATTGGTTAAGGTTGCCAGCTGGGATGACCCAAGCTTATTTTGTGCCACCAAACGCAGCTAGACGACAAAAGCTCTATTATCCATGAACAGAAAAAAATTGAACAGGATTTGCTCTAGAGTGCAGTCTATTATATAAAATACATAAAATGTCAATATGACTTTCTTGCAATAGGAGGAGTGCATCACTTTGTATCTGGAGTGATCAATGCAATACTTTCTGAAGCACTAACTCAATATTAGGCATCCACATCCATATTTAAGATATTAACATTTTGTATGTGACCAAGAACACTGGCAGGATGGTGTTAATTGAGACAATAACTATCAGTTGGGTAAATATTTGCCTTACAAACCAGATAACCCCAGAAAATTATGACTTAAGTCTTCACCATTAGAATAATTTTTGAATGGAATGACGTAAATTACTTAAGGCAGATGAAAAGATGTGAATGACAGTGAAGGCAGCTCCATCTACCCTGCAGCCATCCAGTGGAGTGTATATGCTGAAGAATAGGGAAGATGAAGTAGCAAAATGCACAAGCAGGCACCTAGAGAAAATGCCAGAGGTGCTAGCCAAGACAGGTATGTTGGGGGAAAACTAACATGATGGCTTGGGTTAGAAAGAAATTGGGGGAAAATAAGGATGCTTCACATTTCAGTTACTGGCTGAACGTGTAGGGATTACTAGCAGTGAAGTGTTTTCTTGTAATGCTGAGTCAGTTTTGTGATGGCAACACCTCTAAGACAACACCGTTTCAACACATGATTTGAAATTTACATCAAGAGTAACATGCAGACTTTTTTCCTCTAAACTTGGCTGACAGCTAGCCATATTTGAATTCCACCCAAGGAATTCATTAGGCTGTATTGATTTATTGATACAAGAGTCTGATCTAATTTGCATGTGTAAATTAGCAGGAAGAACATTTCCCATTACTTAGCTATATGGCTGAAATGACTGTTTACTTAATTTTCTCCTGCACAGCTCTGGTTTTTGCAAGACATTTGCAGCCAAGGATGTCATCTCAGATTAACTACATGTTGCATATGTTTTATAAAAAAGTAAGGCACTACAAACTTAAATGACTGGTAACTTCTACCAGACACACAGCTTTTAAAAGAGTATATAGATCATATACTCTTGGGCACTTGGGCTTCCGCCACCCCCAAAAGAAGTAGCAGAAAAAGATTATTTGGATCTTGAATTTCTCACAATAAAAATAAAAGTTTTCTATCACCTTGGATATAGTTTTCTTAGAATTATCTTAGTTTCAGACCTTCAGCTTTGTGGAAGGTGGGCAATAAATTTTGCATGAAAAGGAGATAATACATCTGCTCTACTATCCATTTTTATAAGGAAGCAGACATTCAGACACTTTCTCAATTCAAACTGAAGTGATTGAAGTAAGGAAGAATCCAAATGAATCACAGAATGTCATGGGGTGAAAGGGACCTCAAAAGGTCATCTAGTTCAACCCCCTGACAGAGTAGGATCTCCTATACCAGATCATACAGGAATACATACAGGTGGGTTTTGAATATCCCCAGAGAGGGAGACTCAAACCACTTAATTTTACCAATTGGAGAGGTTTAGACACTTCAACAAATCTAGTTATGCTGCTAGTTTCCTTTCAAAACCCCACAAAAGAGAATCTTTGACGAATCCTAAGGATTCATTATCAGTCATCTTCTCATCTTTTTGTTCACTAGAGAATTTAAAACACTTCCATAAGCTCAAACACTGCAACTCCCCAAAAATGGAGATAAAGAAAACAAGATCTGTGTAGTGTGCAGTGGGAGCTGGACCTGACTGTGTCCTGCTCCAAAGAGTCTGCTCCTTCAGTAAGTGTGACAAGGTAAAGTAGGACAAGCTTCCACCAAATTAACTTCCAAGTGTCTCAATTATTTACTCTGAGATGTGTAACTTAGTGACATTTATTTAGTACTTGCTTAGTAACTTGGAAAAGGATAAATAAGAAATTGAGATTATTCTAAGGCTACAACCTTATGTTTTAACTCTATTAAAAAAATGTTGTGAAAACAATTTAAATAACTGAACACTGTGGCTACTTACCGATCTGTCAAAAGCCCAGCAAAGTCAGAGCTACTCTGAAGTGGAAATTGAGCATATTATTTCTTTGCAGTAGTAGGAAGCAATTCTTAGAATCCTCATTTTAAGTGAAGTTTGCTATGCAGCTGTAACAGAGAGAAACAAAAAATAATCAAACCAAAATCACACACTCTCAGAAGAGAAAGCTCCCACAACAGAAGGAAGTACTGTAACCCCTCCTGCAGGCAGTGCATCAGAGGACTTGTATCAAATTGATGTATCAAACCAAAAGCCTATGCAGCATGAAAAACAAGAAAGGCACCAAACTCAGGTGGTTTGAATGTAGAGATTCAAAAGTAAATAACTGAGTTATTAGGAAAATGGTATCCAATGCCACACACAAACATCTTGTGTGCAGAAGACTGGAAGGTGACTGGAAAGCCTAAGTTCTCAAAGTTTCTGGAAAATTTCTCCTGAGTTACCAAATAATAACCCTGAAATCTGCTCCAGTGAAATTGCTAGAAACTACAAAATAAGAGAATTAACAAAACCACAATAAAATGGGATGTATTACAGAACAATTAACACAGCTTTTATAAAGGAAAGACATGGATCAAAGATACTTCACAAATGTTTGTAGTCAGTAATAATGGAGTCAATCATGTGTTGGTTCTAGTTTAAGCTTCCTGGAGGCCAAAGCCTGATAGAACAATACAATAGAATGCCTTCCCCTCTTCCCCCTTTGGAAAGAAAGGAATTAGATGTACAGAATGAAAAGAGGTAAAACACCCAAAGAACAGTCTTGCTTTGATTTGGAAGTTAAAAAGAAATTCTTTAACAATCAGTAAAAAGTATTTAAGATAAGGAGAGTCGCAAAAAGGTATAGGGAAGGGAAAGAAAGAGACAAACTATGTATACAACCAGATTGAATGGAAATGGATGGTGGTAGATTCAGGAGGTGGTTGCTCCCACCACATAGAGCAGCAGGAACCAGAAAACTGCTGGCAGGTGAAGCAAGGCAGAGAGAGAGACAGTTCCTCTGTTTTTACAGGGGTCCAAGACAAGAAGTGTGAGTGGGCTAACCAATGCACCTGGGGTAAAGTTCAGTCCATCCCCAGGAAGGATTAACCCTTTACAGGTTGGAATAGGAGAGGAAGGGTTAATACAACATCCATGGATTTCCAAAAGGCTGCCTACAAGAATAATATTCAAAGATCTCAAGCAGGCTGAGCAGTCATGAGAAGGAAAGTCCTTGCATGAATAAAATAGCCGATTAAAAGGAAAGATATTGAAGATGGGTTTAAAAGTAATTTCAGTCTCTGAAGAAAGATGCTCAGCAGAGTCTAACAGGATTTATCCGAGACTCTGGTGTTCAGCAAGTTTTAAAGCTAGCTGGAAAAAAGGACCAAAGAGTGCAATGACAAACCTTCAGGGTGCTACTGTTACTTATGGTGGTAGAGATAGGAATTGACTCTGAAGAACTGCAGAACAATTTTGCAACCAAGCAGCTGAGTGAGATAATGGCAGATAAAATTCAGGAAGGATGGTTGTAAAATGATGCACAAGGGAAAAAATAATTTTACCTACACAGTGATAAGCCAACCACTAATACGTAGAAACAGGATGTTAAGGTCACCATTGATAGTGCTGTGAAAACATAAATCCAATACCCAGGAGTGCAAAAACAGAGAAGTGAATGTTAGTAATTACTGAGGAAGGAACAGAAAAGCAAACAGAAAAATCATTATCTCATTGTGCAAATCCTCTGCAGTGTTGTTGCATCTTTACTGCTGTGTGCAGTTCTGGTCTTCCCCTGCAGTCAGAATAATTCAGGATACAGAATGGCTCCCATGAAAGGGCCCACTGGCTGCACTAGCACTTCCTCAGCTTCAATTAAAAAAAAAAAAAGATGGTTTATTAACAGCCCTACTTAAACTGCTGCTGCAAGACAGAGGAAAAAAGGGCATTATAGAACATCTTTCAAATTTTTGGGTGACTGCTGTAATGTGAAGTCTTGTAATGCTGATAAAGAAGATTTAAGTCTAAGGATTTAATGTGCAAACACTCATATGGATTTGCTAATTGGTATCAATGGAAAAACTCCTGTAATTATTATTTCAGGGAAAAAAAAAAAATTGAAAAAGAGCCAACCCAACCACTCTGACATTTTTCCCCACGTAGTTAAAACAACAGTATATTGAATTTATGGGAAATCCTATTTACAAATTACTAATTATCTAAAGTTTTATTTCTTTTTTAACTGATACTGGTTAACCTTTGAAGCTGGAAGAGGAATTATTCTTGTGGCCTGCAGGGAATAACCATAAAATAACTTCAGTAGGAAATCACAAGACCAGAAATCAGAAACTACTTGGATTTGATATTGCAGGAGATGAATCAATACAGTAGGGGAGTAAAAGGGTGACCAATCTCAAGAAACCAAAATCTAGGGAATTAACAAAGCTAGCAATAAGCTTGCAATGGCAATTGGTAAACTGGAACAGATCAATATAGATCTCCATGTGATTTTGTTTAAAGTGGTTGCACTCAGGAGCAAGTAACTAACTTGTACTGGAAAGTAAGTTATTAAAGGAGAAATTATTCACAGAGTAAGCAAATTATGTGGGAAAGTCAGACCTAAAGGCTTTACAATCACAGCAGGAAAGGTACAATAATCTGTCTGGTACCATAGAAAAAAGAACAAAAATCTTAATTCCAAGGAAAAGGCATAAGCCTTTGCCACTGGAGAACACAGAGTTTAAATGAATCCTGCACTGCATTTTCAATCTTGTCTCTCCGGCCTTCATCAGCCTGGTTAAGCTCAATGCACAGAGCAAAGATGATTCTTCAGCATTGTTGCCAGACTTATTTGAATAACATTAGCCCCCAGGAGTAAATTAAATTCATTTTCCCCCAAAATTGTTCTACATGTCTGCACATCATTATTTGTACACAGTACATAATTGTACTAATGCTGGCAGCTGAGCTACCGTAAATTATTTCTATCTGAAAAATTAAGCTGGAACTTCAGTGCTTTGTGAAAGTAGCAAGGATATTTTTAATTCCAAGAGGAGACATAGTAATAATACTAGTCTTGAGAAGCCAAATGTGGAAGAGACTGACAAGGACACTTTTCACATCTAATCTCGCACAACACAATGCTGAAGTGAACAAGGAAATCTTCAGGTCTCTGTAGTTTGTAGGAAACTACATTCTGATTCAGAACAAATGAAAGATTTTATAGAACTACACAGGAGGCATTTAGTACATCACAGAGGATTCAATCCCTTCACACATAACAGAGGATTTAGGCTGTCAGATAGCCATGCTCTTGGTATCATTGAGAAAAGCTGGATTTGCTAGCAAGGGCTGTTCTGTACCAGTTTGTTGCAATAGCAGACGTGTGAGTTTTAACCAGGTACCAGGCAGGCCAAAAAAAAGATTTTTACCTCCTTGTGATGCTCAACTTATTTTCTAGTTTTCCATTCTAAGTGCTTCTGAAGCATCAGACATTCTTCATGTAATTCTCACAACAAACAGCACCATACCTGAGCCCTCCTAGAGGCAGTATTAAAACCTCTCCCCTGTTGGATCTGCACTCCTTGCACATGACTAAATCAGCTGTTGGCATTGGGATAAGGAGGAAAACTTCCTTTCTGGTTTCATCTCCTCTCTGACTCCAACAGCTCACAGGATAATTTTTTTGGTTTGTTTGTTTTGATTTTTTGGCACAGGACTAATACCCTTCAGCTTTTTCAAATCTTCTGGTACATTGCAGTCACAACATTCTCTGTCTGCTTTTGCTTTGTTGTTAGTTGTTGGGGTTTTTTTTGTCAAGTTCTGTGTTTTGCATGTTTTTGAGGATGTGGCCAAGACAGAGAAGATGATGTCCTAGGGTTCTCACAAACTAGCTATTTACAACCCCAGATCCTTCCAATTTTTTTTCCTCTCCTATTTTATTTGCAAAAAACCAACACCAGAAGTTATCAGGTTACATCCCTCAAGTATCAGCTCAGCCACAAAATGGTGACAAGGTCCCTTTTAATCATAGTTTGACCTGCCTTTAAGCAAAGCAAATGTTCCTCCGCATGTCTCACTTCAGGAAGCTATATCCAAGGAAGTTGATCACCATAACTTTCAAGAAAGAATAAAATTATTAGTTGATGAAAGGATGTTAGATAGATATAGCAGCTAGCTTACACTCAGGAAAAAGAGTATAACATGAATAAAGAAACAGGAAAGAGAAAGGAACTGTTAAATACACAAGCAAACAGTGTTAAAGACTACTTGAGCTGATTTTCCAAAATAGTACTGAGGACAACTGTTCAGTCACCAAACAACATAACCTAATGTTTTCTATACTAATTATCTTTCCATTCTTTTCAGTCCTTTACACACACGCATCACAAGAGCAGTAAGTTGTGTCATGCGAAAGAAAAAGCTCTATGGAGGATTTTGAGAAAATGAGAATTATTTTTTCTTTTAAGCTAAACAGCTACTTCAGAAATGGAAAGTATGAAAATATATTATAGACGCATCCTGTAGTTCAAGAAAATATATGATCATAAACCAATTATTTTACTAAAAGCAAATAGAAATCCTAGCAATTTGTTACTGAAAGATCCAATAAACTGAAATCCATGTATACTGGAGTTTCTTCAATAAGATTTATTACCTTTGTTACTAGAATATAAGCTGAGGAAAAGCTAAAGGTTTAAATCAGTACAAGAATAGATAGGTTGAAAAGGAAACAAAACATCACCTCACAAACTGAAGTTTTATGTTCTAATCTTCAGCAATCAATGTCACCTTTAGTCCACTAATCATATAAATATATATATAAACACACATAGAAGCACTCTAGAAAATTATACCTATGGTTTTCATTGACCTACTTCTGTTCCAGCTCATTAAAGTGACTACTTTCCCCTCTGGTCCCCTTCAGCTAGGTGTAATAGTGTCTCTGCCTTCCGGCTAGGTGAGAATTAAATTCACTAAGCAAGTGGCAAGTAGGTGGGAAAGAAACCATTTATGCTTATTCAAAAGGGAGTGGCTCAATTAACACTTCGTTTAGAAACTTGGCTTTTAAAATTTCATCCTAACTTTACAGTAATTCTGAACTCTATTCCCTCCTCCCATACTTGAGCTGGTTTGGTTTCCCCTTTCAGGCCATACCTCTCATACAGGAACCTCTACTCTGAATCAAGAAAGGGAAACAGGCTCAACGAAAAGATCTGAATGAGGGTCAGCGCGCAAGGAAAAGTACTGATTGAATGGCTTAAAAAAAACCCACAAAAACAAAAACGGGGGTGGGGGGAAAAGTAGTGGTGGCAGTTTTGCTGAGTCTACTTCTGGCTGAACAGGAGTTCTTGGCCAAATCAAAACACACACTTTTGTTTATCCATTCCTGAAGTAAGCACAATTGTCTTGTCCTTGGATTACAATGCCTACAATTTGATCCAAGTCTCAGCATCTTTTCATTGACTTGTTATGATTCAAAGCTGAAAAATAAATAACAACAAATAAAAATATTCCTGACACTAAAATATCTTCAACAGTTTATGGGGAACAGCCCAATATGACTGACAAAATATGGCTAGCAGGGAGTTTTTAATCTTCTTTGGCTCACTACTACTTCTGGACTTGTTGAATGACAACGTAAGAGAAGTATGCATCTATTCTAAATTAGAATGGTTGTAGCTAATCCTTCCAAGAGTAAGACTAAAGATCCAGAACTGTTAACACAGACCTGACATTTCTGATACTTTTCATAAGGTATTGTTCCAGTCAGCAAAATCTTCAACAACTCTTTTTTCCTCCTGTCACTCATAGTCTGAGAGTTTATCAGATGGGGTAAGGAAACAAAACAAAAAGAACAATAAAGGGAGAGAGAGCACTAAGGAGATGGAAAGAGAAAAACAAATGCAATTTTTCTGCTCTTTTCTTGACATTTGGAAATGAAAGTTTCTAAATCCCAGCAGTTTGGAAAGCTGGATGTAGCTAAGTGAACTTTGGTATGAACTGCTCTTTCCCCAAAGGGCTGCCCAGAGTCCCACTCTATCTCAGGGCACAGGGAAATGTTACTTCATTATTTCATCCATGTCATGCCATGGAGAAAAAAGCATCATGTGATTACTACAGTGTGTTTTGGTTGTTTTTTTTTTAGTTTGGGGTTTTTTTGCATCAAGTTAAAAGCGTTTTAGATTTTGTTCTGAATTGAGACATTAGTTCTGCAGTTATAAACATTTGAAATGACTTGATAGTGGTGATGAAAATAGAACATACTTCTGGAACATCCATCTGTATTTTGCACATATTTTTAGGAGTAAATAAAGTCAGAGAGAAAGATGACAAAATGACAAATACAGAATGACATATAATTCTGTTAGCAAAGCACAGAAATAACATGGTTATAAGAATAGACTCTCAACTTTCTTTGCAAAGGACAGTTCAAAATGTTTGAAGACATAGTTACCAGAAAAACCTGCAGGGTGAAAACCAACCTGAGGCTAAACTGTGTAAATTACTGGAAAATGGTTTCTAGATATCAATAAATATTTAAAGCAAAGGACTGCAACAATTATACTGATTCACTTAAATCAGTTTAAAATGCTAGTTTCACTCCTTTAGTGAAACTAGTCAATAGTAAGTTCTCTCACAGTAATTCTCAGATGTTTATTTGTTTCCATGTTTAGTAAATGAGATAGCACTGTAAGTTTTACAGTCTAATTATGTATCAAATGTAATTGAAATTAACTGAACTATGGGTTTTCATGAAGCACTTCAAGAGTATAAAAGTAACATACAAAACTACTGCATTTCTTTTCACCAACAAATGTGTTATTTTCTTTCTGATGTTTCTGGTAAGAATAATTATCTTGGACATCTTCCTTCTTGTTGAAGGCTTTACCTGTATGTGTTCTTTATGATGCATAACGAGGCATAACGAGGTTACCTTTGTCAGTCAGGCTCCAAACTGACATGCTTCAGGACCTGCTCCATTGCTCTTTCTGTTCCGTTTTACCACTCATCTTTTCCCAAGAACGCCTCAAAGAATTTTATTTATCCTTGCTTTGGTACCCAGAGCTCAAGCTGGATAATTACACAACTACTACTGAGATATTACAAACCTGCAATTTCTTTATCCATTTTTTTTTCACTTGTCATATTAACAAGCATTTTCCTTTGTCTCTGCAGCAGACAACAGTTAAGATCCAGTACCACACCACTGTTGCAGTAGAGGAACATTGTAGCCGTGCTCAGCGGCAAACTTTGCTAAGGGGAGTTACAGATACTGGTGCAATTTTATTAGGTAAACAAGACAGTAGATATAAAACATATATAGGAATGTTGATGTTCCCTGTAAGATTAGATCTTGCTTATAGAAGGTTAAATTAAAAATGTTAGAAGACATGGTTGTGTGATGAGTCCAGAATAGAAAAAAAGGAAATCTCCTCAATGCTCTTACAAGGCAAAATTTCAGTGCAATCCCCTTAAAAACAAATAAACCAGAAAAAAACAACAAAACCCCCCCCCCACCTCAAAAACTCTTAAATCTAAGTGAATTCCTTAAAATAATCAAACAGCAGTCATTTAAAAACAGATAGGAATAGCAAGAGATATTTAAGCAGTTAAAATACACATCCCTTCTAGCAGACATCCAACCGAATAGATACTTCCTGAACATGGACCAGGACTGATCAGTATTCAGCAAAAAACAAAATGTGATCACAGTGCCTTTCAGGCTGGGAATGTGAAATGCACTTAGTATGCATGTTCATTTGTGTTTTACAATGAAATTCCTGTGATTAGGAGTAACCACATGCATCTGAGACAGAAATGGTCCCAAAGGTGTCCAAGATGTATGTTTCCCTCTTGGAAAAAAATGTACTAAACAAATAGAGACATTTTAAATAAACAATCCTTACAGCATTTTGTCTCATAGAAGCCTTCAACCATTTCATAAAGCCCCTTTCTTAGTCACTCTTCCCTGCCCTATCTAGAACTCAGCCCTTCCAACTCACCACATAAAAACAGTAATCAGCAATTCCAAGAGATTTTTTTTTTCCCCTCTAAAATTCATATTCTGGAAACTAATTTTTTTCTTTCACACTCTGCTAACCTTGTCCAGGAACCAATGGAAACAACACAACCTACAATATTCTCACCCAACAGAAGGTTTAAAAAGCAGCAAACATTACACAAAAAAAAAAAATCAAAGGAGGAAGCAGACAAGAGCTAAACAAACAAATCTCATGTTGGGCCACCTTTATATTATGCAGAGTGCATAATTGAGAGCAGAGTCTGGCTGTTCAGATAAGCTCTTTTTCAAAGCTACGTGCTGATTATCCAATTGGACCTCTTTAGATGAGGTCAGAGTTGCATACCAATTGCTAAAACTGAATGGCTGAGTCTCAGTCCTTTTATTAAAAGCACAAAACCTTCTCCTTTGCCTACTGCATTGGATGAAGGGAGAAATGCGTTTGGAGGATAAAAAGCAACAAGGATGAGAAAGTTTTGTGAGAAGAATGGCAGGCAAAGATGGAAGGAGAAAGTGACAGTTTCAAAACTGCATCCTTGCAGAAATTCTGTTGTCAGGTTCAGGTAACACCACCATGTACAGCCATAAACAGAATGTTTCCATGAAGTAGAAGAGCCGAGTAGCAATAGCTGAAAAACACCCCTCAAACCTCTTGGAAAATAGCCAATGAATTTCTGGCTTATTGATGTGACAGGAAGGGCAGTTCAGTGGCACTTCATTCTGATAGGAGAATCTAATCTTTCATCAATTTCTAATTTCAGTACAAAATATGGCTCCTGATAGATAGACATAGCACACTAATTAACATATAACTGTACACGTTTATACATCTCACTGACTTTAAATGACATGTACATTTATTTAATTTACCTTTAATCAGGACTTCCCTAGGAGATGTATTTGCATACTAAAGGCATAATTCTCAAGCAGAGGCCTGAAATCTTGCATATCCTTGTTAAATAGATGGCACAGCTGAAGAGAGGAAGGTTTTTCTAAGACCTGTGCTACATCGGGTACATTGGCAGAGATAAGGTTCTATAATGTAAATGACATTTTGGTTTGGGTTTTTTTTTATGCTCAAAATAATTCTTCTAGCCACTGGTTCTTCCGGTATATTAATTTAAGGAAGAACACTACCTTGAAACATATTTCAGAGTTGAAGTACACGTTTGTCCTGATGCACTCCAGGATCTGTTTGGCTTTCTGGGCTGCAAAGGCACGCTGCTGGCTCATGTTAAGCTTCTCATCCATCGACGCCCCTAAGTTCTTCTCCTCAGGCTCACTCCCCAGCCAGTCACTGCTCAGCCTATATTGGTGCTTGGGATTGCCTCGACCCAGCTGCAGGACCCTGCACTTAGTCTTGTTGAACCTCATGAGGTCGGCTTTATCTGACATCCACAGGTTTTGTCCTATCAGTTTTACATCATTCTGTTGTAACAGAAATCAGCAGCTTCTACAGTGACAAAACAAACCCAACCCATGAAACTTCAGAATTAAAGCTCTGAAATTGTTGTATATTCCTAAATGTATTTGTGAGAAAATTCCTTGTATGTTGACATGAAATATTTTAATATAGAATTGTATATAAATATTTAATTGCATACATATGCATTTTGTGATTAATAAATAAGCTTGAATGGCTTAGTAACAAGTCCAGTAACAAACATTGTTTGTCAAAAGATCTCAGTACATGAAAAACACTGCCATAAGCACTGTTAAATGGCATTAAAAGCTGTCAGTTTTTGTCTTCACCCGCATGTAACTTCATCATAAGTGACTCCAGGAGTTAAGGTCTTCGCTGTAGAATTCATACCTCTGAAGGATTGTGAAATGGGCTACCATTTAGGCTGAGCTTTTTATGCCCCTAAGAGCATCTGCAATTTAAATTGCTTTACCTCAAAGCTCAATACACACTTAATAAAATACTTTGGATCAAGATCTTCTGTTTCTGCAGGGCCAAGCTAGTATAACTTCAGATGATCGAGGACCACACGTGGTATGTAGCACCCCTTGCCAGGAGAAGCAGATGAGGTGACTGCCACAACTTATTACCACATCTTTCTTACTTTTAGAGTGGAGCTGTAAAAACGGCTCAGGGACATCTTTTTACATGGTTCATTGACTGTCTAAACCTACCATGAAACACAAGGTTTGGAAGAACTGTAAGAACAGCTCCATTGTAATTTTAAAGCAGCATAATCATAGGATGTCATTAAGCTCAATCTTACTGGGATCAGTCAAAGATTGTTGAAAGCCCATCTACCCGGCAATGGCAGGAACATTTGTGGCTGCTGTGTCAGTCATAGCAATTGCCTGAAGACTCACTTCAGCCTCACAAGGAGGAATCTGTCAGGTTATTTCCAGAAGCACTGCTTGAACTCTTGCTCTCCAACATGCATTCCTCATGCTAACAACGAGCACCGGGAAGTATAAAGGAGGTGGTGATCTGTTTCCATTTCAATCTCAAGACTATACTGCCAAAAAATCTGTTGTACAGGCTGATGAAGTGAATCAATCAAATGTATTTTCTTATTTCTAAGAGGATTGCTGTAAAATAAGAATATTACTTCCACAAACAAAGAAGTAAAATACTTTATTTGGGACAGTTCTCTTATAAATTCATTCCTTTTACCTCACCATTCCTCTCATTCTTTAGTGATATACTTCATAATTTTGACAGCATCATAAAGCTAGGTAATAGTCAAAAGAATAACACTCTCAAAGTGTGAGTGACATTAAAAAGAGAGAGAGGAAAAAACCAAAAAACAAAACAAAAACAACCAGACTAGCAGAAACAACCTTACTTCCAGAGCCAGAAATGTAACTTTGATGGAGAGTGGAAGAAAAATGCCTTCATAAAAGAACCAATCTTACAAAAACAGCCATCTCTAAGAATGCTGTGACATAGTACATAAATCTTTACAACTCAATTTTTTCTTCTATCTTAAAGAAAGAAAATCCCATTACAATCAAAACTTGTGCAATGAGCAAGAGTGCAGAGTAATAACTGGAGTTTTTTAACATTGCAGCTCTGTGTAACAGACACTTCAAAGTTTTATTCTAAATTCTAATTCAGAATTTCATACATCAAAGAAATGTCTCTTTCAATCTGCCTGAAAATACCCATGGATTTTCAGAGAAAGACTTAACCCTTTGAGTTTTGACACAGGCGGAAGCAACACCAAGCTGGCCTTGGTGTTTATAACTTCATAGTGAACGCTTCCTTATTTGCAGCTGGTTGGAAGTGTTTTTCTCCTTTGTCTAGCAGAGAGAACAAGAGTGCTTTCAACAGCACTTTGGTCATTTATCTACACTTGCTATTCTCCTGTAAATGTCCCTTCAATTGCCTGGAAAACCACTTAAAGCAATATAATAACTGGGATTTCCATATTGGACATGTAGAGAGAGAAGGCTGTAGAGGTCCATTAACTCCTGACTTCAAATTCCAGATAAGAAACGTATCTACAGGAAATTATGAATTGAAAGCCTGAAAACAAGACAATCCATAAGTGGAGAAGGGCAGTCCAGGTACCTAACTGCTGACTGACTGAACATCTGGACACAGGACAAAACTGAGCTGCCTGGTTTCCTTCACAGGTTTTAATATACCACTATACAAGATGCAGGTCTGTTGAATCAGCATATTCATTCATCCGAAAAAAGGCTACTCTACTGCCAGCCTCTCAGGCATCAAGTAATTTGCAGCTGTTTTTTTGACACTTCTGAGTTTTCAGCTCTTTTGGAAGCAGAGAGAGCTCTCACACAATGAGTGGTGCATCTGCACTACTTGTTGCCAAAGGGGAGACTTGACAAGTACTTGGAAAAATTATGATTTACTAAGTAGAGAGAAACCAGCTCGGGGAATCTTCTATTCTGAAAACAGATGAAAACGCAAGCATGTCAGAGGAAGTATCATACATGATCTGCCCCTTTTTACTCTGTGCTGTGCATCTGCTTCTGGACAAGGTACACCCTTGAACTACCTCACTGTGATCATGGTCTGGTTGTACTTGACAATCAATTGATTGGAAGGAACTTTTGGGGAGGAAAAAAACCCCAGATTTTATATTGAATTCATTATTTTAAGAAAACATCAAGTATGACAACAAGAAAGAAGGGGAGAGAGAGAGAATGAAGTGTCCAAACTATTCCTTTTTATAGTGGGAAATTATCTTCTGCATTTAAAAAAAAAACAAAAAAAAAAACAACACCAAAAATAACAAAAAAAAACCCTCACAAAACTATTAACCCTTTAGAATTACATTTAGGTAAAGTCACAGAAAAAGAAAGACAAAAATAGATTAATATTGTGCTGTCATTATGAAAGGCTATAATCTTCTGGCTTAAACAGCTGGAAAATACTTGGTTTAACAAGACATCTCCAGCTTGCTGAAGTTTTTTACAAAGAACAATTAAGACTGACAGTCATAAGACCTAAGCTTTCTTAGAAATCTTCAGCAGAGGTCAAAGTGGCAGAAAGATGTCATGTATTAGCAGAAATTAATGAAAATGGCTTTTCTCCTTCAATGAATAAACTGAAGTGAAACAAAATATAAAGATGGATTTGTACTCTGGTTATGTTGATTGAGTTGATGACATGAGATCTGTTTGCTCAGTCTTAGAAGGTGTTGTAAGGTTAGATAAAGAATGCAACTGAACTTTATGGGGTACCTTTTATTCCAGCTAGAAATAATTTTGTGTATCACATGTAATGTATGCCAGTCTGACAGTTAATGATGTGACCATATCAAAACACAGAATTCAGCAAGGCAAGAATATGAATACTTATATTCCCCCACCTGCTTAGTAAGATCACTGTGCAGCACTAACAATCCAGATGACTTGTACCAGAAATCTTACAACACACAGCTGCTGTAAGCCACTTCTGTTCCTATCATTAGGGCACTGTAAGAGTTGTCAGCTTACATTAAGTTTCTGCCACTCTTAAATTTACAAAACAAAGGTAAAGCATGTGCTTTGACCCACTAAACAGAGCAGACTCTTCACTTACCCTGTTGGAATTTAGTTTCAGCAATCTGCTGAAGAGGAAAGAGGAGTCAGGTCTTGTTCTTTTGTGGATTCTTAGAAAACTGGTTTTCATGTTAGATTTGTTTCTAAAAATAATTGCTGGAAGGGATCAAGCTTCTTCAGAAAAAGAAATGCTGATGTGAATATAGTTTTAATTCAATGAAGACCAAAAGGAAGACACTACTGGCTTCTCACATTTATTGTGAAGCATGAGAAAACAAAGATAAATTACCAGAATAGTTGAAGTATCAGTGTAACTAAGCCTTCTCCCTAATGATGAAGGAAACCAATGTTTTTAAATCCTCCATAGTACAACCAAGCAAAGCTTTGAGCCTCTAAACCTAAACTGTGGTTTGTATTAACATAAAAAAGATTTTCTCTATCTCTTTTAAAGATATTTAGACATACTGTACTGTACTCAACAGTTTATTGCTGGCTGTTTCAGTATAAGAAATAAGCATACGTACAAACAATAAAGAAAACTAGCTAAACAAAGAGAAAGGTACCTTTGTACCTGGCTTAGGTTTGAATTCAGGGATGATCACAAGTATTACTTCACTACTGCTATTCTTTTAGCTAATACTAATCTGCTCTGAAATGGGTGGATGAGTAGACACCTTTACCTATGAGGAAGAGGCACAAACTCCACCCCCCCACCTGACCCCTTTTCATTTCCATCACTAGCTTTCTGACTTTAAGAACATTGACATAACTTCCTCTATCTCACTCTGTGCCTCAGAGCAGGTATTGAGTGAAATCTGTCTAAGAGAAGAACGTGGAAACTGTCTGACGGCAGGCTAGGAAGAAATCACAAAATAACACAAAGTGTTTTCTAATGCTGATACTTTCATTTCTATATGCTGAAAACAGTTTTTTACAGAAGGCTCATTCACATTAGCAGATCTTCAGGGAAATATTAGGTAATGGATGGTACAAGATACTAGGAGTTTATTGATACTTATTCGTATTCTTCCTCCTCTTGTGTTCAGCTACATGCTTGTAGCTTTTGCCTTGCTGGCCATTTCACTGATTTTCTTTCAATAGTGCCACCGGTAAAAAGGACATTTGAATTCCTAAGCTTTCTCACAGTCATGGGGATATGGCATCTGGCTTAGCAGCCTAAAATAAATACAAACAAAAATCTTCCAGGCAGAATGATTTCCCTCTCGATGCTGCTAAAGCTGCTAAGCCTGGGGTCTGCTTCAGAGGGGAAAATTCTACAACCATTCCCCAGCACAGTGAGCAAAGCTGATGAATGATGGCAGAGTTATCCTCCACTTGTCATGCAGAAGAGGAAGGAGTGGAGAGAGATAAAACGTCAAGCGATGTGGAAGGGTTTTGGTGCTGAAGTCTTACTGAAGGAAGCCCTCTCCAAAGATTATAGAAAACCTGCCTTTTCTTGTGAGAAACTGTAAACGGAGGAACAAGTTATGTGGGGATTATGCAACTATTAAAAGTAAAGCCCTTAAAATACATCTGAAAGAGAAAAAAGTCAAATACACTGCTTTTACACAAATTATAATATAGTGTGAACTAAAATGAGTGTCAGATTTTAAATACAAATATTAATGTCATGTTCCTTGTTATGGAAGTGATAATATGCAGATGGGTGTTATAGCTCAACACAAAGGTTGGATTGCAAATAAAAGCTGACACTAATCCAAAAACTTCACAAGAGAAGAATCTTTAGTAAACACATCTTTATGATACGTTTCAAGATGTGACTACAAAAGAATCACTATTTAACATTAATGATATGCTACTTATTCAACATCCCTTCATGAGGAAAGGAAAACACAAAATCTGTCAGAATTTAGCTTCAGACAACAGGAATAGTTTAAAAGTGAGTGAGACAGGTAAAGTAAATGAAAAGAACAACTAAAAGATAAAACAAGACATCACAGAGGAGGCTTAAAATAGAACTGAAACAGGACAATGACCTGCCTTGTAGAAGCTGGGGAAAAAAAAAAAAAGTCAAAAAGCTTTCAGAAGTAACGATTTCCACAGAATACTGGGGCTTTAGTGAGACAAATTAGAAGCAGTTCTTCCCAGTTGTTCCAACTTGTACACAGTGTTCAAAGCTTGACAGAAGCAAGTGTTGGTCCACCTCTATGGCTACATGAATGTTTAATAATATAGTTACTGCTGGCTTCAGTTAAAATTATTGGTCCTTGTACTTGCTGTTTAAGCTATAATTAAGACCTACAAAACTCGCCCATTTTAATTTCCAGTCAAAACAGCATGCTTATAACACTGCAACATAAAGCAAAACAAAAAGAATAAGCATTTTAAAAAGATCTACAAACTCACTCAACATCAACAATTAGTAAAGAATAAAATGACACACTTCCATGAAACACAGTTGAGTTGATGACCAGTTATCACATTTTCAGTCTGTAAGATATATTGCAGTAGTTTAAAGCAAACCCAAATCATTTGCCCTGTAAGTTTATTTCCACTCCAAAACTGGAGAAAGGAAACTGTAATACAGAAATAGTGTTCACTTTTAAAGAGCCTTTTTGCTCCAGTGAATAGAAGCTCCAGCTGATCCTATGAACACATTTGCAGTGAATGAACTAGCTTTCAAAAGCCAAAATGATTTGGAAATTGAACAGCTGTATGTCTGAATACTCAGATACAGAAGACAATGACAGATCTGCATTCATCTCAGAAATGTATTTTAGCTGAAGTCTGATTGCAATGAAAAGCACCATGCTTTGCAAAAGAACTTCTAGCAACTGGCTCTAATCCAGCCTCATAGTCTAACAGAATTGGCAGGAGCCTTTCCATCTGTTTACAGTCTTTTGCCCATCACAGATGAGATTAAGAAGAGATCTGCAGTGCAAAAGCAATAAAGCAGCTTCTCACATTTATGTAACACAGTGGTTATCCATAACATTTAATGGCAAAAGCTTCCTCTTCCATGAATGTGACCACTTGGTGTATTAAGTAGTGAAGTTTCTTACAGCAAAAACTCCCATTTCTCTTTTACTGAATGCCTCTGGGTAAAATTAAAACAAGAAGTGCTGTGGTTGCATGGCTTGGTGCAGAAACCATTAACACACCCTCTCAGTAAGCGTTTTCACTTTGTCTGACAAAGCAGTAGGCTTCACATGGCCTCTGCCCCATCTCCAATGATGTTTTTTTCAGGTGCGCATGGATCTACCAACCACAAATCAGCCTGGACCTCTTTTGACATCAGGCTCTCTCTAAGATCCCATGGCATGAGCCATTCTCACAGCTCACAAGGAGATGAAGTCCCTTTCGGACAAACTTGCCAGTGATGCAGATTTAACTATAAAGGAAGGAGGAGAGCTGTGATCCTCCCCAACCTGCAGCATTTTCTGGTTGTGCTTAATTCACATCAATCAATACCAAAGTTCTCATTAACCTTAAATGGATTCTCTGCTGTAATAATATTACCTTTAGATATTATTAAATGTTATTATAATCCCAAATTACCCCTGTTCCTGTGATCAAGGTTCTGCTTCAGCCTGGTACATATTGAGCTATCATGTAACATCAAGGAATTGATAGAAACTGGTCCCAGACCCTTATGCCAAGATTACTTTCCTATCATTTAAGTTTCCAAGCACCTAGACAAGTATCAGGTTTTAGGGATAACAAAGAACTCAGAACAAAGAGTAAGTTCATACCTGTGCAAAGAAGAGGAGAAGAACATCCAAATGGCTCTATCCTTTTAGCAGAGTGGCCAGAGTACAATCAGTAAGATCTGAGCAATTAGTGAGAACCTCACAGCATCTCCCATGCTTGATTTTATTGCTGGAAAACAAAAGCAGGTGCTAAGAAAATCAGATGAAAAATTAAGTCTACCCTCAGTAAAACTTAAAATCATTAAGATTATAACTTTTCTCTAAAGAAAATGTCAATGTGTCATGATTGGCAGGACTTACTGGAGAACAATTTTATGTAATTTCTTGAGGGGAAAGTGAAAAATTACACTTATTTTTAAAAGAAAATATTACTGAGAAACACACCTAGGCTCTGCTAACTTACAGTCACATTTTATGAGACAATATTGATTGAAACAAACCACCCAGAGGATGATCTGAAGAAAATTATCACCTTAAAAGCTGAAAGAGACAGGATGGCTATTGGCTTCTCACTGTTTTCAAGGTTAGACTGTTAAAAGTAAGGTATTTAATATGATTGTAAAAAGTTACTAAGAATTACCATACAATTGCTTAAAGAGGTGTGCACATGGATAGACCATTATTCACAAATTCAGATACCACAACTCTGCAGAACAATCCAGCTACAGCCTGACCAAACACTGGACTCTGCATTCTATAGCCAGGCTGTGAAACACTATAAAGAAGGTTTTTTAAAAAAACACTAAATATCTCACTTGGTAACAGTTTAATGTGCAGGAGAGACTGGTAAGGTAAAAAGTAAGTATAATCAGTAGTTTGCTCATTCCTCCCTCTCTCCAGTTTTGATTCCTGCTGTTTTCAGAGCCATACTATATCTTCCGTTCTCAAGATACTAATCTTTTACTCTTTTGTTTAATTTGTTTAAAAGCAAAGAAATTGTGCAGAGAAGCTGTGGCACATGTAGCTGTTGCCAGCCTGAGGAGCTGAGACAATAACAAGCTATTGCAAATCTTACATTCCGCGAGTAAGAACTTCGTAATGGAAACGACTTTCACCTTTATGTAACCCCCTTGGCTGTACCAAGTGGTGAAGAGAGCAAGCACAATCCCACCTCTGGTTCATCAGCCATAAAGAAACTGATGGCCCTGCTGGAGGGTGGTGAAGTGTTAATTGGCAAATTAAGGCAGTTCCGCACTGAAGCGTTGAGGATAAATTGCTGCACTGAATATGCATTTTCAGGGCTTATCGGGAAATTGAGTGGAAGATGTATAAAAGGCAGCTAGACATGCTGCTGGGGAGATGGGGAGTTACCCAATTTATTTTCTGGTGTGTCTATAGCAGTCTCTCAGCTCTTAGAAAGTGATTTGTACTTTCAGGGATATTGTTTAATTAAAGAAGAAACTTTGTCTGTGAAAGGTTATCTAATGCCTCAGCAATATTCCCACCACAAAACTGTTGAGTTTAAAAGGCCAGGGCTGGGTAGAACAACCAGGATTAGGCACTAGACATTGCTTAAATTTAAGGCTATTTACATTCTTAACTCGATGTAGAATACAAATTGTAAGAATTAGACTAACAATGAAGACTAAGAGAGGGGAAAAAAGGCTGAGCACTGTGTTCATTGACTGTGCTGCTCTAACAAATATAGCATTCACTTTTGTCCTAGGTGGCCCGAAAACTATTCAGATTTTATTATGGGATTTGTGATAGTTCAAGTGTCCTTTTCATGGGCAGCAGTCCGTTGTTACCAGTCACAGAAAGCAAAATGTCATGGCAATTTGAGATGTTTTATACTAGACTTCATGATACAGCACTTCTCTGACAACGCTGCAGTCAGAGAAAAAGCAGGTAAACTGGTTTTAATTCAGCACGTTCTTCTCCTCCTTGCTGCAGAAGGATCAGTGAAGGTAAGTGAGATAAAGCTGCTGACATCCCCTGTTCCATGCATATCCCTCTTCCCTGTGGTCCAGAAAGCAAAAACCCAGATGTACACCTCCAGATCTATACACCTCCCTTTGCTGTATACCAAGACTGCCTAAGATAAATCTAAATATATAGAATATATGCAGAATAAGCATGGGTTTGGAATTCAGCTATCAAGAAGTAGGGATAGTTCTTCATATTCTGTACTTGTAAGAGACACTAACCAACATCAGCATCAGTTTGTTGATACTTTTTTTCTGGTATGGAGTCAGAGACATAAGGACTTCTTAAATACTGATTTTCCCTTTTTCATATTGGTAAAAAAGTGGGGTTTTTTTGTTTTTTTTTANAAATGGGCTTTGGAAGCATAAAAAATGGTAAAATATTAATCACATCTAGAAAGAGCAATTTTACTTTCAGAAATTCCTCCCAGCTCCAACATCACTGGTGCCCATAGGACACCATTCCATGACCTTCACACTGATTTCTCAAGGCAGACTTCACTTGTGTGCAAATTGGAAAAATGCTGATTCATTTGTTTGTGTTCAGCTCCAGAGGCTTTCACAGAAGTCTTTCACTATTTACATATCTGAGAAATTGGAAGTGGCAAGCAAGGTTAGTGAAACGGATAACTTGCACACTCACTTCGAAGCAATGGGTGTGCTGCTGCAGTCTTTAAAGCAAATGCAACAATTAAAAGCAAAGATTAAAGGCAGAGCTATGCCATGTGGCAGTCTGGAAATGGAGTTTTGCAAGTTCATACTAAATGGGAAAAGGTCATTTGTGCATGGATAAAACCCTATTATTTACTAGTCTACCTACTGAATACTCAATGCCAGCAATTTTAGACACACAGACACAGTACAAAACAACACAATTAGCCATCTTCCACAAAAACAACAATGCACTCCCCCATACCAAACAAAACCCATCAGTCTACAGCTCTTTAATTAATATCAATTACTGAAGAAAAACATGATTTATTCAAGAAAATCTAAACATTCCGTTCTGTGATACTTCACTCACGGCTATTAACTAACACTCCTCATAAAAACTTTGGCTTACTTTCTTTTTAAATTGCTTTCAGATTTAGTTGGATGAATTTGGCTATGATTTTAGTTTTCTGCATTTGTTTTATTTGTGTCCTCAGAGAACAGCATACATGCTGTACAAATTCTCAATGTAATTCATAGGATTCTGTGGAAAGACAGCCTGCTAGACTCTGGAAAGAAGCTCAAATCTCATCAAGTACAATCATGGATCAGTAATAAGTAGTTTCACACTTGAAAAATATTATTTAAATCAAAGCTGTGACTCAGCAGACACAGATGGCTTCTGGTGATCAAGTGGAACACAAAGCAGAGAGTCCTTCAGAAGCTAGCTGGTCAGCTGTTTCACTATGTTTATCCTGAAGACTTCATGAAACTGAAAGCCCAACGTTTGAAAAGGTTGGCAACTGCTATCTTTAACTCTGACTGACATGTATTACATATAGAAATCTCTAAGTCTCTGCAACCTGCAATCCAAGGGCTCGGGAACATTTGACAGCTTCATCTTACAAGAGGCTGTAAAGTTTTCACACTTAGCAGGTTTTGAAACTAAACATCAGCTAAGTGCTTTTTTCTCATTTCAACTGTGTAGACAGGGGGTCTCCAAACGCACAACCAATAGCAAACTATTTTCAGATGTACAAGATGAACGTGAGTTAAATAGGGCAGACATAATAGATGACTCAGCCAGCAAATGTTCAATAATATGCCATAAGCTAGTATTACTCTTATTGCTATATAATTCTAAATAGCATATGCAGAGTGTTCTAGAAGTAGTAAATATTTAACTTGACATTCTTTGGAGAAGAACTTTCAGAAATGTAAGATGTCCAAATCTCTCCATCTGAATGAACATCAGTACAATCAGAGAATATGACATATTGCTGAAAGCAATTTGTCTCTCATCCTAGCTCAATAATTACAGTGAACAAAAATTGATTTAATATTGTTCAAACTGAAAAGGATTTTAAAATGGATGTAAAGCCATATCCACAATACATTTTTGCTTCGGAGTTCTACTTTCACAGGCATCCACATTCTGTGTCAAAAGCAGTTACGTTAAACAGAGTTAGTAGAACTTCACAGACGTACATTGAGAGGGAAAGGGAGCTAAGGGAGCTTCAGCATTGAAAGTCCACCAAGGCCCAGAGGCAAAAGCAGCAGGTATAATTCCGGTCTGAGAGTGCCTTCCCTATTCCGCCCCAGGTGCTAAAAGCTGACAGCTACTTGGGTGGGGGGGGGGAACAAAACCAACAAACCAGGGTGAGGGTTAGGAGAGACAGAAAACAGAGTCGCAACAGGAATGGGGCTACAAAGAGACTGCCATCAGAAGTGATAGCCTACACTACATATAGCCTTTACTCTTTCCAAATAAAGTTACTAATTTAAATATTTATCATTGCATCAAAAGACAATTCTAAAAAGGTTTTCTGTACTGGTGTACAAACAAGGCTAATCACAAGAAAAAACATCAAGAGGGTATCTTGTGTCATGAAGATGAGGAGTGACATTAAACTTCTAAAACACAAGTAATATTTTAATTGAAATGCTGAAAGCAGTTGAAGTGGAAGGGCACTCTTTTCCAACAGTCTTAACAACAGTTTCAGTTTAAAATGAAATCTAAAGCAGTGAAAGACAGACACATGCTATTCTTTTATTTCTAGCAGAAGAAAAATCATCAGCCCAGAGCATCAATTTGCAGGCCCCGGGGAAGCTACAGGTAGCTAATAACTGTGTCAGAAAGTGAAACGAACTGGCAGTTGATGGGGACTCATTGAGATGCACATGGTGCTGCGGGAAATTCCAGCACAGTCTGTTTCACCCAGTGTCCTACTTCAGCTCCATTACAAGTGACAGGGCAGTGTTAAGGAAGGCACTTCCAGCTCTTACGACCACATTATAAGCTAGTAATCAATTATTTACCGAACAGAGAAAAAACAAAAAAGGCTTTCACTACTCTAGTACAGTATTCATCAAAGCTTCAGTTGTTAAGACAGCTGGAAGAGTTTGGAAACAAAGCATTTTCACCTTTTGTAGCTTTGTTCTGATTGAAGGGCACCAAATTCTGTAAATCACTTGCAATTGCCCTTTGAAATTACCTTGCTGATAATGATAAACCAGAGTATATAGAATTTAGTTGATGCTCTGTTTCATTAACAGGCTTTTGTACCAAAAAACAATTACACAAAGAATTTTTCAAGTACAAAAAAAGAGTTCTGCTTATTTATGTGTCTGATTTCAAACAGCATTGTATGGTTTTGGGTTTTTAAAAAGCAAGTGAAAACTCAGTACTTTGAATTATCACTCCAGCATTAAATTCTTCATTTAAACCACTTCTGAAGTTTAATAGTCTAACACTTTTCTTGCAGTCTAGGTCTTTTCATCCTAGAAGGTTACTGCTGTCATCTCCAACCACCCAAAAACCTAAGAGTATGGAGTACTACAAGGATAGGCTGAGGGAGCTGGAGTTGTTCAGACTGGAGAGAAGACACTGAGTGGGGGCTTAGAGCTGCCTTCCAATACCCGAAACTATCCTACAAGGAGGCTGGAGAGGGACTTTTCATAAGAGTATCTATAGAAATAGGATAAGGAGAATGTGTTGAAGATGAGAGAGTAGGGTTAAACTGGATCTTATGAAGAAGTTTTAATATGAAGATGTCGATACTCTAGAATAGGTTGCCCAGGGAGGTTGTGGCTGCCTCCTCCCTGGGCGCATTCAAGGCTAGGCTGGAGGAAGACTTGAGCCGCTGAGTCTAGTTGAGATGTGTCCCTGCCCAAGGCAAGGAGGGTGGAGCAAATGACCTATAAGGTTCCTTCCAACCTAACTCATTCTATGATAGATCTGTGATCAGCAAGTAAAAAAATCTATTGCAGGAATTCCAGCATGCTAAAAAGCTCAGTTTCCTATGTTGTACATTACATGTATCTGAATATAGACATGCTAGAACGTTTCCTATATTGTTCGTTATATATTTATGAATACATAAAATACCATACTAACACATTAATTTCTATGAACATAGAAATAAGAGCAATAATATCAGCAAGATATTCTCTTTGCCAAGAGAAGCAAAGCAGTGTGATAGCAAGACAGAGCTGGTGGTAAATAGTTAATAATAAAGCCCAAATGAAATGAAGTTACATCTGATACAAGACCACACATGATCAGCAAGACTTAAACCATCAAGAATTGGAAATTTACTTAGTTTTTAAAAAAGTTATCTAAGTTAAAATCATTGCATCAGTTTTACCAACAGAACAAATGGAAGAAAGAGACACACAAATGTTTAAAGGATGCAACTGCTGGAAATGGTAAAAAGCCGTCAAACTAGAAATCTTGGGCTATGTATGGCACAGCAGACAACATTCTTGAAGTGGAGAGAGGGGAAAAGGAGTTATTTTACTTAAGCAATACACTTTTGCACCTGTATTTGATTATAATCACCTACTGCTGTTATTTTCTAGATATTTCTTTTTTTAATGAAAATTGCCTCCCAGTTCTTAAGTCTTGGAGGATACAGTATAATAAGTTGCTAAATACTGATTCTTTCTGATTCCTCTTGTGCAAAATTTACAGATAAATGTCAACAAAAGCAGCAAAACTGACCAAAAAAAAGCATTTTTAAAACTTTCTATGTATAAAAGTTATTATATAGGATACAATATGAACAATAATATTTTAGTTTTTCATGATGGATTTCCTTTCCTTCCTTTATTTTTGCTATTTTTATCCTAAGCCAAAATATAATTAAGAAAAAACATTTCCGACTTCGACAGCTACCTTCCCTCTAGGTAAAGCATTGTATTAAATAGGCTGATCTTTGGAAATGTTTGTAACTAAGCAGTGCATGTTTTCCTCCTACTATAATATACAAGTAAGGAAAGAAAATTTGTTTCATTTATCACAACACTTGTTGAAAGCCAAGAAAAGCATCCAACTCATCTGTGTTGTCATCCTGAGGAAGAAAGAGGGGATCACAATTAAAGCTGTAATGAAGTTGCCAGGTTTGTCTTAGTTCTGGACAAGAACTCACACAGATGATTAGCTATTGGAATCCAAATCCCAGATGAGCTCCCAGTCACCAGCAGCAGCGCAATTAGCCCCTTTGTTTGGAAACGGCACCACACCAAAACTGGCCTTTAAATGTCTCCATGGTGTAGTTAGAGCTTATCAACATTCTATATGGAATCAAAACAAGTTGTTACGGTTGGCATTCTTTCCAGATAGCAGCATGAATGTATTAAGGTCATTGCAAAAGGCATTAGTCCTAAAAAACCCAAAAAACAAAAAACACAACCACCCCAACAACACCACCACCAAANCAAAGACATGCAAGGTAATTCTTGTTTCTTACTAGAAAGGATCCAAAGAGCCAGAAGCATCTCAGAACTGGAGGGGAGGAGAGTGTTTGTTTTGTTTTATAACACACTGGAGATGACAGAGGATATTAACAGTCTGTATTTTACTTATCTGGAATTCCAGTACTCTGGACTATAAGGCCAGCCTTTTAAAGAATACACATCCAGGTGTTTTAATGCACTGTGCTTTTCCAATTGGTTCCTCCTCTGCATCTCAATTTGATGGCTTAGAGATCCACCCCGAATTCCAGAATAATTTTTTATTGAGTGCTCTTGAAGTTGTAGACTATCAAATACTTGCTGGACTGCCTCATAACAGAATAACATACTTAAGCAAAGCTGGACCACCTTCAGTCATGTCATTTGCCAACATTTCAGAGTCTACAATACTTGATCCATGCACTTTAGATGGATTTATGCTGAACTTCTCAATCACTGATCGGTTGGAGCAGACATAAAAAAAATTGGGCTTGTTGCTATAGTAATAGACATCTTTGGAAACTGGATCACTTTCATTTCAGAACCTCAATATATTTTTACCAGCTTAAATTTACAGGATCCATGTTTGCAAGTAACTTGAGATGCCTATACACATCTGTGTCAATATATGCATTTCTAATTGGCCCAGTCTTCTTCAGGCATGCTGAATGACTACAGGTGTTGATAAGAACTAAGTTGTTGATTGCCCATGATACAGTAAGATTGAAAATAAATTAGGAGAAAATGTCAAACATTGGAAAAACTAAGAACTGGCACTGAAGTAAGGGGTTAAGCTCAGTAAGATGAGAACTACATTTAAGCACAAGTCTAGAACAAGTCTCTGAACAGGAGACAAAAGGATTTAACTAGAAGGAGAAAAAAAAAAAAAAAGAAAAAAAGAAAAAAAGAAAGCCCAAAATATTTTCAGCCCCAAAATGAAACTTGTGCTGCCTCTGGCTCTAAGCAGTTGCCTGCTTTCAAATCACCCTGAAAAACAGAGATGAACTGCATGTAACCATGTTTGATAGAGAAGTGGCTCTTTTCTGTAAGCTGACTTAAACCGTGGATAAGGAGAACAAGGAAAAGCAGCTTCCCACTAAATACCTTTGTAACAGTTCATGTAACTATTTTTTGTCCTCTTCAATCTAGTTAAACACTCTTGTAGATTTTATCTGCTCATATCCAAAGAGAAACATTACAGACTTCTCAAATAACTCAGCAGGATAAATGATGTATTTAACTAGAGAAAAAGACTGACAAATGTCAGTCACATAATGAACACCACTTTTTTTTCAAAGTTCTGAAAACTCAAAATATAAACCCTATCATAGTTAGATACTTAGGATTTTTCTATCGCTCAGAAGCAAGCATTGTAAAGGCAGTTCTACCACCAATCAGACCTTAATACAAAGCATATGTGCACTTGGCTTAAAGTAGCTATATTATATCATCAGAAAATGACAGGGGAAACCCAGAAGTTCTGTTTTGCAAGCATTAATTCTATTTTGCTGCTTTCTTGTGGATAGTTTTTCTTTTACAAACTATGTTCTGGAATGGAAGTGTATTACAGCCTAAGTATATACTCAAGATTGCATGGTAGGAGGTAGCAGAAAAGCAGGTCAGGAGGATGTAGGGGAAGAGGCTTCACAGCAGACCACAGTCTTTTACCATCTTGCCTGAAGCCTGGTCCAATACGGCTGTTCTGATGGGGCTCTACAGTGCTTCATCAAGCAAACACGATAGTAAATCACCTCAATATCTATCAACAGGAACAATCTGATTTTCTATAGGAGGTAAAAATAAGAATGCAATTTCTAAGAGCATAATAAAATAATCTTATTAGATTTTGCATATGCCAAAGGCTGTAATTAATTTTCCTGAAGGCTTCTTCAAACTTTGTTTTCTCAATTGAAATTTTATTTCAAAATCCCTGTTTAGAACAGTCACCTGCAGATTCTGCTTATGGCAAGGAAGAGAGAGTCAGAGTGATGATGCAGGGTTTTGCAAGAGAAATACTGAAACTGACATGGAAGAAACCTGGATGGAAACGTCTGTGTGCAAAAGCACCAGGATAAGCAACAGAGCAAGGTTTAGAAGAATGGATGGTATTGGTAAGAAGACCACAGGTCTCAGAATGCTATTTCCAGCAGTGAACCTGAGGATAGTGATGTTCAGCTCATACTACAGACCACTGCAGACAACTCACAGCAGGAAACTCTTTATCCCAGCAGGCACTGACAAGGTTGCAGCATGTGACACATCCCATTCCTTTTCCTGGTAGCCAAACAAGAATACAGACCACTGACATTTTAAAAGCACATTCTGAAGTAGAATGGCTGATGAGTAGCAGCAGGTTACACAGAGTAATTCTTGAAGGTGATAAAGCAGCAATCATCAGTCATCTAGCTAACTGCCATCGTGGCGTATCCAAGAGGTCATGAGATCAACAAGTCCCGTGAGGAGCATCTGAAGGAACTGGGATTGTATAGTCTAGAAAAAAGGAGGGTAAGGGGAAACCTCACTCTCTACAGCTACCTGAAAAGAGGTTGCAGTGAGGGTGGAATTGGTTTCTTCTACCAAGTAGCAAGTGACAGGTTGAGGAAATGGCCTCATGTTATGCCAGAGTAAATTTAGGTTGGACACTAAGAAAAATGCCTTTCCTAAAGTGGTTACCAAGCCCCGGGAGTGGCTGCTCAGGTAAGTGGTTGAAACATTTTCATTAAATGTATTTAAAAGCTGTGTAGATATGGTGCCGAGAGATGCAGTTTAGTAGTGCACTTGTTAGCACTGGCTTAATGGTTGGACTCAATGGTCTTAAAGTTCTTCTCAAGCCTGTATGATGCTACAATACTTGCGCCTTTTAAAGAGTTAGCCTTTACTCAGTTTTGCCCTCTGTTTTATACAGCTATCCAAGCTAGTGGTATTTCCCTAGAGCAAGTATAAGAAATGAAGCATGGCACCCATAGAGTGGTTACCCTAACAGACAGCAAATTCTGTGGTAGACAGAGGTATATAAAACAATTTATGAACTGACATAACCTTTTACCTCTGGCATCACCACGTCATCTCAAATCTAGCTTGCAGGCTGAAATTCTAGGAGGATTTTATAAAGAATAGTTACAACTAACTTGTGACTCAGAGCTCATGAAACCACTGTTATATACATCTATGTAGGAAGCACTCAGCATAGCAGAGAATGGAAAAGAAGACTGTACTGGCAAGGAAGATGTTACAGAAAAATACTGTGTTTAGAGAATTTTAAATGGAAAGCCAAGAAGCAATGCATAAGCGGCATTTCTGTAAAACAAACTCACCCAAGGACAAAGATTTAACCCAATTTAGTGTAGCTCAAGGATCAATCTGTTTTAATGTATTATTCTGTCACTATAGATTGGTGGATTGATCACATCTTGAGTTGAGCTTTACTTGCCGGCAAGCACAAAGTAATCTGCCCAATTGATTTCACTAGCATACAGTCACCAAGCACTAACCAGATCTGATTGATATCCCCTACAGTGTAACAGCTCCTGTGTTTATCCTGCTCTAGCCTTCAGAGGTGACAAATCAGTGTCAGCACCATTTAGCAGTGATGGCTGAAGTGGTGCACCAAGCAAATCATGCCTGGCAAGAGTGGCTCAAACACACCTTTTGCAGTGGTTTTATTTGCAAGCTTATGCAATGGTTTTGCTCCAGCAGAATGAAAAGGCCTCCATCAATCAGGGGCATGCAAGGATGATGTTACTTGAAAACTGAAGTTTTGCAGGGCCAGCTTTTTATTACTACTACTGGTGTAATAATGTTTATTATAAGCCCAGTTAATTATAGTGCATCATAACCTATAGTCAGAACCACATGGAAAATGTGCCTTATTACTAGAATAATTGAAATCATAGATTTCAGATCCTTTTTTCACAGAACATACAGATCTATATGCCAACAGCCTGCATTTTACCACAGGTATGTAAAGGAGAGCAGCAGCAAAAAATTGAGGCTGTAAACACTTATGTAGCTGCCAAGTTTCTTGGCACTCATCCCAAGCATACCAAATTCTGCTGCAAGATTGGACTATTAGACAACTGTATCTTGAAACAGGCTTTGCTTTGGCAGTGCTAGTCAGAGGCTTGTGGTGGTTTATTTTGATTTACAGAATAGAAGGGCAGGGAAAACAAAAGCCCTCCTGAAGCTATTTTGAATTATAGTAGAGCTATTGCTGCAGCTGAAACAGTAGTGGACTTTGCTGATAAAGGTGACCTAATTGGAAAACCTTCAATTAAGTGAATTCCAAAGTTGAGTGTTTCCCGGTGACATATCTGACTTGAGAAACATTTCACCAGGATTCCTTCCCCAAAGAGTAGGAGGAATTAATTCTTTCAAGACACTAAGGCTTCACTGCTAAGGGAGGATCGCACATGAATCCTGTGGAAGACACTACACAAAGTATGGTGAAATCAGAAGAGGGAAAAAAAGGTAGGGAAAGTCAAAGCTTTCTGACATTCAGGATAAATCTACAGGCTAGTTGTTACAAATCTTTGTTTAATCTTTAATGCTAAATGCAGTTTTGAAGTAGTGTCTGTACAAGGGCCACCAGAGTAGAATATATGAAGGGTGATAGTGACCAGGCTCACACAAGTGGGAGAAGTGGCACTTAACTGTTCGATGAAAACGTTCTACCTAATAGCTCCCTATGGAGAGCTCTGAGTCCCTTTGGGGATAGCAACAGCACAGCTCAGCAGGATCCCATTTAGTGTTTAGCCCCAAAGCTAGCTAGGTGTATCTGCAATGCAGGGATTGTGTCTCATGAGACTGCTTTTTGAGACTGACAAGATGAGGAAATGTGAACTTGTGCTTGGAAATAGTTAAAGAATTCTGAATTAGAGAAAAGAAAATCCCAAACACTGCACCTATAAAAGAAAAGCTCTTCTCAAAATCATATTCATACTCTTAGTTTTTAATAAGATTAAATTAATTTTGTCAACATTGTCATGAGACTGCAAATGTTTTCTTCCTCAGGTTTTTCTCAAAACCAAATCACTACAGACCTCACATTATCCTGGTATGATAAATATAATGGAAGAATTTTTGCCAGTCACTCAGGTTTCACTTGCCCTCAAAACAAGGGGGAAACACTTAAATTTATGCAGCCATATAGGCCACAGTGGTTAGTGGCATCATATTAAAGGAAACTGGATTTAAACTGAAAAATCCAGCAGCAGTGCCATGTACACAGGAAAAGATCCACCACACTGAGTCAATGAACTCTGGCTCGTCTACCACAGCTAAAGCATAGAGTGACAGCAGTCCAGCCCACCAGCCACCACAGCAACCCCATCTATCCAGCTACGCAACTCCAGTGTTAAACTGGTTACATGGTAACAAACCACAAAATAGCTGATAAACCCGTGAAAGTAACTACTGACTGTGAATAATGTCATCATTCACCTCACAAACTGTTTCTAGATCTAGTTATATTATTTGAAAAAATAACTTAAGCAGAGCTGGATTATATTTTTTGCTGCCCCCTCCTCTCAACTGATTTCTGTAGAGGCATTTGGAGGCTTTTGAACTTTGCTGCAACAGCTGAAACCACTTGTGTTCCCATCTAGTGTTTAGTGATGCCTCCAGGAATGAGTGAAAATGTAACATGCCCAGCTCAGCTGTAGTATTTTGGATGACAAACCTGGTGTAATTACACAGCCTTTGTCCCTTTTTATTTGTGTATAAGAAATTAAATTAAATCTTCCATACAATAAGCATACTTTTATGTAGTACATCCCTTTTCATGGACTCATCTTAAACAAAGGGAAATAACATAAGGCTTCACACAAAACTGCTGATGGAGAAGGCTACCCACCAACACCCCATTAGCTATTGCATCTTATGCTCTCAAATAAAACACGCTGTGTAGAAGTGATTGCCTTGGAAGTTATTGGTACATTTGAATGCAAACTACCAAACCATGAAAAACGAGGCATCCATTTGCTATAAAAATAAATTAGGAGGCAATGCTTTGCTGGCAAAGCCATTTGAGTACCACAGTTCATAACTATTCATGGTACCATTAACAGATGTCTTTGCTTGTACTGTGAGCAGCCTTATGATATTGGTGAATTCAGCAGTACTTTATATTTAAAGTGAGTGCAAGCAACTTTGTTTTAGAATATAATAAAATCCTGCCTGATGTAGAGATCCTATGGGAAATTATACAATAATGTTACCTACATAACTAATTTCCTTCTTATGAAATCATGAGTCCCACTACACTTTTAGAGCTATTCCAAGTATTGTTTAACATTACCATTTCCATGTTAATATCTCAATAAATCAGGGAAATACAATACTTCATATGAAAAGTGAGCCGTACCTTTGGGAAAATAAGTTTTCCTTTCTAAATTAAAAGGGGAATAAAATTGATGCTGAATGTACTGTATGTTGTTCAAGGGTAGTAAAAGGACCCGAGTGCTCCTAACAAAGCAAGGCTACAAACCACGTGCACAGACACATCAGCTATTGCATAATACTGCTTTCACTATTTAACTCAATGCCAGGAGAATTGGGGAGGTGGTTTTAAAAGGCACCTGAGTAAAAACAATGAATACACCATTCCTCTAGAGATTACTCTGAAGTGAAAGCAAATGGCTAACCAGAGTGAATTCCCCACCATTAAGGCACTTATGATATTAGTTGTTTTGAATAAGGATTACTTCGGATCTTTACTAGAACAGAGGCATACCAGAACTCTGATGCTTCTTAAAAGTATTAAATGTTGAAAAATCCTATTAACAGTAAATTTCCCTTCAGGAAAAAAAAAAACCCAGAAATCCCAAAACAGAGAAGCAAAGCACAAAATGGACACTTTGACTACTCCATCTCCTGCCCTTGCCTCTCTTGTAGTGATGGGTTTCATAATACATCACTGTGCTTTTGTGTGTTCTTCAGATCAGAATCCTGCCTATGCAAATGTGCTGTACAGGGACTTGAGAGCTAGGTAGTTCACTTGACACAAGCTGATTCACGCTAATTAAGAAACAGACTAATATGTACCTAGATTGGGCCCTGCAGTCAACTATTTGAGTGTATCCTGCATCTGGTCTCTGGCAACCAGATTCTATAGTACAGAAAACAAGTTTGGCATCACACTACTTAGAAGGTGAGGGTTTCTTATTTTGGTAGTTCCAATATCTCGATTCTTTACAATCTGCCTTTAGGGAAAAGAAAAAAACACAGTGCTGAGGTCAGAGTGTCCAAAGCAAATTGCCTAGTCCAGCACTAACTTCAGTCTTGTATGTTCACCAGTACATCAGTGAATCCCATTTCTGTTTGCCCCTGTGTGCAAGTTTTTTACTATTAAAGTTTGATGTGGGTGATTAATTGTCACCACATTCAGCCTCCCATATTAGCTCTCATTCACTGCATGCAAATTTGTAGTTAACTGCATAATTTCTACCCTTCCTCATCAATGTGCTATTCATCAGTGCTATTCTCCAGCCAGAAATTGGTTAAGGCAGGCTACAACTCTACACAGATTTAAAAAAAAAAAAAATTACAAGTTGTGCAATACGATATCCATGCAATTTAGCCTCTGTTTCAGCTCTGTTTAAAACAGTTTCCTGTCCTGCCTACTCTGCTGATCATCTCTGCTAAATTACATAGACCTACCACAGCTACCTTGTTAAGTGTTTTCAGTAGGACACCATTTTGCCGTTTCTTGTATTGAAAAAACAACAGACAAACACCAATTAAAATGTTCCTGATTTGTGTTTGAGGGAGAAAGTTTGGCCATTTGTATGATGTGGGATTTTTTCCATATGCTTTCAAAGAGAATTTTTCTAACACTTGTCAAAACTAAAAGGAGGTTACCTTGACCCAATGGCAGGAGAGTTCCCTATTTAAATTGCTTTTAATGACAAAACTTTAAAAATACCTTTCTGGAGGAAAGATTTTATTAAATTACTTGTGGACTCTTGATTATCTGCAAATACAATGATTTCTTTTTTATGTAACAACCAGAAGGTGTAAGTAATAGCTATTATCTAGTTCCCCAGGAAGAAAAAATATTGCTCAGATTAGTATGATAATTATGGCTAAAAGTTAGAGCTGGATGATTAATGACATGGAGAAGGAGAAAAATCATGTCTTTAACAGACACTGCCCATGGGTTTTGTTTCTTGCCATTTTCATAAACCAGTCCTGTTTGTTTCTCAGTAATGATCTTTGAACTACTGCATGACTCTGAAAGGGTTTCATATTATTAATTTCTTATTAAAGTGAACAGTCAGTGAACAAGAATGATCAGCTGAAAACAGATGACAAATATTCACTTCAAACTATAAAAAATAATAAATTTTAGTTAAGATGGTGGAAGCTTTACAGAACTAAGGAAAAGAAACATGTTGATTTGTCAGACACATAGTAACAAAGCTGACATTAGGTGTCTGAAGAAGGATCCATCTAAGCCAGCAAGAGTTTCCGGCAGTGGAAAGAAAAAGAACATTGGGGAAAAGGTGAAGCTTGGAGCATGCACATGATGATACTTCTCCACATCCATCTCTTGACATCTGTAGTTTTTCGAATCTTTGTATTTTAGGTTTTTCCTTTTGGTCATGTGCATGTTCACCCAAACTTCCATCTCAGTTCGACATTATGTGAAGATTAGCCTCCCTTTGTTTTGAACTTGTCCATAACACGTTCATTTGCAAAGTGTTTGGGAGGAGATGAAGAATGACTGTTTCCTCTTCCACCTACAACTGTACCATCTCAGTTATTTTTCCTGGTTGAAGCCTTAGGTTGCCTGCTCGCTTCTTGTGGAGAAGCTGGTCCATACTTCCAAATCACCTTTGCTGACTCTTTCTGAACTGTTTCAAGTTTTCACTCTATGTTCTTTCTGAGACCAGTGCTGCATACCACACTGGTAGAACTTGGCATACACACAGCTTGTACAGCAACAGAAGGAAACTGTTGTTTGTTTACTATTCTGTTCCTGGTAATTCCTAGCATTCAGAATGCTGATCTTAGCATATTAAATGCTGATGGCAATGTCTCATTCTCAACTGTCAATGGTTCAGAGTACTGTTTTGTAGATTTTTTTTTTCCTTTTCCGCCCTATGTGGATCACCTGAATTTTATCTGCCATGTCTTACCCCAGTTGCTCAGTGTCATAAGGTCATCCTTCAGTTCTTTCAATAAGGTCTTGTCTTTCAAGTTCTGCAAGACTTTATTATCAGAAAACTCCTCCTACTTGCTCACATTTTGAGAAACAGAGCCCAGCAAGAGAATCTCCAACTGACAGCTGCGCTGCACAACAGACGATTTACTTCTCTCCACTTCTGTCCTGTTGGCAGCAGCAAGGATGTGGCTGCTGCCAGTGAAAGAAGCAGAGGCAGAATATTGACTCCGCTAACCGAGGCACAGTCTAAAACCCCAGCAAGGAAAGACAGTGGGTCCTATTCTAGGAATCCTCATGCAGTTCAGTTAGAAGGAGCAGGAGACCAAGTTCGAGATAGGGATGGTGATAAGGGTATCTACAACACAGGTGAAGAGTTCACATGGAGAAAGCAGGAGGAAAGGCAAGTCTGGAAAAGACAGGGATGGATGCAGGATTACAGCTCTGGGTGTCCAATACCTAGGATTTGTGAAGTTCTCAGCCCACAGGCAGAAGGCATGTGAATGAGGGTCTCCAATGAAGCTTCTCATGTAAATTACAGCATCTTAGTGCAGCAGGGACCCTGACAACTCAAGGCAGTTCTACACAAGGAGCTCTTACTCCCTGACTGTCTACATTTTTAATGGGATTTTGGCAGGGAATTGTGTCCACATGCTTTCCAGTTACCCAAGCAGACTATCAACTGGCATAAGCTTGGCAGCTCCCTGAAAGAACCTTGAAAGGTTTGTGAAGCATAATTTCTTTTTTCCATAAACTATTTTAAGAACTCTTCACAACACATATTTACCCCTGTGAATACTAATTAAATTATTGCATATTATGTTTGATAGTGTACTAATTATGGTGTCAGGCTAATGCATATTAATGCATACCAGTGATGGTGTCAATCTTACTGGATTTTTTTTTTTTTTTTGAAGCTTTGAAAGGTCTGGATGTCACTCACACCAGCTGAGGAAAGATTTTTTTTTTTTTTTTTAAATTGTGAAAGCCTTTTTAAGAAAAAACCGATTTCTCACCTAAGTGTAGCAGCATATCTTGTGGAAATTGCAGATTTAGGCTGGTCACTGTGGTGCAGCCAGAGTGGAGTCAGAAGAAGAGCAAACACAAGGCCTTTAGCAACCTGCCAGCACATAGAAGAAGCCAAAGTTACTTTTCTTCTATGTGCTTTTATCTGTGCATTTCAGCAAAATTAAATGGATAAGTGTCTAGATTTCCTATGAAACTGCTTCCTGCAAGTTTTGTGCAGGCTACCAACATCACACAGAATCATGGAATTGTCAGGGTTGGAAGGGACCTTGAGGATCATCCAGTTCCAAACCCTTTGCCATGCACAAAGACACCTCACGCTAGATCAGGTTGCTTAGAGCCCTAGCCAGCCTGGCCTTAAAGGCCTCCTGGGATGGGGTTTCTACCACCTCCCTGGGAAACCTGTTGCAGTATCTCACCACTGTCATGGTGAAGAACTTCTGTATTAGCAGCTCATGTCTCTTGACTAGAAGATTTTGACAGCTTGACTTTATTCCTTCTTCCTTGTATTCATTCATGGAATTAACTGGAGAAACAGCTGATCAGTTAATAAACTTTTACAAAAATCAGTCAAGCCAAAATAAATTGTATAAAACTGAAAATTAAGAAAAATCCCCTAATTTTGAGTATCTACAGTACTCCCAGAGAACAAATTTCTCCTCCCCCATTTCACTTGCTCACTACAAGAGTGCAGCTTCTTATCTGGAATCAGGCTACTCAGATTTGGTCATGTATATCCGTTCTTTAGTAAGAGAAAGCAACACATTATTGATAATGTTAGTTACAGAAGTGTCACAAAACAAGATCAATAGTGCTCACTGCACCACAAACTGTCAGGCACAAACAAACTTAATTTTTAAAGCTCCCTAAACCCCAGAAAATGTGTTTTTGTACATACATCAGAGGTCAGTAAACCTACAGTATTAGCAGTGGTAAATCTCAGAGGACTTGGAGAACTCAAAAATATACATACCGGTCTGGAGCACCTATTATTTATGTCTTTACAAATATTTTGAGGTAAAAGATAAACTACACACACACAAAACTCCTTAGAGATGTATCATTCCTGCTTTCCACATGAGAATTACAAGTGAAATTTGGCCACAGAAAACATTCTGGCTCCATATTTATTTTCATTTCCTCTAGAAACTGCCTGAAACAGTGACCACACATCTGTATCAAATTAATCAGAAGTGAACTTTCTTACAAAAATCTGTCCCTACTAGAGGTAGTTGAAGTAGCAAGCATCAGTTGGGAAAAAGGTGAAAAATAAGAATTGCTGATGTGAGAACCTTAGCATTACTTGTAATCTTTTTGCATATATCAAGATAGACAAAAGTAGTGATATAATGGAAAAAGTCAATCAAAAATAAGCAGGTCACCTCACTTGGTTGCAGCACAAAAGAAGTAAGAATGCTCTGACGGGTTCCATTTACCTGTATCTAGGCTTCACCACAAGTGTTCAGAATTAAAAATGCAAGAAACACACAAAAAATTAAACCAAACCTTGAAATAGGATGAGAATCTTTTCACATTAGCCAGACACATACAATTCCTACTAAAACAAATATCAAACCTTAAGTTGTCATATTCCATTCCAGATTTATAGCTTCAAATTACAGTTTCTGCTCACTTCCAGGGATTAGGTATTCTCCTGCCACTGGCTTTTCCCTGCTTTTATTATTTGTTTTCCTTAGTATTGCTTCTGACTCTGGTTACTGTCACCAGACCTGCCAAGCTTGCCTTGTTCTGGTCTTTGGTGGACTGATGGCCTCATGCGAAGGGCTGCATCCCTCAGAGCAGCCCACTCTTACTGCTCTGTAAGATTCATTAAGTAGAAAACGAATCCTTTGGCCGATGCTTCTCCTGAGGATCGTATTGTAGGATTGCACTTCATGGCCAGAAAGGCAGGCAATTAAGAACAAGAAATAGGTTTTACACATCTGACATTTGTATTAATCTGTGGAAAGCTACTAATTCAAAAAACAACATGAACTGAGACACTGGTGGGGGTTGTTTTAGAAACTGAGGAGAGAAAAGTATTTCTCTGAAATAAACTTCACATCTGTTTTTTTTTCCCCTCACCCAGAAGATAGCATTAATGACATGCACCCTACCTGCATCTGTCTTTGATGACCACAGGGATTCGTAAGCTGTTCCGCCCATTAACTTTCTGCTGCTTTATATTAGAACAAATTCACACTTGTGCCAAACAAAGCACTCACTTAGGTACTAGTTTCTTTCAAGGTGAACCCTAAATTGAGCTGGAGAGACATATTCTTTGACAAACTAGCCCTGCTGCACCTGCAGCACTCCACTGTTCTCTTAGAGAAAGTGGAAAGGGGGGAAAAAAATCAAGGTAGAAATAAAAGAGGCAGGAAAGCAAAAATAGCCTTCCCATACACATATTTTACACCTTAACTGATGCAAAACTTCCTGTAGCTTCCAGATGAATACCATACCTATAATTCTTCTCTAACTCCCAACATTAGAACTACAGCCCATCACGTTGATAAATTTCTGTACAAGACAGAATTTAGGGTCTAATAAGACAGTAGTGTAATTCCATTTAATAAACACACTTTAAAGCCAACCATAACCCCAAGATTATTTTAAATTGCTATGTGCTATTTTGTAAACATAATCATCAGCCTTCATTTTAGCTGCTATCTTAGTTCAACAGGCTAAGTTGGCAATCACTCATTTGTGCACTGTAACATTCTGGAACTTACTGCAACAGATTTGCTTTTGGCTGATGATGTAAGAAATTGATTTGTCTGTAATCAACATAAAAGATTAGCCAAAAAATACTTCATACAGTACATTATGCAGGATGTAGGAAAGAGAAATCTGATATTATGGTCATTTACATCACTGTTGAGGTGCTAATTGAGCTTTATAATAAACTTTTCAACAAGAGTCGAAATATTATTGATGTTCTGATAGCATTTTATATTTAATGGCTTGAAACTCCTTTAAATCAAGATAGCTAGGAAAGAAGGTGATCTAAATGCTACTTGTTACTGTAGGTATTGAGGTGTCAAGTTATGCTCTCACCAATTTTACTGTCCCTTAGCACCTGAAATTCTTTGAAGACCTCTGAATCAGGGCTTTAACTTTCTTTTCATTGAAAACAATGGCAATGCAAAGCTGCTGCAGATAATCCATGCCTAAATGTAACTGTTGCTGCTCTATCCAGGTCTTTTTGCTGATTAAATATTTATTATACCATTGAGATCACAACACTACATTCCAAGTTCTGTTGTTATTTCCTTGCTAAACTCCAATTTTCAGAAGTTTATTACTCCATTATCTTATATCTCACTGAGCTCTCTTATAACAATAAGGGATTATGTTTTAAACTTAACTAGATAAGTTTCTATTGATAGCACTTATTAGCAGGTCTCTAGTTTCTGTTCTACAGCTAGTGAAAAAAGATGCAGCTAGGGAACTGAGAAAACGTTTAAAACCCCAAATTTAAATGTAATATTAAACAGAATCACCTTTAAAAGGCCTGAAGTGGTTTTTGGGTTTTCTTTTATGGGGAAAAGATGCAAAATGAAGCAATGATTATAAATTCCTAGTGGAGTATCTGTACAGCCTCTGGTAGAAGGTCTTTTCTGGGCAGAAATGTCAGTGCCATCTGGGATCAGTCCCTCCTGGGGAAAGCAGTCACCACTTCTGAAGAGATGTTAGGCATTAAGATTACTTATGACATTTATGATTCTTGTAACAAGCTAGGATTAAGCTAAGCCAAAGCAACTGGCAGATAAACCAACGTGCATTTGCTTTACACATACTATTTACTTCTCCATAAAACACCACAGCAAGTACATGTTGGGTCAGAATAAATCCAGCTGATCAGACTGACACCTAGCAAATAGGCAGTCTGCCATGTGAACAGAGCTTTAAAACTACAGAAGTGGCTTTATTTTTTTAGCACTAAGTAAAAAGTCATACACATTGCCAGCAACTAAAGAGCACACCAGTGAAAACCTGCTTTAAATCACAAAGGAGAAGGTGTTTGGATACTAAATCACAGAGGTGAGCTGTGTCACTCAGTGAAACACCATTGATCTGGTTTACAACAATATTCTACACTTCAGCAGCCTTGGTTAGGTCAAAAATGTGGTTGGTTGTGAAAGAGGGGGACAAATGGTAAAGCGAGGCCAGTGCCAGGGGCTCTTGTACTTGCATTTTGTTAGGGCCTTTAGTGCTTTTGTATTAAAATACCAATGTTTTTAGGATGTGTTTGATTTTTTTCCTAATAGTCAGAGACCTAAAAATGTTCAAAAGGTACCAAAAAGGCGCAGTAACTGATACTGCTTAGACTACTACAATTAATTGTAGCAAAATGAGTTAAAGAATAGCTACTCTACATTAGACACTTTTGTTCATCTGTGATTCTTTCCCTGGCACAGTGATGCTTCCATTCCTGCGTCAGCAGTAAGGATCAAAACATTTGCCTGGTGATGCTCAAAACAGAATAAATCAGAACAAAAAGACAGGTTTCAGACAGGAAGAATGAAATTCCAGTGCAGAAATTCATCACATCAAGACATATATTTCTTCTTACAAAGAAAATTATAGCATCACCATTTCTTGGATGAAGAAATTTATCAGAGATAGGTGTAACGTAACTTACGCAAAATACAAAATGCAGGTTAAAGTTCACAGACACTGCAAAATATGTCATGATTATATTAAAAATTAATAGGGCATCATCCTCAAAAATAAAATTTCAGAACAAAATGACATTTGGTATCTTAAAAATTTTACATAAATGCCATGGTTGCTGCTGCAAATAAGAGTTTGAAAATGCCTCTTTAGACTCAGATTGCTAAACAGAACACTGAGGGAGAGGAAAAAAAAACGTTGGAAGAAGTCCATAAAAATTGTAAGTTCTGCATGCAGCACAAATAAGCACACAGGGCTTATGCAGAATAGCCACAGAGTTACTTTGTTGTTGTGTTCTACACTCTCAAAGCAGTTCTTCCCCCACTTGAATTTGCAAATCAACCCTATACATTTATAACCGCAAACCCAAAATCAAACTAAACCCAGCTGTATATTTTGACCCCACATTGCCACATGCTATTACTCCGTCCATCTTGCATCTAAATACTCAATATCTCCTTGGGAACACTATCTTGCAGCCTAGTGTTTTCAGACTGATTTGACTAAATATTTTCCTCAATAGCTACGCAAATTATTTTGTGCCATGCTATGCTGTGTAGCTATGAGTTTTCACAGATTTGAGCCTTTTCTGTGTGGCTTTATTACAAAATGGAAACATATGGCACAGTTTCAAGTGGCTAATTGGCAGTATCTTAAAGTGCTGTTAGGAAGTTCAATGATATGTATAACATCTGAATAATCTGATTGCATTTTATTTAAGACTAGAAAGTACTTCAGAAGTCAACAGATGGCAGCAGATATATTTTAGAGAAAAAAATCTCAGTAATTCAATTTTTTTTTACAGGGCTGTCTTGTCATTTATAGAAGGAGAATTTGAATGTGGGGACTGGAATACACTGAGGAACACTTCAGAAAAGACATAGTAGATGGTTATGCTTTACTCATCAAGATAGCTCCAGTTAATTGCAAACAAGTTTCATGCAAGACATCCATATAATCATGATCTAGTTGCTATATATAGGTGCAAAACGTAGTTCACACATTGTTTTGAGATAGAGTCATGGGGCTCTCACAATAGTCAATTACAGAACTGAGATCAGCAGGTCCATGGCTCTTCCTCACAGGAATTACTCGACAAGGTGTACTCCAAGTCTTTCCCATGAAAATGGCCATGACAAAATGAGCAGTCCTCAACAGAAAGCTGCTTCCTCTACTATCCCTATCAGCTCTGTAGTTTGCCTTCTTTAATGCAAGATGTCTTTCTTTCTGTTCTACAAGAGGAGAACTTCAGATGATAATTTGCCAAAGTCAGACAAAATGTACAGCTACAGCACTTGCCACTGACATCTCCCACTGATTTTGAAGGCGGCAAAACCACGCCTCTATCTTCCATAAAGCGCCAGGAGAGATTCTTCTGGGTCACATTTATGAGAGAATAAGAATTTTGATGAAGAAAATAATTCCCCAAGCCCCCTCAGAAGGCAGTGGTGCTGTCATGTGGCATTAAATGACCACTCCCTTTCTGCAGTGCTTTCTCTGGTGTGACGCTTGAGGGTCACGTTAAAATTAGGAAAGGATGGAAGGAAGTAGTTTCAGCTCCCAAATTCTGCTTCAGACATGCAGAGGTCCAGACCTGTCCTTTTCCCAACTTCACTTGGGATTTTTTCTGATTTAATTGTAGCTGAAACAGCAAATCAAGCCTTGCCTTTACATAGTTTGATATTGTGAGACAAGAAGACACTGAGACATAGAACATAGACTGGGATTCAAATAATAGATACTTTATATGAAAAATCAAATCACTACTTTGTAGGTCTTAAACATTTTTAAAAGACACATAAATAGAAAAAACTATCTGAAGAGCAAGCAAGTTTCAAGATAGTTCTGTTGCAGAACATCAAACTCTTCTGCAGAATATTGCAGTGCCTTCTGGGAGCTCCTTGTGGAAGCATTGCTTCAGAAAATAAGCAAATAATGTTTTATAAATATGTAATCCCATTTTGCTAATCTAAACATTTTAAAAGAAACTCTGAAAGAGCAATTTAAAGTTTAAATGCAAAAGAAGGATATTTGGCTTCTTATAATGGAAGGACATTATCACCAATAAAAGTATAAAGTATTTATGTTCTTACAGTTATTTCAGACATTTTATCTGTGATTTTTTTTCCACAACCACTCTAAGCCACAAGCCATTTTAGCATTTAATATTAATGCTTTAATATAGTACAAACCTGAGCACTGCATTGTTTGGGGGATGTGTTGCTCCAATTCTAGTTTATTAATCTTAATAAAAAAACATTTATTGAAGAAAAGCATTTCAGTATATGTTGTTGTTTGGTTGGGGTTTATTTGTTGTTGTTTGTTTTTTTTTTTTTAATTCAGTGTTCTTTGAAATGATCCCTGAATTCAAGGTGCACAAGCATTCCATATATCCTCAGCTCATGCATGTATTTCCAGATTGTCATCTTGTGTGCACATACTTCACACTTGTATAATAACATGCATAGCTATTACTGTTTTAATATATAAGCTATGACAGCTAAGTAAAATATATGATAGTTGACAAGTCATTTTTCCCAACAGCTTTAGAGCAGACATGTTTATATTATCTTAGTGTCATGCCACAACATTCAAAAAGACAGACTGTGTGAAAATGAAGTAAAGACTGACTTTCAGCACTTACTACATGCTCTTGGCATGCTCCACATGGAGAATATGCAAGTTTTAGTGTTTTAGCCTGCATGAGCTAGAGCAGCTTTAGTTATCCTCCAGTTCAAAAACAACAAAGCAAATTTCTCCTCTTTTGAGGAGCTGAGGGCACCTTCACCCTGCCCTACCCATGACACTTGTTGACTTTGCTTCAGACTGCCATGGAGTTGCAGAAAAAAGCCTCTTACCCTGCTGAGATGAGTATGCTTTTAGGATCCAAAGCCAGTGACCACATGCAAGATGCTATCTCATTGTGACATAGCAGTCACTATACAGTCACAAACCAAATTTATAAAAGCAATTTTTAACTTAGAACAATAGTCACATTCCTGGAAGTTTATCTTCACTGATTTATTAGCATTTGAAGATTTACTGAATTTCGCTATTTCAACAAGCTTTATTCCTTCAACCCTGTTACACAAACATTGCAGAAAACTGGTTTATGCCTACTAGAACACCCAAGTTAACTGCAAAAGCTTCTGTTCTGCTACTCTGATTTTGACAGTGGATAAAGTATTTGGTGGATGTTTTGATCAATAGATTAATTTCTCTGAAAAATATCTATATGCATTGTGTGTTGAATTACAATATGATTAAGGGGCAAATAACATGAATAAAATTCAAGTAATGTCAGAATATTTGAGATTCGTAAGTGCGCTAATTTACATTATTAAATAATAATAAAAATCCAGTACTTGGCAGTAAGTTAAAAAATCTTCAGCAGGAAGTTAGGGGAGAAAGAGAGTAATCAGAAATTCACTGCTGCACAGCAGCTCATCAACTAATGGCACAACAATTTTTGCAAAGATGTGACAATTAAAACAAGATCAGGGTGCCAGAACAAGCTTTTGTGGCTTAAGAATGTTTATTATTTCTTATGTATTTGTGGAGGACATTTCTAAAGCACAGAATTTTGTGTTTAGACTGACACATCAGCTCATACTGGTGCAACAGAATTCTGTCAGATGCCCTGAATTTATTTTAATGCCTGCCATATTCCTGTAAGTTTGACTCCTATTTACTTGTCACGCCTGATAGACTGAAACCTGAAAATGCACCAGAACTGAAACACTTTGCTTAGCACAGATCCCTGATTCATACACATTAAACATCAAGACAACTTTGAACTTGAAGAGAAGCCCAGAAAACTCCTTTGGGTCCAAGTTATGAGAATTTTGTAATTTATTTGCAAGCTCAAGTGTATCTATAACAATCCTGAAATCAGCAGTCATTAGGAAAATAGCTTTACAGCTATGGGTGGAAGCTCACTGGCAGTGTAATAACTATACTTAAATCCATCAAGCATAAAGAGTTTACAGATCATTGATTTTCATATGTAGATATTGCAGTGTATATAAACAAAGCTCAAAATAATGCTTATGTAGATATCATTTGCTGTTGTTCTCCTAATGCTAATTGGAGTTTAACCTCCTGCTTTCTACATCTTCTGGAAGCTTTATGCAAACACTCAGAAGCAAGCTTGTCTTCCTTTTAACTCAAGTTACATCAATTCACGAGGAAACCAACCCTCATTTGTTTCTCAAAGCAGCCAGATGCAAGATGAGGAGGGAGAAAGCATGTGTGAATGTGAACTGGACATAACTAAGACTAAGTGACAAGACTGTCACCACACGCTGCATTAGACACTGACAGAAAGCAAATTATGACAGCAGAAATATTTTAACAGTGAGCAAGGAGATATCTAGCTTAAAAAAAAATATAGCTTTTAAACAAATATTGCTGCAAATTCAGGAGAAATTAAAGCTGTGTGTTAAGTACAATTGGCAGACAACTTACAAAGCAATATTATGTAACGTTTTAACATGAACTGGGAAACGTCCAACTGAAAAACACCTGTGACACTAAAAATTAGTTATCTGCTCAAAACCTTTAGCTAAAACAATGGTGATGAGACAGCCTGAGCTTTAAAACCTCCAATTCAGTGTCACTAAAGAAATACATTATCTAAACCTGTAACAAATTCAGCTTCTCAACTGGTTTCTTCTATTTTAGTCCTTTTTTTGAGGCAGAATTGAACATTCACTTGATACTGTGACTTGCCACTCTGTTACCCCTATAATGAAAGTAATACATAGCAAAAAAGACAAAAAATTACAATTGAACGACTCTTCTCAACTATATCAACTCACTGAACCTTGATTTGAAATAAGATACAAAGACCTTTCAGTACTGGTGGGGATTATTTCTATTAAGTTTTTGGTGAAAGCACAACAACATCTACAGTGCAACATGAACAAAATTCCTGCTCAGAGGATGTAAAATAGTAGAAAAAATTCAAGCTGCTTGAGCAGTGCATGCTCACCATTCTCCACTGCACACACAGAGAGGATATAAGGCTATGATGTGCTTGACTTTTAAAAAAGTCCATTTTCAGGGCTAGACATGCATGTCTTAGCAGGTACAAAAATAATTGGCAATATTAAACAAACTGCATTTCATACATAGCCCTTTTATCTTCCTTCAATTCTAATATTCTAAAAAAGACCCCAATCAGTTCAACTTTTCACAGTATGAGCACTGTATATGCACATTCTCAATGGACAAAGTTGTATGTGGGAGAAGAGAATAAAATGTCAGTCAGTTACCCAGGGAAACATTGAAGTATCTATCAGTAGCTATTGTTCAAGCAGATTTTGCAGCATATTATTATGTAAAATGATACTAGCATTTTTATTAAAAAAAAAACAATCAAGATTTAGAAAGATAGTGTAATTAAGGCAATGTTATTTTCTCACAACCCTAACAAACCAGTACAGAGATTCACACAAAGCAAATTATTATGCATAGTCATCGGTTTCTTTCTGCTGACAAATACAATATCTTGCCTTTCCTGTGTAGCTGCTGTTAAGCTAATATAACTTTAGTGTACCAAAAGGTCCCAGGCTCTACACTGGTCTGACAAGGCAGGATCTCAAGAGTTCACCTCTCCTTTTTGAGGCTCATGAGCTCAGCTGCAGTTCCTGAGGGCCATGGGGCTAGGGGAGATTATCTGAAGCTTTAATGACCAAATTGTGAGAGTACTTGAAAGTGGAAGTAAAGCTTGTGCCTTGTGGAAGGAATCACTTGGCATTTGTACTATCTGTGTCTCAGAAAGACCTTGGGAGGTTGGTTCCCTGCAGTTGCTCCCTCTGAGGATGGCTGCTGCTCTTGACATTACATACCAGAGGGATGCTGGAAGTGTGTTACAGAGAAAAGGGATGACAAGTATCTTTTCTGTAATAATGGGGTAATAATCAAGAAGAAGGGTATTATTAATGAGGCTTTTGATACATTTAGATAGTGTCAATATTATTATAATTGATCTAGTAATATTTTGCTGGATTATTAGATTAGAATTTTCACAACTGGGCTACTGATAAACTCTTGGCTCTCAGTATGCTTTGTTTCCTTTTGTCCACAAAGCAGATTAAAGCTTCTTTACAATAGAAAACTGAAGATGGACAACATAAAAAGGCTATCTCAGTTCAGACAGCTTTTACAAGTTCATCTTTACTATTTTGCTTTCATAACTCTTATTATTTCCAGTTCTAAAATAAGATTTTCTTAGGAAAGCATTCTCTGATCAGCACAAATTTTAAGTAAATCACAAGAAAGCAACCAATGCTCTACAGTGAGAAACCTTTACTCCCTCAAAAGAAACCAAAGCTGAGTTCTGTATTTATTGAGATTTAGACCAGCATTAACGAATATGCTCCATATCACAAAGCAATAGCATAATAGCAATGCCTTGGCAACCACTGAGTTACTGCAGTATGAAGCTATCCAAAGTAGCTAGGTCAGTACCTTCTGAACTTTCAAGCAGGACCTTGAAGTGGGAATTGCTTGAAGTGGGACTCATTTAGACAAGGAAGTGAAACCTGATTATTACTGATCACAAATGTTTGTTCACTTATCCTTGAGGAAATGATCTCCTGTTGGCAATTATGAAGTAATTAGCAGTTTCCTGTATAGAATAAACACATCCAGCCAGTAATTTTCCATTTTCAACCTTAGGGCAAGTGAACCATTGCCAGCTGGAGATGTTTAACACTGTCCAATCTCAAGAGTCTCAGCCCACGATTTCAAAAATACTGCTTTAAGCACTCAGGGATTATGAAGTTTCACATGATACATTAATTTGCTAAAAGATAGCTTATATTTACTCAACATTCTGATTTAATATCCTGCAGCAGATACAGACACTGAGAATAGCATTCCAATATGTATGTGGATTGCAGGAGACAAATGCTCATAGGAATCAGGAGCACTCCTCCTTGTTAATGGGGGAACACAGAATCTATTCATGGAGACAGAAGTAAAACTATCAATAAAAGGCAGTGTCTGCATCTAAGAATCTCCACTGCCCCAGAACAGGAGGTTTTCTGTTTCTATTACACCACTAATATCAAGCTCATCATTGTTCTAATAGCTTGCCAACTGTCATTAAGCAACAGGATATAGCTGAAAGTCTCACCAATGACTTCTATTTTCTTCCACTTGATTTAAGCAATTTGCTTATTTAGGGAGGCCAAGCAGGTCACAGAGCTCAAGCAGGTATCAAAGAATTAACTGTCTGAGCTGTTCAAAGTTCTACACCTCTAACAAAGTAACTTGAGGCAGTCTGGAAAAGGACATGCCACACATGACAGGACAATGTTAATATAGGAGTACAAAGGACAATAATAAAGAAAACATACCATCTGCATAAGGCATTGCTCCAGAAGTACATAAAAGTGAAAATAACTGCTTTTTCTAAAACTTACTGTAAACTCTCATCAGCATACTGGTCAACTGCTACTTCTACCTCGCTGCGTATATGAAATAGCTGCATCCAAATCCAAACTATAATCAACACCTTAATTTGTATTAAATCAGCTCGCCTCATATTTCCAAATATTTTGTATTTCCATTATAGTAGAGCCCTAAATAGTTCAACTAAAACCAGGAAAATGTGGCACCAACTTGATTTAAGAGACAAATGTCATTAATCCACTTAACAGGTAAAGTTAATTAGAAACAAAGGTCATGAACCATACTGATCTCAGGTGAGTGGAATGAGCACAAGAGTCAAAGAAAACTCTATAGGCTTTAAAAAAATATTAATGTACCAGAGCAGATATTAATATTTGAAATAAAGATAATATCTTTTGATTATAAATTAAGATGAGAATGTCATTGTGACAGAAAGAACCGCAGTTCTTACATTTAAAACTCCTTTCTATCGAACAAAAACTTCACAGCCCATTTATTTTATTGTTCTGTTAGGCTTATGACATTTTTTTGTTTTAAATCAAAACTCTAATAGCCTTTTTAAACATACCAGGCACATTTCTTGAGATTACCAACCAGTCTTCACCATAAATTAGGCAGTATTGAAAGTTTATTTGTAATTTCACCCTAAATCAGATTTTTAAGTCGTAGACAGAAAGCTTGAATAAAGCCTATATAGAACCAAGCATGAAGTTAACATGTACACTATAAAATGTACACTTGTGCATGGTTTCAGAAGCAACCTTGTGAAACATCTTAGCAGCAGAAATGATGAAATTTGAGCAAGGAGGAGGACGACCTTATATTAAATACACACCAGGTTTTATAGGTAATAGAGTGAAGAGGAAAGTGATTCCCTAGTTCCCCACTTTTTTTCCCCCTACCTTGTTAAAGACATGGCAGTTGCCTTCTTTCTCTAGAAGAGCTGATACTTTAAAACACTTATGAACTGGTTAAAAGATTGACTTAAATATTACCGGCTTCCATTTTATCTGGAGCAGAAAATAACTTACACTGTAAGACAATTCTCTGTAATCCAACTTCTGTTCTCACCATTTCCTTTTTCAATTGGGTTTACAAAACATAAGCAAATTATTAGCCACTGGAAACATCCTTGTGGGCAGACACAGCTTTGTTATCTCAGCCTTTCATTTGAGCAACAGCTCCATTAACCAGTGAGAACTGGAAATGATCTGTTATTCCTTGCGCTGCATTGGATGGACTGGAAGTTAGAAGTGAATGGGTGCACACAATTTAACAACACCTAAGCCTAGAACTGCTTGGATTGGGAATCCTGGGACTTCAGAGGAAAATGTTTCTCCTCTCAAGTTATGGATTTCCAAGAACCCAGTTTAAGGGCAGGACTCGTCTTTACCTTTGACATTTACAGTGATCACTGAGCTCTGGATGCACACTCCCTTAGTCTGACTGATCGATGCCAAAACTCAGATCACTTGAGAGTGGAGCTGAGGAAAGCCTCAGGCATCATACTACCCCAGGGAAGCTTCAGTGTATTTTCAGCCCAGCTTTACTGGGTTCTTTATTCCACTGCTTACCTTTTAATTTCTTTTTATAGATTGATGAATCCATCTGACAAAACACAAGCATCCTGTTATGACTTGCTTTATGTATATTTTATTCCCATTGATTTTTTTTACTTCCCCCCTCATCTTTCTCTTTTCCATGTACCTTCTTTTTAATCTTCATATATCTGTTTTCTTTTCATGACACATTTCTCTTTCTTTCCTGACATCTACCATTTCTGGCTGCTTTGGCTTAGAACTGTGCTTTTTTTTTTTTTTTTTTTTTTTTTTTTTTTCTTCTTCTTTGAGGAAAGGAAGTATGTCAGTGAGAGCTAAAACCTACTGCCTCTTTAATCNACTTTCCCATGTTTACAACCCTTGATCACAAATTCAGTTACTCAGTTTCTCTTGCTTGTCATCAAAGTATTAACCATAAACATATACTCACAATCCCAAAATATTTACTAGGGTAGAATTCCTTTTACAAGCCAAGCTTTCTTATTCACCAGGCAAAGAATTCAGTCTAAACAGGGTTTAGTCAGGGACTCTTAGACTACACTTTGAGCTACTTAAACCCTGCCTAATTTCATAGTTTTCATACTACTTTTGCTCTAGAGCCTTAGTGTGTCAGCCTCCACATGCTCTCTTAATTTCTTTCCTTGCTGCACTAGATAGTGTAAGTGGAAAGGAAGACAGAGGAATAGAATGAGAAAAATGTTCTGCTAACGGGCAAAATGTTATTATTCTACAATATTTTTCACATCCTGTGAAGCTGTTCACAACAGGCACCTAACAAATTATCTACCAGAGATAGATTCATAACTGTTCATGAACATTCATTAACTACTTTTGGGCTACAATTTCTGGATTTAAAAAAAAAAACCACTGTAGTCGCCTAATTCACTCTTAAAAGTGAATTTAGTCTGTACTGAGGGATAAGCTATAACAGTTGCTCTATCACCTGATAACCCCTTCCCAGAAGAAAAATGGAATCAGGTAAAGAACACCAATGGGTTGAAAAGAAAAAAAGATTTAATGAAACAGCTAAGCTAATACCAAGAGTGAAATAAAGTGCACAAAGTTCTACTTACCCCAGTGAATATACAGCATCCACAGTAAAAAGCAAAACAGTCCTCGGGCACAGAAACAAAACCAAGTCTCTACACAAACAAAGAGAAGCAGGAGAAGGGAACAAAAAAACCTTCCCCTTCCCCTACTTCCTGCCTTTATACTGAGCATGAAGTTCATGCTGTTGGATACACCTGTAGCCACCTTGGGTCAGCTGACCCCAAACTGCTAACCACCTGTGAGCCACGGCTGGCCTGGGATTTTGTCCCAGGTAAACCAGGACTAGATGGACATTAATCTTTGGGAAATTCCAATTTCCTCATCTATTCTTGCTCAAAAGCCTGATTTATATTAGGAGTATGACAAAATTCATAGTAGACTTTGGTGATGTTTTTTAAATGGAAGCAACATTCTCATGCATTTTATTGCATTTTTCCTTGATGAGAAACCATCTGAATTCCTACATGTGATTAAGAAATTTTTGCTTGCCTTCATAAATCTAAGCACAGACACACTGCTCTTGAACAGCATACAATACATCTTGTTTGGCTGGGTGGGAGCTATCATGAGAAGAAGGAAAATGCCATGGAAATGCTTACAGAAATAATAAATCTGTGTTTCAATCTTGATTTATAACTGGAATGCTCATATGTATTAAACATTTATTTAGATTTAAACATCTGAATGTCATCTGAGATATTCCTACTTGGCTCTGAAATTGAGAATAACATTTAGAAGAAAATTATAGCAGGTGAAGGAACAAATTTCTGCATGTTTTCTAGTATTTCCTCCCTGAAAATGTGTCATGAGACAAAGACAAAACTAAAAGGAAATGTGGATGTATTCAATATTAGCAACCCAGTTGCTTTCTGCTGTTTTTCACTCTGTTTAGGTGGTACAAGTTTTTTTTCAAACCTGTGAGTAAGGAAAACATCTGCTCTGGGACAATTTGAGAAAATGCTTTTGTACTTGTGCCTCTATTTGGTCCACAAGTAGGAAACATATTTTCATCTCCGTAGGTAATGCCTTTCAGGTAGCATTAAGAGGGAGTTCTGAGGAGTAGATACAATAGTCTGTACATCATAACATGATGTAGAGAACAAATCAAAACAGATATGAAGAACATTACTAAAGTTTTAAATCAGTCTTCAAGTATTTTGATTTTTATTTCAAAATTAAGTGCTCTGAGATTTTCCTTTGGTTTTAATTTTAAATGAGTGTGGAAATGGTCTAGTTGTACCTGAAGAGGGCCTACAAGAAAACCAGAAGGACTTTCTACGATGCCTTATAGTGATAGGATGAGGGGTGATAACTTTAACCTGGAAGAAGGTAGGTTTAGACTGGACATTAGGAAAAAAAATCTTTACAGTGAGGCTGCTGAGACATTGTGACAGGTTGCCCAGGGAAGTGGTGGATGATCCTCCATGTAAGTGTGCAAGGTCAGGTTGGAGAGGGCCTTGAGTGACCTGGTCTAGTGGAAGGTGTCCTTGCCCATGGCAGTAGGGAACCAGATGACATTTAAGGTCCGTTTCCACCCAAACCATTCTATGAATCTATGAAATGAACACATGATTTCTGAAAGCTTGTCACAAAAAGTTGTTCTGATGAAAAGCACCTGCTCAGCTCAGCTTCAACACCCAACCATTCTGCAGGTGGAAGAAATAAGAGTAAGGATAAGCAGAAAAAATGTCTCAAGTACCATGGTTTAGATTCAGTTGTTAAGAATTCTAGCTCATCTATTACGCAACAAGGATGATATAAAACTTTCAGTTTGAGTTTTTTATGTTTAACATTGAATGTAATTTGTTATGCCCAAGGAAGCAGCTGGGCTTAAAATTAACAAGTTCTTGCTGGATGCAGAAAATGAGCTTCAAAGAAATAGAGACCACTAACATTTGTTGAATATCTCAGGTCTGTTGTTAGTGGATTTTTTTTGAGGACTTCTTTGTAAGTCCAACAAACACTTTTTATTGAAAAAATAAATAATTCTCTTTTATAAATTTCAGACATGGGCTCCTGATGGGAGAAGCTGTTATGTGAGGCTGCTAGTGATGTGAAACAACTGGCCATGATAATCTTCTGCATCTGTTGGTAGAACTTTCCTTCATTAGACTTCCCCTGTGAGAAATGTCTGTCTTTGTAAATTCCTTACAGCAGTGGTTACTGGTACTAAGTTCTCCTGACATCTTCTGGACTGCTTTATACTAGAAACTATCTATTATTATTTAATGTTGCTGTTTTCTTTCCCTTGACTTAATTGTTTCACACTTTCTAATCTTTGAAAGGCAGAGCTCAAACTAAGACAAACTCCCAAAAATGTATGTATTTTGCTCTCTGTGCATTGTCTATGAGATAGCAAAAATTAATTATGCCGAGTTCAAAAATTTTGTATGGAAACATTGACCTGCATTCAATACTATAAAATGTGCCAGAGTAAAAAAAAACAAAAACAAACCAACAAACCAGTATTCAGTGAAACAGTTTTCCATCTAGATATGAAGTTAGACCTAAGACATAGGCCTCAAGTTCATGGTTCAATCCACGTTAGCTGATATGTTAAATATGTTTGCCATAACTCAAATAAGTCATCCCACTTAAGGTCAAAACAAGCAGTTATAACAAACACCGGAAGAACAACAACAAAAAAGAGCAGTTGTCTGCTTGCAAAGCCCCATCACAGCCTTAGTTCTGTCTACTTAGAGTAGCTATTTCTAAAGACGTTGTTTTCAGGCAAACTACGCCAGGCTAATTTTCAATGAATGGTGCTTCCTTCCAGAAATACAGGCAAATATTCCATATTCCTGCATATTCCTCATGCACACAATGACAAATTTGTCCTGAAGCTCTGGATCCTGAGCATACTAAATCACTGAAGTGACTGGGGCTTCACAAGGACACAGTGGTCACCTGTTGAGATGAGGGCTTTACTGAGTCGATGGCTTTATGGTTACAAGAGGAATCCCTCTGTTCCACAAAATCTTTACCAATACAAATGAAAGCCTGACCTAAATCAGCAGGAATTGCCATCTGTTCAAAAGCCTGACAATATCATGGAGAGAGAGAATATTTTCTATTACTTACTGTGACTAAAGTTGCAAACCACATTCAGAAGCAGTGAGTAGGTCTATCAAATGAAAAGAATGTATTACTGAGAGCTAAAGATAGTCTGAAACAACACATTTCGTGACCAGAAGGCAATTATGTTATATTTTCAGTGCAAATATTACTGCATGTGAGCATTTTATCATTCCAAGAATGGTCATTCCTGCAGAAATCTCTCTCTTTACACCTACGGATGATATTAATCCGAAGCTTGATGATGGCAATGCTGAAGGAACCAATCTAACACCAGGGCATCAGCAACTTAAGAACTGTGCCCTCACTTGAAGAAGAGAGATGCCTTGGATCAGATAAAGGATGATTTAAATAGATAGACAAACTAAACAGCCAGTGAGGCAGTGGCTTTCCTAGGTCACACAGCAGGTCACTGTAATTTGAGAACACAGGTGTCTTGACATACGCAGCCAAATTATACACTCTAACAGTTGTAGCTAGCTCATTTTTATTAATCTGAGATGTAGTTATGTTACACCTCCAGCTGGTTTTCATACTTCTCCCAAACGCAGTTAAGTTGCAAAGTTGACCTTGTAATAGCTAATTATATTTAGCTGGCACCCACGTGCTAGGAAGCATAAAGATGCATGGTATCATTCATTCATTTCTTCCTGCAATATGCATTGGTTACTGGACTGAAGCAAAATTTTTATTTAGTATGAGTGTTATAGAAGGGTAAGTCTGCCATGCTAGGGGTTTCTTTCTGCTGCAAAATAAGGCTCTGTGTGTAAAGTAAAAAGCAATCAGACAGAGTATTGTCCTTGGTGTGAGTATGGTGTGCTTTATTCCCCTTATCATTTTTCACTGACAGGCTACTGTTTCCCAAAAGGTTTGATTAGGCTTTTAATTAACTTGAGCTGGAGGTGACGTGACCTCTAATTAAGCTTAATTTTGTTTCTTCTGGCAGTAAAATAATGAATGTATTCAAATGAGACACACAGATCAACAAACCCCAGCAAGTTAGCAACTAATAATGAAGGTTGTCAATAGATGAGAAAAGGGTTTAAACCCCCCCAATTTTTTATTCTTTAAGTGAATCTGGTTTCATGAGCAGAAATTAGAGGCAAATCCCTTCATGTCTGTGGCAGCACTCTGTCCAAATCACTGCTGCTCCCCAATTAATACTAAGCTAAGCAGCTGGCCTGTGAAATGACACAGTGATGTCTCATGATGCAATTTCACTCATCTTGTATCCAAGTGCTGCTTGCCTGTGTCCATTTTCTTTTAGTAGTTTAGCTGGGTATTAATTTTAAAAATGCACATAAGAAACTTTCATCTGCAAGACAACAAACTGTAGGAAGAAGGAAAGAATGAGAAATCCCCTTTTAAGTGTTAAAACTTGTCACTGCAGGTATCTGGTAGCCAAGGGAAGATTCACAGGCTGATTCATAGCCTGATTCACAGGCTATGAAAATTGTACCATTCACTGTATGTATTCTTTTTGTGTCTATTATTTTTATGTGGGTTATTATTATTTGCTCTATAATAGCACCTAAGCACTGCAGGTAATAGAACATTCCCACAATTCTAAGCACTGCATAATGATTGACAATTTATCCCCCAATAAGTTTAAAATCTAGATGGATGTTACTTTTGGATGAGATAGAAAACACAAAATAGTATTTTCATGGGCAATGAGGATTGACTTTTCCAATACCACAAATTAGGCCTGCAGCAGTTCCAGGAAAAGAACTCTGAAGTTTTACAGGAAGGATGAATTCTGAAATACAAGATTATCCTTCGTTCCTAATCTCCACTTAACAAGCCCCTAAATTGTTTCAGGCAGGAAGAATGTTTTTAAAAGCTTATATACAATTAAGAGATCGATATTTCACAGTTGATACCACAATAGCTTCCTTGATGAATGTTACTTTGAGTGTGATGTGGGTGGTGAGTGAAATTAAAGAAAAAAATTATTATAAACCTGGATACTTAGTGTTTCTTTCAAAACTTAAACATTTATTTTTTCCTAAGGTATTTTCACTTGTACTGACTTGCATGGGCAAATGTCTTCCCTGGGATAAGTACTGCAAAGGATTGGTTTATTTACAAAGAATTTGCTATCTATGGAAATTACAAGATTTTTAATAGGAAAAATCATAGGTTTTTGTTTGTGGAGGTTTTATAGTTTTCGTTTTTTGTTTGGTTGGGGGGTTTTGTTTGTTTTTTGTTTGGTTGGGGGGTTTTGTTTGTTTGTTTGTTTGTTTTTTCTTAAAATTAATTTGGCCACTGCAGTTAAACTCTTAAAAGTTATTTTTTCAATATTTTTATTACAAAGTATGAAAATTAGGGTTACCCATATGAAACGGAGCTAAAATACCTAGAAGGTAGAATTACATGCTAGAAACAGTTTTATTCAGCTTATTTTCTCTCTCTTTTTCTACTTTTTGTCTTTCCTGTTAGGATTAACATCTCCCTTACTATCCTAAGTGGAGAATCAGCATCTTCAGTGCTACCTATAGTTTGAGGTCTTTTGAAAGATTACCCTTTAATTAGTACCCTAGAGAACTCTGAAACCATACTCTGAGGGAAAAGCTTAAGAGAATTACTCAAGGCTGTCAGCAATTGGTGGCAAGGAGCTGTTGCTTCTAGGCTTTCCCCCCCCTCCCCATTTTAAGCTACATCTTAATTAAAGGAAGGATGTTAGATGAGGTTAGTGGGTCTATGAGATCCAAATTAGTTCAATTAAATGTGGCTTCTTTTCCATTAAGGTAAGCAGATGTTGCCATAGAGAGGAAAAAAAAAAAAAAAGAATGATATGTTCACTCCTGCATGTTAAACTGCTACATCTGGGGTTTCAGTCTTCCCAACTAGTGTCAGTGAGGTTACCTTGTAACAACCTAGAGACTCATCTCTAGGATGAGGCAATCTGGGAACAATAGCAAACCCCAAGAGGGATTTCATTGGCATGACTGATACAATAGAAGTATGGAGTAAGTAAGGTTAAAAGACCTTAGAGTCACAAGATGGTAGAATCATACAATGATTTAGGCTTCAAAAGTCCTTTAAGATCACAAGGTCCTACTGTAAACTCAGCACTGCCAAGTCTACCACCATGCTCTTCAGCACCACATCTACATGGCTTGAAATACCTCTAAGGATGGACACTTCATCATTGCCCTGGGCAGCCTTTTCCAGTTCTTGATGACCCTTTCAGTGAAGAAAATCTTTCAAAGTTCCAGCCTAAACATCTGCTGGTGCAAACGGAGACCATTTCCTCTTGCTGTAACACCTGTTACTTATGAAAAGAGAGGCTGATACTCAGTTCACTATAATCTCCTTTCGGGAGTTGTAGAGATCAAAAAAGTCTCCCTCTCAGCCTTCTCTTCTCCAGGCTAAACAATCCCAGTTCCCTCAACTGCTACTCATAGGTCTTGTTTTCTAGATGCTTCACCTTATTACATTCTTACTTAAAATTAAATGTTCTCTCAATATGTCTTGAAAGATTTGTCACATTGTCATAGTAAAATCGAAAATATTTACATAGGCTTTTTCATTATTAATTTTTGGCACATTCAAGCCTTGAAGTTACCTTACAAAGAACACAGTTTAAAGGCAAAAAAAGTAGTATTTTAATAGAAAAAGTATCTTCCTACAAGATGGCTGTAAAGCAAATAGACAAATGAACGAGAACAGCACTATCTGGAAAACGATCCAGGAGAACAGGCCACAGGGGTGGTCATAATATGCTGCAATGAGAAGAAACTGGAAGGTGAGGAAAAGATCACTGTGTCTGAGAGTAAAAAGGGGGAAGCAAATGGAGAAATTTTAAAAAGGAATGACTAATGAAAATAGCAGACCTTGTGATGGAAGGCCAGAAATGAATGCTAATATGTCTATGTAAATTAAGGGTGGAGAGAGATTATGGATTAAGATGGTATTTCTGCAAATTTATTGGCTTATATATAGTTATCACTGGTCCTTTCTTACCATGAGTCATAAAAACCTGACAGAATAACATTAGCCCTGTAGGATTTCAATTTATTGAGTATGTCTCACCAATTTAACAACTATTTTGAGCAGCACAAAAGGGTCATTAACTGAAATTGCCAGTGGAAGAGGAAGTTCTATTTATAAAGTTGGATATGTTTGGTTGATTTAATCTGAATTTATGAACTCATCTATTTCAGAGCTACTTTTAATAAAGTTAGTAAAACAAGAATGTTATTATGTTAACAATAATACTATTTTCTCTGCCGCTGAAAAAGCAGCCATCAAAACAAAATGACAATTCCTTGTTGCATAAAATGTTAAATATGTTAAATACAATCTGATATTTACATAAGGTTGGAATTCCATTAGTCATAACAAAGCCTGTAAGCTTACCTTTAACAATTACCCCACCATACCAGGCAACATCATTTAGCTAGGGTTACATTTTCTTACTTCAAGAAGATGCTGTTTTTCTACCATAACATTTGACTCCTACTTATTTAGAGTAAACAACTGCGTACTGAATTACTTTTTTTTCTTTTTCATAATGTCCATTTGTTATCTAGGCAGCTGCAGAGTACAAACCTGTATTATGGAGATGAAATGCAAATAGAATTCTTTCTGTCTTTTAAAATAATTTCGAAGTACAAGAACATGGAAAATATTTTGTCCTTTAGTGGAGTTACTTTGCTTGTGTCATGTCTCATTTTGCTTGCTAAAGTAGCAGCCTGCTGAATGTTGTAGCACAAAGTATTTAAAATGTCAGTTGTATTTATAAGTGACTATTTCTTTGTAAAATGAAAGAGAACTGGTATCTGTTGATATCTTTGATTAAAGATTCAAGAATGTTTTGGGGATAAATCTTGCAATCTGTTCTAACTTTCTGGTTTTGTAAGTGAACTTGAAAAATGATTTGTGAAACTAGAGTAATGGCAAACTTATTCCACTTCAACTTCAGCCCTAAAAAGAACCTGATCTCAACACACCAGAACATCTGAATTGTAGTGATGCTGTCCAAGTTTATATTAGGGAAAATAAAAAAATATTATGAATAAGTGAAATCCTTGAAAGAAGGAATTAGTTCCCAGTTGTTTCAGATAATCACCTAATCTTTTTAAACAAATGGGAGCAAATCAGCTGGCTCACAACTTATATATTGGTCTACCTTTTCCCAGTTACCACGTTCAAAGGCTTTGCTGTGAGTTGAGAGAGAAGGGAAAGAGACCTCCAGAATTTGATTCAGAATTTATGTGCAGCAGTGCTCCCTAGAGATCCCTTTCCCCACCCCCCCTCTCCTTTTTTCTCTCCACTGGCTATAGAGGCAGTCCAGGGAATGCAAACTCCCAACAAAAAAATCTCAGTTAGAGGCCTCCAATCACACAGGAAAAAAAGCAAAAAAAATAAAAAGGGAAAGACAGTTCTGATGGGGCAATTACATACGAGGGTATTTTTTTGACAGCCTTTTTTCACTCTGTCAGTTGTATTGATTATTTTATCAAGTGAAAACAAAAAAAAAATTGGCAACAAAACATAAAGCATTATTTCAGCATAACAACTGAGGTGAAACAATGGGCTATTTGTTTTCTCTAAAAAATGAGAAATAAAGGCTTTCTTTTCAATTCCATTCTTCCTCAGAGTTATGAAGGAGGCAGTTTAATTATTTCAGATGCCATCCTGATGTTATTAAACACTTTGTTATTTTTCTTTTTTTTTGTTTGTTTCTGGAAGCAGTTTGCTGTGCATTCAGCATGGTTAATATTTTTGCTACAAGTAAATCATACTCCAAACTGCATGCCTCTGTGCTCTTTCCTTGTGTTTATAACCTGTAGTGGTTTGCAGTTTGGCTGCTTGTGGTTTCCAGCCAAGAAAAGACAAGTTATATGAGTTTTAGGACATGCACTTGCATTCTGAGCTAACTTTCTAAAGGTCAAATGCTAATCTTGTTCTAGTGTTTAGGAATTGGTGGCACAGCCTTGTGATTGCTGGCAGGTGAGCATGTGGCATGAAAATTACAGCAGGCTTGTCAAGCAGTGTGGTTGAAATGAAACATTAATAAGGCTGTCTTCAGCTAATAAGAGCATCTGCATCAAGTAATCTATTACTGTCAAAACCTGATTTGTTAGTTGTACTTAAATTTTGCTATATTGAAGTATCATGTTTTTTGCTGTGGTAATCTAAGATTTTTATGGGAGAGTTAGCATTTTAGACAGTACCTGCAGATTGTCAGCCCATGGTAACATACAATGTTACAGCTACACCAGCCTCAACTAGTGATAGCCACACTCCAACTGCAGTTCAGCAAAGCATGCCTGTGACAGGAGCATTCTAGTTTTCTTTGTGATGATAAAGATGTGAGTATTTACCATGGGAGAGAGCTGTCCAAAAGCTAAAAGCTTGCAGGTGTTTCCAGCTCCTCACATTGGAGCTAATATTGGATGTGCCAACACAGCAAGCTCCATCGAGCGCTGTTGCTCCATACTGTCACACTATTTACTGTTTGCTTCCTTCTTGTGTGGCAGCAAGCTGCTTAGGGAATCTAGCCCTCCCAAGGCTGGACACCTGGCACAGTTAATACTGATTCCTGGGCTCCATCGAGAGAAGCCTGGCCAGCAGGGCAAGGGAGGTGATTCTCCCCCGTTTCTCTGCTCTTGTCAGAACCCACCTGGAATACTGTGTGCAGTTCTGGAGCTCCCAAGAAGGATGTGGAACTGTTGGAAAGAGTCCAGAAGAGGCCATCAAGATGCTCAGAAGGCTGCAGCATCTCTGCTGTGAGGGCAGGCTGAGAGAGTTGGGGCTCTGCAGCCTGGAGAAGACTTCTAGAAGACCTTACAGTAGCTTCCACTATCTGAAAGGGGCTTACAGGAAGGCTGGGGAGGGACTATTGACAAGGTCTTGTAATGACAGGACGAGGGGTAATGGGTTTAAACTGCAACAGGAGAGATTTAAATAGGATGTTAGGAGGAAGTTCTTTACAGTGAGGGTGGTGAGATACTGGAACAGGTTACCCAGGGAGGTTGTGGCTGCTCCCTCCCAGGAGGTGTTGAAGGCCAGGCCGGATGAGGCCTTGAGTGAAGTGTTCTAGTGGGAGATGTCCATGCGTATGCAGGAGGTTGGAAGCTGATGATCTTTGAGTTACCTTCGAACCTAAACCATTCTATGATTCTATAATTACTCGTCCTCATCTCGCTGTTCTCTGTCTGAAATGGTTTGCAGGCTGCGTCTCCCTCGCGAGAGAGAAGGGTGAAGCGTGGGCGGTGACGCGGGCCCGGCGGGTTCTTTGAACAGTCTCTAATCAGATCCGACAGCAGCCTTCAGAGCCCACACCGACGCCGCGGCCGTTCGGCGAAGCAGGAAACACCTGACGGGCAAGGTTTTTTGGGTGTTTCGTTCGTTTTCCCTTCCAAACCACGATGGAAAGGCAACTGCCGCCCCAGCGCCGAGCCGGCTCCCCTCACGGCAGAGGCGAGCGAAGCGCGAGCGCTGACGCAGGCCGCCCCCAGGGCATAAAGAGCGCTGCAGTTTGGGCGGGAAAGCCAAAGCTCACTCACCGGCATCGGCCCCAGTGCAGCAGCAGCAGCAATCGCAATAATCGCCGCACTCGCAGCGCTTTCTACCCGACAGAAGGCAGTGGTTTCCTCATATGGTGCCCCCACCACCACTGACGCAGACTAAGCTTGCGGGGAAGGCCTGCAACTATGCAAGCATCAGGCTGCACTGTGCTCAGCTATGGCATCGGTGCAGGAAAACAGCACAGAGCTCACCTGTGTGAGATGTGCACAGGTAGAGGAGTTCTTTCACTTAGTAACAGCTCCAAGCACAGGTAGAAGGCTGGAGTCCCACTCTGTTTCTGAAGGGCCTGGAACACCTGGTCTGTGAGGAGTGTTTGGGGAAGCTGGGGTGGTTCAGTCTGGAGAAGAGAGGGGCTGAGGATGTAATCGATCTCTACAACTACCTGAAGGGAGGTTGGAGCAAGGAGGGGACCAGCCTCTTCTCCTTGGTGTCAGGACTAGAAGAAATTGTTGCAAGCTGCACCAGGGCAAGTTTGGGCTGAATGTTAGGAAATATTCCATGAAAAGTGTTCTAAAACATTGGAATTGTCCCTCCAGAGCAGTGGTGGAGTCACCACCACTAGACGTGTTCAAGCACTGTGTGGGCCTGATGCTTATGGACATGGTTTAGTGTTGAAACTTAAGTGCTGGGTTGAGGCTTGGACTGGATAATATTTGTGATCTTCTGATGGGATGTATTCTGTGGTTCTGTCTCTGCAATCACTTGCCAGAGAGCTGAGGAGCAGAGAATGAGGTGCTGACTGTTCTCACTGTGATGGCAGTTAATGAAGTCTCTGTTTGACCTGACCTAAATTAGGCTTCTTATTACTCACTTGAAGTTCCCAGATTCTCCAACATTTTACTGGTCCCACCTCTCACCTACTGTTATACAGCTGTTTTTCTATAATCACAAATGCAAAGAAAAACTCCTGATAATAGCACCACATCTTTTGTGCACCTTGTCCTTTTGAGATTCCTCAGAATTCATGTCCCTTACTACCAGTTGACTATATGTTTGTCTGGTGCCAGCTTGTTCTCCATCAGGTATCAGGGAGTGCTTAACTTTGCAGAATCACCTGCCTCTTCTCACTTCTGCAGTTGTTCTATTTGTCTACACACAGTGAAGCATGGGCAGAATGAAGTTTCTTACACAATCTGTAAGCCGTCAATACACCTTTTTCATATCTCTGTATTTGCATATTTGACTACCTTTGAAAATTCACCCAGATGAGTATAAAACAACCCAGCAAGCTGTGGCTCAACAGTACATGTTGTAGTTTCAAAGGGCATCTCAGATCTCATGTTTATGCATTTTAGTTTCTAAATCTGTGTGCTGTGACACTATAAAAATACTTTTCTGTTTACTACTGGAAGTTATTATTTGCCTTTTACTCCCATCTGTCCAATTCTGGGGCCATGCAGCTACTTGGCATACTATTAAGACAAGGAAGGGAGAAACTGGTGTTTTGACACCAATCTGAGGGACTCATACTAGATCCAAGGTGAGATTTTGTATAGCAGATTTTGTATAGTAGAGGCTTAATCTATGCTGCCTACTTTTCTCCTTCATAAGAAACGTTTTATCCAAGTGGAAAATAAAAGGCATACTCTGTTGCTTTCTCAGCAATACAATTGTCTGCTTCATTTCATTGCTCGGAGTGTGCTATTTTTCTAGTTTAAAACAGTGACCTGTATTAACTCCCCTTTCTCCTTTGCATTCAGGAAGTGACAATTTAATTTTTTCTTTTAAGTCTTATAATGCAGATGTAAACACCTCAGGCTTTTAACGTTCTGTTAATCCTATTGACAGCAACAGGCAGAATTTAGCAGCATGACAGGAAAATCCATTTTGCATCACCATTTGTTAGTAGGAAATCCTGTCCTATTCCTGATTCGTGACAATGAAAAATCCTCTTTTGAGGGCATTGTTTAGTTTCCAATTTAATGTAAATCTTTGCTAAAAATCCCCCAAACCCTGCTTTGTTTAAACAGTGTCATCTATTTAGCATCATTGTTATTAAAATCTTGCTTTTGAATAAGTAAACATAGATATTTAGAACTGCTTTTGTCTGTTTCAACTACTTCCTCACCTAATTGCTTTAAAGGCTAGAGAGAGTACTACTGTCACTTTCCCCCCTTTATTATGTTTTATTTTCAAGATACAGCAAAATTGTTATAAACTTCTTTCACTAATGTTTTTCAGTGTGTTTTCCAATTTAGGTAGCTACTTCTTAACATGTAAAGCAGTCATAGTGTGATAAAACATAAGTAATGAGCAGAGTTTAGTTGCTCAAGTGACATTCCTAGCTATGTACAGTTCATAGAATCATGGAATTGTTTGGGTTGGAAAAGACCTCTAAGGTCATCGAGTCCAACTATCAACCTAACACCAACATGGCCCAAAGTGCTATATCTACATGCTTTTTTGAGCATATTTTTGATTAATCCCAATTTGTTCAGGACTGAATGTATGTCCTATGGAAATGTTTTAACAGATTATGTTTGGCTTCAAGGGCTTTAGGTGGTATCAGTCCTTTCATTTATTCCCCACAAAGAAGCAAAATTAAACAGAAATTTGTTTGCAATGTAAATTTCCCTGTGTTTCCCGATACAAACAATTTACCCTCAGAACTCAATGAGGAAAATTACACAACTTCTTTAGAAAAACAGCTGTTTGGAAGAGGTGAAAAATGTGAGTGGAGGAAAAGTGGATATTGCATGCAAGTCCATCACAACTAATAAATTTAGTCTTCATTTCAGTGCTGAATTTGCAGTGTAAGAACATGAGGAGTGATGCAGACAGAACTGCAGACCATTAGATTTTGAAAGCAACAGTTTGCACATCTGAATGCTTAGCTGCTCAGCATACTGAATTAGGAGGCACTTCTTCAGATTTGGAGTGAGCTGAGAGAAAAGCTATCAATGCATAAATAGAAGATTCCTACATTCCAATCATTAAAAGCCAGTATTATAACTCAAGGGAAAGATGTTGATTTTAAACAGAATTTAGTTCTCATACCAATGGGGACTACATAGGGCTAACCCAGACTCCTCTGTGCAGAGGTAGCTGTTTTCTGTAATGTTATCACTGCTCTAAAAAGGTAAGAGGAATCAATAGCACAGAAAGAGAAGCCCATTTAACTACAGGGATAACTGTGGAAATCTCTTACAGGGGAAAATATTTTGTGCTATTTCAGAATTTAACTGGGATTTTTAATATTTTGGTTTCCACTTTCTCTGTTTATACATCATACATAGGATATTATTTCCTGTAAGGAAAACTTCTGGGTCTTAAAAAGAAAGGCAATCCTGTCTCATGGTATTTTAGAAAATTATTAGATCTCAAGGGAGCAGAGGCACATGGAATGATTACTGCGTGTAAGAAATTGATGAATCTCCACAGAAAAGCCTCCATCTTTTTTTTTTGTCATTTAAACTTCAGCTGAAAGTTATTAGTTGCACATGGTATTGACCTTAAAATGAATCTCCAAGACAGTAAAAGTATGGCCACTTAAGAATGTCTAAACAGCAGATGAATGACAATCATCCTTTTTGATCTCAAGACTGTCATAATTTTTCGTAAGGGAAGGGTATTGGTGTATCCTGTTAATGTGCTCTTTCAAGAGAGAAGCTATGGGATAAGGAGCAGGTAAGACAAAGGTGACTTATGAGATAAAGACCTGGATAATAGACAGAGAAGATGAAAGTAAAAGATAGACCCTGCAATGTCTTTTATCTATTCAAGATCAAGGGATTCTTACCAGATTAGCATGAAAAGAAGCCTATACCTCATACATCATGTAGCAGCAGGATATGTCAGGCAGTCCTAATCTTCAGGAAGGTTATTGCCATACTGTTCTGCAGTGCAGACAGACAGGCTTTAAATATTTTTCTCTGTCTGCTAATTCCTGAAACTTATTTCTCTTTACATACCACTACATTAGAGGAATGCCATGAAGATGACCAGAGGGCTGGAGCACCTCCTTTATGGGGACAGATTGAGGGAGTTGGGGCTGTTCAGTCCGAAGAGGAGAAGGCTCCAGGGAGACCTTGTAGCGGCTTTCCAGTACCAGAACTGGGCTGCAAGAAAGCTGGGGAGGGACTTTTTACAAGGGCTTGAGGTGACAGGACAAGGGACAATAGCATTCTACTGAAAGGGAAGAAATTTAGACTGGGTATTAGAAAGAAATTCTTTACATTGTGGATGGTAAGACACCAAATTATCTTTAAGATTCTTTCCAACCCAAACCATTCCATAAATTTACTTTCAACAGAAGAGAAATACATTGAAGAGACTCAGAAAATGCTATGAAATAAATTGCCAAAACATCGTTCAGCAAGATAATGCAAAATGGTGAGGTACAGGATTAACTGCAGTGTTTTTAAACATCTGCTTCTAGCTGCTCTTTTAGACATCTGCTTGGGCTGATCCAATATGAGCTTGTTCAAATTAGTTATCACAGGATGTCTAAGGTTTATGATCAATGTACTCCTCTAGACTCCTGTAAGGTCATTTGTTTTTCTATTTTAATTCTGTTATTTTTTGAAATTTCATGTTATATTTTAGTTTTCACCACTGAACTGTGCAGTGGCATCACATTTCAACTTCTCCCTTAGGCTTGATCTTTGCCATAAGCACCACAGTTTTGTACTGCTTTACAAGGCAGCAGGGTCTTTATTAGCACCAACTGTAGTGTGGTTGTAAGGGATTTCTTAAACAGTAAATTACACCACAATATTTTTGTTTGCTTTTTCTTGTATATTTTCCTATTCATACAGGCAAACTAAATTTTGGCTGATCAGGAAATGTCAATGTTGAAGGTGTTTTCTATTTTTGCATTCCTAAATCCGTGGTTAACCCTCTGTCTGTTATCAGTCTCTCTGCTCAGAGAATACTTCCAGCTCCATTATGTCAGCTTGCTGATAAAACCTTCCCTCCAAAAATGCTTACCTTGTGTCTGACAGTGGTAAACGTCTTCCTGGAACAGCATATATTGGAAAGCTCTTGCTGCTAAGATGGAAGGACTTTGATGCTCAGTGTGTCAGGTCAGGGCTTCCATGCAGCTATGACCAACTCATTGGTATCTGGAAATAAAATTTTGGTTTTAAATGTTATTATTATAATTCTTTTTATTAGAAAGAACAAAGCAGATTAAAATGCTCTAGGCATAGAAAGCATTGAGTAGCATTTACTTCTCTCAAATTAAGAATTGTGCTCTGCCATACGATCTCCATCCACCTATGAGAGTTCTTTCTGTCAGTTTCCCCTTCAAACCAGAATTTGCCTATCTGACTGAAACACTTTCTTGAATCCTACCTTAAATCCTTCAGCTTGACAGATACATAGAGAGCTCTCTAATCTGTACCATTCAGCTGCCAAGACAGACTTACTGCTTAGAACTGTGACTAGATCAAACCCCTTCTTCAATATGCCATCCAGCTTCCTATTTTTGGTTTTACTACATGTTGCTGCTTCTTTCTCCAGTGCCTTCTTTCAGACCTCACTATTGCAGATCCCATCAAAGTCACTTCTATGTTCCCCTTGTGACATAGTCTAATGACAGGAGAGGCTTTTCCCACTTTATGACAGCTTAATAATGCAAACTGTGAACCCAGAAGAGCTCGTCTGTGTTTTCTGAAATATTCACTGGCACCCAATATGTTCAATATTTCAGATCTCATATCACAGATAAAACATTCAAAACAATCTGGGAAAGAGACTGAAAATGGTTAATAACCATCCTGTTTAAAATACACTTTATGAGAGACTATAAAATTGCCTTTCCTACTTGTAGTGACTAATTCATTAGGCAATAAAAGCCAAAAGCATTTTTTTTCCCCAGAAGCAATTTACTATTTAGTGTATGAAATAAAAAAACAGGATTAGAATTGCTGTTTCTTTTTAGAAGACACTATATCTGAATGTTCGAGTCCTTTGAACAATTTTAATATGACTACTGAACAAAACAAAGCGAGATTTATTGCTCCTTTTCAGTGGATGAATAAGCTACACTAGACCTTCTCTGATAAAAAGTCTCCCTAGATCAACCTTGCTGTGTTTCATGGAGGGCACTTAACAGGGTTCAGGCAGGTTAGCCAACAAAGGATCAGCCCAAATAGGTGCTAGTGAAGCACTCAAGTGCATAGTCTCAATTCAGTGGTATATTGCTGCATAATGAGACACAAAGACGAGATTCTGTAAGAGAGAGAGAGATAAGCACTGCAAGGCAAAGCTTGCCTGAACAACTAGCTGTAAGAAACAAGCAGGGCACAGACTTGCTTTATTTGCAGTTTCCATGTAATGCAAACATATATGAGCTTAAGGTTTTCTTGCGGAAGAAATAGCCATCCTGTCAAACATCATGCTTGTAGAAAACAGAAGTTGTTAATAAGTTAACAATGAATATTTCTGAATGAGGATTTTCCTGAGCCAAGAGGCTCAGTCGTGTCTAAGTACTCGAAGTGCAACAAAAGTGTTCCTCACTACAGATAAATCTCCCTCGACCTGGAGAGGAAGGAGATATGTGAGCACAGTCATAATGGTGGCTTGGTTTTGTACCCTTCTGTTGCAACCAAATGTCATTTGCAAAACACTACTTCAGACATTGCCCATGAAGTACATGTCAAGTCTTCTAATCTAGGAAGAAGTTCTTTACGATGAAAGTGGTATAACATTGGAACGGGTTGTTCAAAGTGGTTGGCCCATTCCTGGAGATACTCAAGGTCAAACTTGATGGGTCCCTGAGTACCCTGGAGATGTCACTGCTGACTTCAAGCTATTTGGACAAGATGGCCTTTGAAGGTCCCTTTCAACCCGATGCATTCTATGATTCTCGAAGGCATTTCTGTCAGACTGCTGTTGAAATTTAAATGTGCATATGCAGCTATAGATACTTTGATTGTGTAAACAAAATTCCAGTCCTTTTGTTGTCAGTTTTATCTTTCATGCTTTTCATGGAAAATAGAGGTTTTAACCTGCATTTGTGCAGTGTGTAAGTTGGTTCCTATGGACTATTATAATATAGTTAATATTCTGAATCAGAATTTTCATTAAAATGCTGTGTATTAGATAACATTCAGCTGTAAAAACAAAGCTAAATGCTATGCAGTGCAAACAGACTGAGGTCTTGTCAAGTGGTTGAGTTTGGCTCATCCATGTGAGATGTTCCATTCTGTTTTCTGGAAGCAAGTCTGTTGTAATCCAGATGTATTGCCCTGTAATTCTGAGAGAATGACAGATGCCTCCTTTGATCAGCAACATGCCCAGTAAACTGCAGAGGTGTTACCAGAATCTATGGGTCACTTCACTCTGAACTGAAGGCTATTGGGAGAAAATGTTTGAGGTTTTCTCTTTGCTTGCTTTAAAACAATGTAAATACTGCTGAAATATTTAACGTTTAATTAAAGCATCTAGAGACATTTATGTGGGGAAGGAGAAAAGTACTGTGGAGAGAAAAAGCTGCTGTATAAAATAAGGAATATTGTGGAAAGTGAAGCAAGCCAATCATTGCTATTATATGCACTTTATGAAGGATATATATACCTCTAACAGGTTTTGAAGTAGTAGTAGGGCCCAGTTCAGCAATTAAGGAGCTAGCAGAGGTAGCAAGCAGTATATAAGGAAGCAGGAGACATGCAGATGTGCTGCTAGTACCAGAGGCAGGGTAGAGGAGTATGGAAACGCAGGCAGGGACAGGATTCTCAGCTCCAAGCCTGAACGCCCAGATAAAAGAAGAGTTGATATGCACAGTTCAGTAAAGATGTCACAGTTCTAGTGAAAGAGGAGTGGTGGGGAAAAACCACAGGATTCAAGTGTGATCTGGATAGACAGATCTCCTTTACAGCCCAGAAAAAAATCCTGGTTTTGTTTATACTCAGGAGTTTGCTGTCTTGGGCTGCTACCCGTAGTTTTTATCCACGTGGACCAAGGAATAAGTCTCATAAGGTCGTATGTAGCTGTTCTGCTGTTTAGGTAAAGGTTGATGAAGACTGCAGAGGAGATACTATTCTTACCAGCCATGCTCTCCCACAGGCACAACTCCAGCATGAAGTGCTCTATGAATACAAGCACATAACTGCAGTTTGTGTCATCAGAGAAAGAAGAGACTGAGAACTAATGGCAACTGTATTCTACATCTTTAGCCAAGAGGATATCCAGGATCCACAATTTCACCTATCAAAGGTAATTCAATTTTCCATGGAAAATCAGTTCTGTGACCTAGATAGTAATAAACAGAGCACTGTGCATGCATTAGCCCAATGTACAACAGTAAAGGCTGCAATAAATTTTGCATTTAAAGGGAAATTGAATCTATTACTTCTCATTAATGACTCAGACTAAATGCTGTAGGCTGGTATTTGTGGGGGCCTTCTTCTTTCCTTCCTCTTTAATGTGTAGAAGTGTAATAGGAGCAGAGCCTTGTTCAGCACTGAATTTCATTATCACCAGTGCTTTGCAGTTTTGAAGTGCTCAGGGCTGTTGCATCTATTCACTGGGAACGCAGAACAGCACCAGAGTAGCTTTCCACAAAACCCCCAGGTATGCTTAATATATTCCCTTAATCTTGCTCAATGAGATATGCTACAGTGTTTGTACAAGAAAAATAAAACGTGATGTGGCTTCAAAGACCACTGTCTGCCACTCTCTACTCTGGCATGGGTAAAGTAATGGTCAGAGAGGTTTGCTGCTGTAGCAAATGGCTCCACTAACTGGGTGTGATGTGTGAAGAGGAGAAACCCAGATGGACAGACAGCTTTGCAACTTAACTCAGACCTTGCTGAATTGTGATTCCCACCTAGGTAATGATCTTTCATCTTGGAAATAAATCTATTTTAATGAGCAAGAAGCAATCAATAATCACAGAAACTCTTTAGTAAGCGGAAAAAACAATCATCCTTTCATGTCTTGTTATGCCCAGGCTAATTACTGGGCACTCTTGCCATCTACCAGGAATGGTGGTAATTTTGCAGATTTTATGGAAAGGAAGAGGACCAACAAGCTTTTGTGGGGCAAGTTTAGCCTTGTAACAGACACTGCCGTCTGTCTGTTTTCTCCTGTGCCTACTTCTATATTGTATCAAACACTTTACATATAGTTAAGTAGGTAAAAAATAACACTAACATCATATGGCCACTCAGAAATATCAACTCAATTTCTATTTGCTGCACATCTGTAAATATTACATATATAGTACATAATATAATTAAAAATTTCAAGATGAAAACAAAACAAAAAAACCCAAATCAAATAATTCTTTATTTTCTCCCCTCTTAAATCTTAGTGATCTCAGATGAAATTATCTTTCTAAAGTGAAAAGACTTGTTAAATTACTAACAGTAAGTCTTTAAGATACTTTAAAATGCTGTAGCTGATGTTTACTTAGCTAGTAAAAAATTTTGTGGATATAGTCTGTAACTAAGAATGAAGCAATTCTCATGTGGGAAATGCCTTTTCAAAAGTACTATTCTCCTTATTTCCATAAGCAATGATAATTTCATTACACAAAATCAATTTACCTAAACAAGCTCAAAGAACAGAACCTTGCAAGCAAATTCAAGTCCTCTCCTTTTGTTTCAAACTGGTGTTTCATAGACTAGCTCACCAATGCAAATAATTTCCTCCATTGTTGATTCTTGGCTAAGGAGAACTCTGACTCTCGGTGTTTAATCGGCTTTGGGATCTGTGCAGCTTGCTATTATTCATCATAAAGCTGCAAAAAAGTGGGACTTGAAAAGAAAAAAAGTACGCCCAAATGGTTTTGAAACTACATGTTTCTAAAAGCCAGTGAAAATCCATCTCAGGGATTCACATGACAGCAGATCAGTTTTATCCAGCCAGAGCACATGGTGTTTGGTGGTCAAATCAGATATTTTCATCTGCAGGTGTAAATACATCACTAGAGGTTTTGTTTCAAAACAAACCAACCAAATAAACAAAAAACAAACCAAAAAAAAAAGGCAGCATAGAGCCTCTGAAATGTTGTTTCCTGTTTTTTTACTTCTTGTTTTTTTTTTTTCAGCTAGCCTTTGTGCATTTCATTTTAGATGCATTCATATTTCAAATTACTTAAAAGAGCAGTGCTTTTAGAAGCTGTCTTTGCTAACAGGCTGATCTTATGCCAGAGAGCTCAGTTTTTATGTTAGCTTAATCTTGCATCCTCTAAACACATTATATTTATTTAATCCCTTATGAAAGCCTCACTGCTTCTAAACTCAGCATATGGTGAACCATCAGTAGGAATGGCCACATTGTTATCAGCTTAAGCTCAGGATAATTTTAACACAAAGAGAAATGGCATGTGAAGGATCATGATTGTCATGGTGCGACCGCAATGAAACAGCTACTGTATGGTTGGTTCATTGCTCGTAATCTCTGGCAAGTGACACTGACGCTTGTATGTGTGTATGACTTGGGCTGGTACTGTGGGGGGATTACATGGAGAGCTAGCTTACAAAGTAGAGAGCTGTGGCCTGTGCTCTCCAAGCACTCCTAAGTGTATCCCAACAGCAGACTAAGCAGGGGACACAGGTTTAAATTACACTGCTTTGTTCACAGAAACAAGAATCTCAAATACACCAAATAAAAGAATTTTAAAACCAACGCCATTCCTTTTGGGGTGGGCAGGAAGGGAATAACAGAGAGGAGTCATAACAGGAGCTGCCTGTTGTGTTGTGTATGAGATATTTGATATCTAAACCAGACATTTGCCATAGTGTTTTGAATTGTTTGAGGATAGGAAGAAGCTGGAGCAGCTGCTCAGTTCCATTAGCAGCACAATCACCGTACTTTACTCATCCAAAGGCAACTGACTATTTTCCTTTAGGGGGAAATTCATCGAGGTGTTATGCCAAATAGCACTTTTCTGAGCTGATTAACTGAAGATCTTACCCGGATGGTTAAGTCCCTTGTTGTGACAGTAGTTACTTTTATACAAAGATAAAATATTTATGTGTTTTTCACTTTTTACATAGGCCTGTCCTAAGTTACACTGCTTAAGACAGACCTATGACCAAACCTTTGTGGATTAATTCAGAAGGTGGAACCTTCCTTAAAAAATTTCCATCAGCAAGACGGACAGAGGAAACAGTGTATTAAATGAGCTGACACACTCTTACTATTTCTACTGATTGCTCATAGAGTGCATTATTCACCAGCTACAACTTTGAAATACTCTTGGTAATAAGTCTTGCATGACAGAGATAAACACATCTCCAGAGTCATAAAACTACAAGATCTGATCGTAAACAATTCAATAATCCGCCTGATTATTAATTTCAACAACTAGGTGACCAAAATTACATTCTTAATAGTTATGAGCATCCAGATGGATCTCTCAGGAGTATGTGAGAGTAGTGATGTTAAAAAGGAGTCTTCAAAGGGGACACAAGTAGCTTGTTCTTAAAAATGTTTTTTTAAAAGATATATTATCAGTTAACAAAATACACAAGGAAGAGAACAGTCAACCTTAATTTTACAATTCTTATTCCAGTGGCAAATTCTTATTCGTTTGAGTAACTGTCAGTTAATCCACATATGAACAAAGATAGAGAATGTCAGAAATCTGAACTAACTTTCCTCTCAAATACTTGTGGAAAGAACTGTCTATTGTTAAAATCGGCTTATAACCTACTTAGATATTAGGTATATTTACATCAAATAGTGTTGAGCAAGCCAGAATCTACATTTGAATGCAGGTGTTTAATTAATGTAGAATGTCACAAGTAAATTACACAGACTCTATGAAGGGAACAGAATAAGAACAGAGAAATCAAATTGTAAGTTGTTAAAATTATAGATTTCTTTCTCCTCCAAAGTTTCCTTGCTATAGCTCTGCTGGTCTAAAGGGTGTAGGGGAGATAAAGCTTGTAGGTTAAAGTAACATCTATTAGACTAGATAATACAACTAAGAAAAATTTAGACAAATCTTCAAATCTGAAATGAAAAGGGCAGACTTCAGAGCTAAATGGAAGCCCAGTGTTCCTCTGAAAGTTCAGCTGTGTATGTTATCAGCTGGACTACCCTCGGCAGGAAAGCTAAGAACCTGCCAGCGAAGCTGGTACAAGCTGTCTTGTCCTATTCTTCTGTGATACATTAGCTACAAATAACACAGATGAGCAGAAATATATAGAGATATTTATGATTTGCACAATAATCCGATACGGTAGAGTCTCTTAGTGTTTATTTCATCACTTTTTGGCACTATTTTAAAAGTTTTATCAACAGTGCAGATTCCCAAGTTCTGCAGTTCCTGATATTTTTCTTGCAACAGCCCCATGTGGAAGCTAAGCTTTATACAGTGGCTAGAGTCACAAAGCAGGCAATACTGACCTTCAGCAGTGAAACCAAACACTTGCAGATAGAAAGCATCTTAGCACCCCAGGGACCATGAAATTAGATAAGCTACACCTTCTGTTGTAGGTCCCTTAGTATTGTTCAGAAGAAAGAAAGGATGGCCACTTACCGTATCCTCATATTGACTCCTAGGCCAAATTCTATTACAAAACTCTGCCCATCTAAAAAAGTTCAGTAAATCTCTTTAACTGCTTTGCAGCAAGAACTTCAAGCCCTCTTCCTTTCTCTTATGTTAGTTACAATTAAAAAAATCCACTAGGGATACCTGTCAATCACTGCTTGTGTACAAACTCCTCAAAGCTAAAATGTTCAAAGAAAACTTTTGCGCTGTCCAGTAACAGAAGGATTGTTATGTACTTACATCAAGAAATAGTTCAAATACCTTCAAAGTATTTTTTTGTATTTCATGTTTTCAGTTTAGGCCAGAATCCTGCCTGCGCTGGAATGCTGCCACAGAGAGTATCAGTGGCTACATGAGTCACATTTTGGTCTGAGAAAAGCATAAAATAACACAAACCAATCTCTTAGCAGCTTTGAGAGGTTCAAAATTGTAATTCTGAAGGTGCTAAAAGCTTTGGATTTTACTGGTGTTTCACGACTAGAATGCCCACTTTGCTGCGTGGAGGGTTTTGTGAATGGTAAATTTGTGCCTGTTGTTTTTTTTCAAACCTTAACAAAAACTGCCCTTGGGAGATGAGATGTTAGTTTTAAAAAGCTAAAAGAAAGGAATCACATTTATTTTCGAATACCATGATGGTAAGCACAAGATGAAGGTGCTGTTAGGCACCTTAAGGAAGTAATCAGCACACAACATTAAGATCAAAAGCTTAGACCACTGGCTTAGATACCACGACTGCTATGTCAGATTAATTTTAATACACTCAGACTGAGGATCAGGACTTGGCTTGAAGTCTAGCCCTAGGGTTCCACATCCTGCCATTGCCAAATGCTACCTCACCATCACCACTTCAAAACAGAGAGTGGCTTTTGTTGTTGTCATTGTTGTGGTTTTGTTTTCTAATTGCAAACATGATTTGCAAAATTGACAGAAATCTGGAAGAGATTTAAAGATTTCAGAGAGACTTCCTAAAGGCATTTGGCAGCACTATGTCAGGGCAAGTTCAGAGTGAGAAAATCAGTTGAATTTAAAGTTCTTATCTGGTTTTATCCCAAAGAATGGTACTGGTTTGCTGAAGCTACACTTCCAGGATGATATCTTGCAGAAAGCATTTTAGGTTATTAGCGCAGAAAGAACACAAGAGCAATTTTCCAGCCCATACAGTCAATCAACAGGAAGCTCTCACTTCCTCTGCAGGGAAGAGGGACTTATGCTTAAATGACAATGATTGCTAAGACTGCTTGAAAACATTATGATGGTACAAAACAAGTTTTCAAGAATGGAAAAAAATGAAGAGGCAAGCAAGAGATAATTTATATCAAGGGTGCAGGTGGCCAAGAATATTGAGGAAGCTGTCAAGGCCTATTGCACAGGCCAAAAATGAAGCCAAATTCATAAAGCTAATCCACACTGCTGACAAAGCAAACCCAAATGTCTGATACAGAGATTTGGTTATGATGGATGGCAATGTATCTGCATTTGCTTTAAATTCTTATCCCAGTTCCTTTTATACAGTATTAGAAAAAAAGCTACTGCAGTTAAACAGGTGACCATGCACATCAGATCTGACATCTCAGACATAGTAATGATTACTGTCTGTAATGTCAGTCTGCGGGACACCGTTTCAGAAGCAGTTTGCTGTGAAATAAGGGTTTAGACATGGGACCTCTAGTTTGCTATCCCCTTTCCCAACAGCCTGGCAGAGAATGGTGTCAAAATAATAAAGTGCCTGTAAAGGTGGCAGTGGAATGAGACAACAATCTGTATTTATCTCAGCAAAATTAGAAGATTGCACCAGTGAAGCATGAGTTGACACCTGCTGACATTTCATTTAACTGAAAACTGAAAACAAGATTACTGGCTTTGAGTAGAAGTGGATGTCAGAGTCATGGAGGATTTGCAGATATATAGAGACATGGATAAGGCCAAACAAAAGTATTATTTAGTGTCCCAGAAGATGCCAGCTCTGCTAGAAAATGACACTGAGCACATCTGTGATGAGGATGTGTGACTGTAACATGCAATTTTGTCTCAAAAGACCTTTGCTTCAGGTTTATGAGGTTGTCAGCCCCAATGGGCATCTATTGAGGAAAAGCACAGCTCCACAATGAAAGGCAAAGTTAATGGCTACCAAAAGTGAGGAGCGTAGTAGTCAGGCAGGATGAGTTACTGTCCAATTAGACAGACTTAGAGCATACTGACATCAGAAAGGATGCTATCAAGTCTGAAAACCAGTGCAAGTCACCTAGAATATTTATTTTAGCATTTTGCTTATTAGGCTAGCTATAAGCATGTGGCATTTGCTGTCATACAACTTTGAGAAGATTTATTATGAAAAGTGACTTTTAATTGGTAATTCAGAAGCAGGAGGAACCCAGACACTGAATATAGCAGACAAATTGCAAGCACTTTGTCTCAGAGAATATGTCTTGCTGTCAAACAACACATATTCTTGGCCCTCTTTCTGTGCACATTTTCTCTGCAGTAACTTTCCTTAAAAGCTTGGATTTAGCTGTACTCTTGTCCCAGATGTCTTGCACTGAACTTCTAGGATAGAAGTGTTTAAAAAACAATGCAGTCAGAGGGTATCTGATATGACTTGTAAACAGTCTGTTCCCTTTGGCCTCAACAGTCCAAACATCATTAAGAGTAGAGAACAGAAGTTCTGTGTTTAAACTGCTATAATAGTAGTTATCTAGTAGTAGCAGCAATTATTGCTTTTGTTTTAGTACTTGTGGTACTAGCAGCAGTAATAGTGTTAGAGATTAAATCTAAATGAGGAATCCTTATAAAACTAAATTTATACTATCTGGAGTTTTGTATCCTAGATCCATTCCTTCACCTGCTGTAGATTTCTCTGTTGGCAGAGAACCAGCTTCTGCTCTTTCTCTTTACCTATCCACATTTACTTGTTGGGATTGCCTTAATACCCAGCAATGTACCTCACAAAGGAGTAGTACAGCTTGAAGTTTTCAAATTCAAGATCATTTAAGAAAAGTCTTCACAAAACCTTCAGGTCTTTCAGAAATTATGTCTGTGATCCATGAGGTGCATGACCACAAATATGGAGGAGTTGAGGACTTAATGACTTCTTGTCACTGGATTGATTTACATCAATGCTTCTTTCAGGTTATAAGTGCAGTTTTCAAACACATTATATTGCTTGCAAGGATTCAGCTATAATAACAGGAGATGCCATGTTGCTAGGTTTCCTATTTCTCTTCCATGCAATTGTCAATCAAATTATTGCTATACGCAAAAAGTTATAATTGTTGTAATCAAATATAATTTAAAACTTACGCTAGGTGGCATGATACTGCATCAGAACCACTCTCAGAGCTACAATAAATTCTTTTGTCAGTGCTGTTCTTATGAAGATTGCTTTTCATTTAGTTTCTAATTTATTCATATGAGTTTGTCCAAACTTCAGATGCATTGATGCATAAATATAATTAAAACATGGTTATTTTATATTGAAAAATATGAAGGTAATCAGTAGTAATGAATCGAAGGTCAGAGTAGTCACACACAGATTTACTTGGTTTGTACTTCTAATTGCAAGTATCTTTACACAGGTACTCTTTCCTTACTGCTTGGGCCTTTTGGCTTACACAATTTCCAGTATTCCCTGTTTTCAATTTCAAATCTCTTTTGAGCACATTATTGTAGCATTTCTATTTCCATTGTTTATTCCTTCTTCTGAATTCATGTCATTAACAATATTTATTCCCCAAGCAAATCTTTGTAGAGCTCTAATTACAAAAGTTACGCTGGACATTTCTGTGTTTTAAGTTGCAGTATATGACTTTAAAACAAGCTGTCATTATAATTATTTTTCTTGTTCCAGTTTTTTTTTTATTAGAACTATCAGGTCATTTTTCTCCCAGTTGACCTCATACTTAATACAATTCCTGAAAATAAATGCCCAGTTTTTCACATTGGAGCTAGGAAAACATTGGAACAATTTGTCCAGGGAAGTTGAGAACTTTTCATCCTTGGAGATATTTATGATTCAACTAGACAAGGCTGTGAGCAATCTGATCTAGCTGGCTCTGCTTTGCAAAGATTGGACTACATGACCTCCAGAGAGCCAGCCTAATTTTTTCTATTCTTTTGTGGTTCTGTTCTGTGACATCTCATATAATAAACAAGAAGCCCCAAACCAAATGAAGCAAACAAAAAACACAACAAAAACCCAAATAAAAAAAACCTTTAAACCCTGTGTTAGAAAGAAAGCTGGTAATAATTAATATACAATTATCATACTGTAAATTTCTAGGTATCTTTATTGCCTTCTATGTTAGCATCAGAAAAAGAACAGATTTTTTTTTATCACAGCTGAGTTGCTCAATGAAAAAAAAAAAATCAAAAGCAAAGTTGTTACAGTGAAATCCTTAATGTATGATACAAATAAAGCATGTGAAAGTTCTTTGGAATTTAAATATCATGTTATATTTTCCCTTAGGCCAATTGCCACAGAAGCAAACAAGCTATCAGAGGCCCTGCTACCCTGACTTTTTTGCCCTACACGGCCTGAGAGGCACATTGTTCCTAGTGCAAATAACACAGATTTATAAATTCTAATCCCAGGAGGTCTAGCATGGAGAGGAATGTATGGCTAGGTCTGACTGGAACACCTTATTAGCAATTTTTAGAAGTAGAGATGGTTTCAAGGCAGGAAAGGTACAGTTGCTAACAACAAAACTTTAAAATAATAAAGAAGCAATTAGGAATGCAGCAAAGCATTTGTTCAAAATGCCTCACCCTCCACAGGAACAGCTAGACTTACTTTCTGCTTTGCTTCCCTAGCAAACAACAAATGCATATTCAAAAAATTATTCTTTTTACTCTCCCTTTAAATTCTGAATTATAAGAATGCAAAATCTGTAAAACAGAGGGAAACAGATTTACTCTTAGAAGTTAATTTAATCCTGGTAAACCATCCATTACATTTGTCAGCAAGAATATGGTGTTCTATGATACCAGAAAAATACACTCTTGAAAACTACATTATTAGGTTGATGCTTGAAAGCTGATAGTTCCTCCACCTGTGTGGGAAGCCCTAAACCCAGGCTGAAAGGACAGAATATTCTAAGTGACCTGCCCACTGTGGAGAGCTCCAAATTCACGTACATGAGTCCTCCTGATCTTTCTTTGATTCATATACTTCACCAGGTGGTGCAAACTAGAGCTTGGTCTAGTGCTCCCTTATGGAACTATCATCACAATGCATGTTTACAACGAAATTGAAATGCATGTTTGCAATGAAATTCACTTGGTTACTTCTTGTGAATGCTCACTGATGATCTGAACCTAGTACACAACTCTTTAATTACTAACAAGACCCCAAGGAACAAACAAACAAGGAACAAACTGCTGAAGGATTCTGTGTCCATCCTGTGATTCAATCTTCTTACATGATGCTGCAGGACAAGATTTCCACCTTCACTGCATTGGGAAGGAAATAGCCTCAAGTGTAACTGTGGTGTGTTTTAGGGCACACATCAAGATATAGTTTTGAAGACATAAGAAAATATATCCTGCAACAATTTCAGGCTGCTGCTGTCTTACATTAGTGGCTCTATGCCTCAGTATGCATGCCACTGTGACCTGTGTTGGACATACCCTCCTTGAAAGTTCTGTAATCCTAGTGCTTAAGAAAAACTTGACTACGGAGAGATTTGGGCAAGATTGCCAAACCCAAGTGATTTGGCACTCCTGCCCCATTGCTTTCTGAGCATCTAAATATCTTTTACAAAGGGAACTTAACTGCATTGGAACACTAATTTCTCAAAGGTATCATGGGAATTATGAAATAAGAAGCTAAACTCACATCTGCTGCAACTCAGTAGTTCTCCATCAACCCCTTTTTTTTCTAGTGAATGAGAATAAAAAGATTAATGAAACTAGCACTTATATGAATATAACTGCAATGAGGAGAACTATAAGAATTTAATAAATCACAGTGAAAACCAGATCCTATTTTTTGAATTATTTTTTTTATCTTTAAAAAGTTCTAGTAGCAATCAAAATAAAGAAATAAAAGTTTAGACTGTTTCTTACTCTGTATCAACTGCTTCATTGATTGCAGGGCTTTAGAAATGAAAAATTAGTTTGTTCACTGCAACACTTTCAATAAATCATATTTAAGGTGACACTGTGCTATTATATTACAAAGTCATGTGATAGAGAAACATAATGACCTCTCTTGTAATCTCAGGGTGTTCAATGGAGTATCCTCATACAGAAGTAATTTGATATTTTGCAGTTTTAAAATGTAATTGAAAGCATTTTTATTGGACACATTCTCATTACGTAGCCACACAGCCTTCATTTGATAAAGCTTTTTAACAGCAGACTGAAAATGAATGAAGAGTTAGAAGGGGAAAAGCCACCGATGAAAAAGAGAAAATAAAAAGCTTGGGAAAATTTTAATCAATGTAAATTTTGAAGTAATGACATTGCTCTTCAAGGTATCCTGATTTTTCTTTGCCAGCATCCAAAACTCTCTATTACATTAAATGCTTCACTGCAGCCTTGCAAGGTTTTCCTAAAATTTAACCTGGCAGTTCACTGAATCCCCACTGAAACGACAGCACTCTCTCAATTCCCTACGTGCCACCAGCTTTCACCTTTTCCTTCTCTGTTTTCATTCCTTAACAACAGCCTTTGTGTCAGTTGTGAGAAGCTTTATGAAGTATTTAGAAACACCAAGTAAAAGTTTATCTGTCTTTCTATTTGACAGTCTGCGTATCTCTTGCCTCTCTGTAATTTTTTTTTCTGCTTTTAAAGGACCTGCACTTTTGTGCCTCAGATTCACACAGACAAAGTAGCTGTTGGGTGTTTTGTAATTAAAGCTGAAGTGCATTTCAAGTTCAAGACATTGGCCTAATGTCATAAAAAGTGGCTGCACTGGCTAACTTGTTATGTGCTGTGGTCCATTTGCCTCACATCAAAGAGAACAGAATTCTGCCACTAATTCAACATAGGAAACTCTCACGCTGTGTTTCTCTAGAAGAATAACAAACTACCATAGGTCAAAATCCCCAAAGAGTGATAGAAACCAGATTAGGAGACCCCTCATGCTTAATATTTTTTTCCTAAATTCTTTCTAAAACATGATTTTTATTCCACACTAAAGGGAATAGTTATAATTTTGAAATCTGTTTTTGCTAATCTCTAAACTCTTAACTCTCCCTCAATTTTGTTGATTTCTTTGAGCGGTTCCTGTGAGACCATTCCAGTTTCCACGAGCTGTCTTATATTGATTGATTCACAGACAATGGAAAAGCATAAACCGAAACAACTTAGGGTAGAAAAGTAACTTTCATTGCTGTAATTAAGGACAACTTTCTCTCACTTAGCAATAAACTGTGTTGAGATTTTGTCAGTAACTGGCAAAAAAATGAGCAAACACCATCTACACTTTTTTTTTTCTCGGGAAGTTTCATGTCTTAACTGTGCTAGAATACCTCTATCACAGTGAGTACAGTGATAATGAACAGATTTAGGGTGCTGAGAAGCAGAAGGAAAAAAAATATATGTATCAAGTAGAAATCCTCCTTATGTGAGCAACAGAAATGTGAACAGTGCTTCATTCTTGGTTACTTGTGTCATTTAGTCCATTTAGAAGACAGGATCACAGCATCACAGGCTCACAGGATGTCAGGGGTTGGAAGGGACCCAAAGAGCTCACCAAGTCCAACCGCCTGCGAGAACAGGACCAGACAATCTAGCTCAGGTCACAGAAGAACACATCCAGACAGGCCTTGAAAGTCTCCCGAGAAGGAGACTCCACAGCCTCTCTGGGTTGCTTGTTCCAGTGCTCTGTGATCCTTACAGTAAAGAAATTCCCCCTTTTGTTGAGGTGGAACCTTCTGCACTGCAGCTTATATCTGTCGCTCTTGTCCTATCCCAGGGAGCAAGTGAGCAGAGCCTGTCCTTTCTCTCCTGACAGCCAGTCCTCAGATATTTAGAAACATTTATTAAATCCCCTCTCTTCTCCAGACTAAAAAGCTCCAGGTCTCTCAGCCTCTTCTCATCAGGCAGTGCTCCAGTCCCCTAATCATACTTGTAACCCTGCATTGGACTCCCAGCAGATCCCTGTCCCTCTTAAACTGAGGAGCCCCAAATTGCAAGCAGTACTCAAGATGGGGTCTCACCAGGGCAGAGTACAGGGGAAGGAGAACCTCCCTTGATCTACTGGACACACTCTTCCTAATACACCCCAGGATCCCATTGGCCTTCTTGGCCACAAGGGCACATTTCTGTCCCATTGATAACTTGCAACTTTCTCTGTTGTATTTCTCAATTTTCTCAGATTCTCTGAAATTATTGGCGCCACCCGTTGTCATTTCTGTCTTCAGTCGTCTAAAAGTTTCTGCTTTGTACTGCTTTTCTATTTGATCCATATATTATTTTTTTTTCCTTCACTGCTTTCTTCACTACAGTGTCATGGCTTAGAGTGGAGCTCTAGAGATCTTAAAAAATGCTTTATCAGTATACTGTATATCCCTCCTTATTTCATTAATGGACACAGATGTCAGTTATTAATTTTGCTATAATATTTCTTTCTGATGTTTCAAATAGTAAGAATATAATCCAATTTATCTTGTTATTTCAGCTTTTAAAGCAGAAGGTATTAAATAATTCATGATGACTGCCTTTGAAATGACAAAACCCAAGATGCACATCTAGCAGGGCTCAGGGTTTTTTCTTTCTTTTTTAAGTGGTTCATTTAAGGGAAGAGAAAGAAAGTAATAAGATTGGCTAGCTATAGAAAGCACAGCACTGCAGGATACAACTACACAAATATCACACAGAGGTCTCCATCCTGAGTGCTCCATATTAGCTTTCAGACTATATATATGGCTTTAGAGAAGTGATCAAGACAACAGAACGAATTCCCTACTTAAATAATGTCTGTGGCACTCTTATGAAAAGTTGCTAGAGACTCACTGAAGTGTTTGCTGAGAACAGGCATTTGCCAAAACAGCCAGATTCTAGCTTTCACTCACACACCAGGGATCCTGGAGATCAAACCTGTTACTCAAATCTGTGTCTCATTATGTCACATGTAATTTTAGTAATTCTCTAGAAGGGAGATTAAGGATTCAGCAACAGCCTCAATGCAATGGAATACAAAAATAACATTTTAGGGATCTTAAAATTAAGTTTGAGGAACAGAATTCCTGTCATATTTCTAAGTGTCTACATCTAAGTATCTGCATCTGAGTATCTAATATCTGTAACTACATTCATCAAATTCTGACTGCTACTCTTTGATTACATTAGTAAAGATTTTTTGCTAATAAAGGAATAAATTTCAATGTAAGAAAACATGGGGAAACAAGGAAAAGTGAAGTAAGAGAGGCAAAAAAAACCCCTTGCTACTGACTGAAAGAGGAAAAAAGAGAAAATAGAACAGAAGTAAACATAAACTTTAAAAAACCCCTTGATTTATAAAATGTAATTTGCCAGCTAATCCTCTTGGCAGCCGCTCTCCAGGTAGTACTGTTGATATAAACTAACAGATGAGAAAAAGCCATCTGAGCAGTCTGCTTTTGCTCCTCTGATGGCTTTGATGCAACAGTGAGTATGAAATAATGTCTAGAGACCATGTGAAACAGCAATGAAAGATGACAATGACTAAGGAAGATTTAGGAGATTTCTGCCTCTATTTAAGATGCTTAAGAATCAGTTATTAAAAAAAAAAAAAAGTTGTTATTTACTTTCACAGTGTAAAATTACTTGCTGCAGTGCCCTCAAACTAATGCCAGACCAGCTGGAAAAGGATTTTTGCCCAAGATTAATTAAAACTATGTTATCCAAAACATGTCAGACTTTTCCAAGGGAACAAATACAACATATTTCCTCTATGTCCATACAATTTATATGCAGTTTGTTCCATGAGGAGTGAGGGTGATGTTGGCTGTGCAGATTAGACTCATTGCCCATGAGTAAATGTGTTGTGCATTGCTAAGAACTGCATGCACTGAGCAGCACTACTCTGGGTATTGTGTGTTCAAACAATACATGTTCTGTCACATTTATAGAGATGATTTAAGTGTAGAATTATCCAGCAGTTGTGGGTGGCTGGTAAATTTGATACAAATTTACTTTTCTTCAATTGTGTTTGCCCCCGTTATAATCTAAGAAATATATTTAAGCTTAGGAATCTTTGCCCATAAAATGTTCTTAGTTGAAATCCAATGCTTCTCATACCACACTCAACATTATCAGATAGTATTAATTAAATCTTGCTCTTCTAATATTTTTTTTGCTTTAATGTTCACATACCGATTAATTAATTGTAGGTATGGCCCCATTTCTATGTGGATTTTTTTACTGGCCCAACAGAAGAAAATAGAAGAGCATAATTACTTCTGACACATCTAACATCTGTTCATTTCACATGCAGATTTGGCCATGCTGTGTTTCAAAGATACACCTTGTAGCATTTTACCAGTAATATTTTATATTGCTGTGGTAACCTTAATTAGATACCTTCTCATATGGTTACAGACTTTAGACATGACTATGATTCTGTGTGCTGCTTAAATTAACAAGCAAGCTGCAAGTGTTGAGTTTTGTTATTCAATAAAACTCATCCTACTCCAATAATTGTAAAAAGATATGTAAGATTGCTTAACTCCCTCCCTAGACTACATTTATTACTTTCAAAATCTGCATACATACATTTTTACTCTCAGAGGTCCGTTTTAGGGTATGAATGAGATTCATACACAGACATTTTGATGAAGAAATTGATGATTGTTCTGGCAAGTGAGAATTTCCTGTTTTACTAAATAAATATATCTGCACACATTTGTATTGCAGTATTTATAACACACCACTTTCATTCAGTAAAATTACTTTTTTTTTTTCTGTATCAGCTTCTACTTTACATTTTTAAATCTAGAGACAACTAGAGAACTAGAGAAATGAACTGCCAATAAAGCCAATAAAGCAAATCAATCTGCAACATTAATTTATCAGCATAACCACTGCTGAGATCCAGCTTGGATTACCTGACTTTCTTTCCAAATATGTATTAAAATACATGTATGAGTGTATATATATATATATAAAAAGATGTAAATAGAAAAATATTTGAAATATACTCTCACTGACTTTCCCCTCTGAGATATGTCAAACAGATATCTTTTCAAAAAGGTATCTTAGTACATGCAGGAAGTGAAAGAGGTGCAGAATATTTTGAAAGACACAATCTGAATTTCTGAATTCAATGATTATTGCTAAGTATTTAAAAGAAATTGTTAAGAAGAAGTTTTATTCAATTCTGAGGTATTTTCTGGTTAGAAAATGAACTCCCCAGGACATGAGGTGGCAACAATCCCATAGCAGCATTATCAGTTAATTTTTAGCACCAGTTTTATAGATGTCAGTTCTTCTTGCGGCTTCTACTTCTATTACTATGCTCTGTTTGCCTCCCTAATCTGCTGCAAGGGAGAGAAAATGCAGTGATAAATAGTACACATCATCGTAACCAGAATGAGACAGGAACACTCTTTGAAGTCAGTGGTGTAAGTTACACTTTTTCCACAGAGATAAAGCCTTGGTATACGACACAATGCCCTCCTGTCTGTGCAAGTCCATGACGTTCAATAAATAAGAAGGTGAATTTTCTCAGTAAGAGACATAAAAACAATGTGTTGCACCTATGCAAGGAGCAAATGATTTTTTGAAGAATTGGGCTCTTAGATTGTATTATGTATAACAATTCTCACCATCGTAGTTCATCCATCCAGACAAAATGGTACCTATTTCCTCCTTAAATGTCAAATATGTAATATATATTTTGAAATAGAAAGGATACCTTAGGGTACATGCTAATGTACTCCCTTCAATTACATTTTATGATTATGACCTTTATTCCAACAATAATTTAATGTTTTAATTAAATTTGCAACCATTTTCATTGCTGCAAGATGTCCTTCATCTCTCTGCACTGTAATTTAATGAAGTGATTTTCAATCACAGTCAGAAATACCTAACAATAAATTTTAATGCCAGTTTTCATGATTCTAAGAGAATTTTTCTGGATTTAAAACAAACTTAGTATCAATGCAAGAAGTAATTCCTTCCCAGACTGTACAAAAGAACACACATTTTAAGTTGTAAGCCAGCTCTTGAGATGTGAAATGTTAAATATTCCTTCCAAAAGAAAATCTCTAATAAAAAGGTTCTTAATTAAGAAAGAGAGAAGGGAAAATAAGGAATGAAACTACCCTAGATGTGATAGCACCTTGGAAATGAATGTCTTGTAGTAATTAAAATGTCTCTTCATTTTGATTTATGATAAGCTTCTAATTAGAAATCAAAATTCAAATGCAGGTAACTGATTTCAGTGTTCATAGACTTATAATACTTCAAATTCAAAAAATGCATTCGCTGATAAAATCTCTATTGCCCTTTGAAAGAATAACTGTGTTTGAACATCTTCTGATAGTGTCATCATATGTGTTACCACAGGATTTCATGGAGGGAGTGACTTGTACTATATGGAACAGATCATTGAATCAAAGAATCAGGATGGTGGATACCTGAAGTAATGTTGATACATTGGAGCAAACAAAATATTTTTGAAAGAAAACATAAACCTTGCTATTCTCTTGAAAAGCTGCAAAGACAGGAAATGCCATAGCTATGACTTTATATCAATTGCTCTGGGAATAGAAAGAGGAAAGTTAATCAGCTGCATTTAGGAGAACTACAGCTGACTGTCAGTTTCTCCTCAAGGCATTATTTGGTCACCTAAGCTTTTAACAAAGATCCGAAGCAACCATGTTTTTGACAGTTTCCTCTTATAATGACAGGGTTACTGTTGCATCAATCCATTCTCAATCTGCTTTTTCTATGATGAAATGGCTTTCAAAATTGGTGAGTTCTTTCAGTTTTAGAATGCATTACTTGTACACATTCCAGAAATATTGACAATAGCTAGCTTCTTTTGCACACATCAGGCTAGCATTTTTCCCTTGTAGCAACTTCTAAGAGACATCCTCCTTCTTGTTTCTATTAAAAAATATTAATTTCTTAACAGGCTTATGCTGCCTACAATAAAGAGAAACAAAAGTTTGCAGGAAAGGGGGAAAAAAACACCAGGAAAAAAAAAAGTGGTTGGAATGTTTCATTTGGAAGATTAAGATTAACTCCTATTAAATCTTAATGTAACAGCAGCAACTTGTGACTTCTGTATATTTTTATGCATACAAGGGATAAACAGAGCAGAAGAAATAGAAAAGCCATTAATGCTATTAACTTATTTCAGGAAAAATAAAAGAAAGTAAGTTTCTTAGAAGCACATAATACTCTTTCCTTGGTTTTGTGGTATTTTGTGAAGAATCTATGCGAGGAAAAGTGAGAATATTTAGAAGCTCAGCTGCTTCTTAACTAGGAAAATGCATTCCCTTGTAAAGAAAAACAAAAGTATAAAGTTGATTGTGAATTTGAAGATAAAAGAAAGCACTTCAACAAATGAAGAAGTAGTTCAAGAGTCCAAAGAAAGTTTCAATGTAAATGCACATTAATGCCAAAGTCTGTGCCAAAAAGTAGCCTTGGAAAATGTTACAAAATGCATGAGATCCACCATAGCATTATATAGGAAGTAAACAAATATTTAACTTGCGATTATCACCTGTAAATGTTGAGTTTGTCCTCTATTGTTTCTCTGCAGGTGGGGAAAAAAAAAAAAAAAAAGTGGTCTGGAACGGCATTAACAGTGAATAATGATAGAAATCCCATTTAACTGTCTCTCCAGAAGGCTTTGTAGCTGAATTTAGAACAGTGGCATCTCAAACTGGTGTTCTCAATACACAGCAACACCACTGGCTTGCATTCACCCTCATAGCTTACGGTGCATTTCATAAAAGCTAATGTGTGATGGAGTTCAAGGTTCCACTAGGAGCCATGCCTGTTGAAAAGCTGTTTGTATATCTAGCATGGCTGTGCATATCCTTGTGACAGGATAGCCCAAAGACAAATTTGTATTAGGGGCTAATAACTTGCAGACTAAGAGTTTAATTAACAATATTTTCAAATTCTTGACTGTTAGGAAGAGACAGCTATATTAGGGTAATCGAAGGCAGGCACAGCAAAGGAAGTCGTATGCATTTTTTTTCATCTTCTGTAGAGCTTATATAGCAATTTTTATGATCTTATTAAAGGCATGAATTCTTGGATGTAGGACAAATGCAATCATTTTCAGGGGAAACTCTTTCCCTTAGTGTGGTGTGCCCCCTTTTGAAGAAATATAGCTTAAAAATCAATTGGGGTGCTTGTTAGCCAGTGTGTACATAGGATTTAGCAAGTAAAATACTGAAATGACAGTTAAGTAGGAGCCTGCCCTGAACTGGTGCAAAGCTTGTTGTAAAAGGTAGATTAAATTAATGCTTTCCTTCCCCCCTTTCCTCCCAAACAGAAAATTAGAGTTGAACAGAGAATTTCAAATGTTTCACCACAACATTAAAGCACCAGAAATGTGAAATGCCTCTGGTTTGCAGTGACATCAAAATCTAGGGTAGAGGTGTAGGGGCTATATAAAATGTGGGGTTTTAAAAAAAAAATCTTTTAATGTTTAAACTTGCTGTTAAGGGATGTGTTTGTTTTTCTGTACTCTTTTATATCAGAAAGTCTTAGTGAAACATTTCTGTTCTGATGCGTAAGCATTATTACTGCCAAAAGGGTAACAATCCTTCAATTATATGAAACACTAAACAGCCTAAGAAGATCCACAGACATAGAAGATCTACAAAACATGCTTCTTTTGAACAAATCAGTCCCCATTATTTCATATATAATCAGCAAAATTATGGCCAGGGAGTGAGAAGGAAATTTTGAAGGACTAAACTTCATGCTCAAGGATCATATTCACAGCCTGCGTTCTGCTCTGAGTCAGGTTTCTACAGTAGGCATTTATGGGTTACCCTTTAAAATTAAGGTCAAGCTAATTAATTTAGAGCATCTGTATAAGCATTTTATGACAACCACATTAATACTAAATGAGTTCATCATGATTAATACTATTACTATAATATCAGCACAATTAAACATGATAGGGCTATTACTTTAAGACTTGGTCCAGTTTAGATGTGTTTCACAGTAGGAGAGGATGTGCTTCTGAGCTAATAATACAGGTGATCATGAGAAGCAGTCTGTTGTCTGAGGAGGCACATTTCAACTGTGATATCTGTAAACAGCAAAAAGTGTCTGAAGCTCAAGAAGGTTTCTGCTCTTTGTAGTAAACTCTTTTTGTGCAGATAAATTTGGAATTCCTAACCTCAGCCTCTTCATGTACAAGTTTCTTACATCTGAAATGCGTTTATTGATTTCAGTAGAGTTTCTTACCTAACTGGGATAGGATCAAGTTCATGATTTGCATGTAAAGTTGCATTGATGTTGAAACAAAATTAGCTTATTTTCTCCCTTCTCTGTTTTGGAAAAAACCTGTGAAACAGATTTTCATCTTTTGAAATAATTCTGTTGATATTGAGGGAAATATTCAGAATCAATCCTGTTGTTTCTGAACCATAATGATGAAGCAATTGCACCCTCAGCCCCATCCAACTTTAATTAGAACAGTGGTATTTCAGTCTGTAATAATAACTCATTGCTGGCATCAAATAATAAAAAAAGATCAATGCATTTGTTTTATAGTCTTTTTCTATTTTACCATAGGTAAAGTGAAAGAAGAGCTTTGGGCTATCATAAATGTTGAACACTTGATAGAATGTCTTAAACTAATCAACTTTAAACTCAGTCACATCTTTTTCTCGAAGTACTGGATGGCCTAAAACTGTTTTTTCATGGTAGGGAAACCACAGCCTATTGGGAAGCATGTGTGCCTTTTTTACTGTAATACTTTCTTGACCCATTTACATGCATTTTTATGTCATTTCATTTTTCCACATTTTCAGTGGCTCTTTCAATCTCACTTTCCCAAGACAGGAAATGGTCTGACATCTGACATTCTAGAAGCAAATGTATTACCAAGACATTTTTATCTGAGAACTTTCCATTTTCTCTTCAGAGCAACAGTAAAATGTCCACTACTTTGTAGATCCACAATTTGAGAGTGTTCAATTAATACTTTATCATACTGATGACTTATATTTAAGAATTTTAGGGACTGAAGGAACATTTTAATCACAGTCTCTTTTATGCGTTACGTCAGAAAGTCTCCTTTTCAGGAACCGCTGCATCACAAACAGAAGGTATTTAAATAGAACTATTGATTTATATTTCTTTTAATAATAAACTCAGTACCTCATTTGGTAATTTTTGATTAATGGCTAATCACTCCTAAAGCTAGGCTGTATACATTGGATTTCAGCTTTCAGCCACCAGCCACTAAATCTGCCTTTTACTTTCAGAGCAAAGAACTGTCTGATAGCACAAACTATTCCCAGTATAGGTAATGCATCAACCCCCTTCATCAGCTCTCAAGTTTCAAACAAAATTGACTGTATGTGTGACTGAACTTAACAACAAAGTAGATTTTCTTTTTCTGTTTCATGGCCTTCCTAATTTTTTCAATAAACTCCAGAACTCTAAGACAATATTGCAGTCATACTAATGAGATCATACTGCTTTCTGCTTCAGCTTCTCGTAATGTTTTTAGCTACCTCTGGGAGAATGTGATCTATCATGAGTCATAAATCCTCCACAAGTGCTCCAAGTTTGAAATCTGCTCTGGAAATGGGATATACAGTCTTAGTTTGTAGATGTGAAATCCTACCATTAACTTAATGAACTTATTTTCCCCCATCTTCCAGACTGGGATCTGTCTTATTTAGAATCATAGAGTAGAATATAATCAAAGAGAATCATAGAATGCATTGGATTGGAAAGGCCACCTTGTCCAACCCTAGCTGCAGTGAGCAAAGACATCCAGGACCCAACTAGATCAGGTTGCTTGGAGGCTCATCATGTCTGATCTTGAATGTCTCCAGAGATGGGGTCTCCACCACCTTCCTGAGTAACCCAGCATTTAAGATAATTCCTGATATCTGCGTCTTCCCATTGGCTAGCTCAAGGCCACAAGAACTATGCTCATCATAAGGATGCCCATGCTCATCATCACAGTTTTTTGTGTTCTGCTCTGGAGGTTCAATCTTTTTCATCCAGAACACAACCAATTTGCACATAAAATGAGATTTAATTACTGAAAACTTCATTACAATCAAATATCTGTAAGAATCTTGCACATATGACCAGGTTGAATGCAAGTTGTTATACTTGACATTGATAGAAAATATCACTCCAGTAGTTTTGATGAGTTAAAGAATTGGCTTTAGAAATCTGTAAGAAAATTATTCAGTATTTTTTATAACCAGAGATCTTTTATGCTTTACTTTTTCCAAATAGGTTTAATAAAATCAGTGATGTATAGAACATTTACTATAAATATGTCTGCAAAATATTGGTATTTATGCCAGCATCTGTGCACCAAACCAAAAGCTTCTGCTTCTGTTAACAAGGTATTTTTCAGACAAAATTCTATTTTTGGTTGTCTCATAGAGTATTATAGAATTTCATAAGAAACTCAGACTGGGAAATAAAAGAGCTTTCCTACTGAGAGTACAGATATTTTCCAACATTTTATTTTAGTGCTGAGAAAGTTAGGAAATAACATTCTTAGTGCATGCTGTAAATATTAGTATTCTCCCTCACAGATTTTTCTTGGTTACATCTAATGGATTTCTCTTAAATCCAGCATAACTAAGTCACTCTGAGTTATAGCGTAGTCATTACTGCTTCAGATTTTGATAATTGTTTTTCCAGCAGCTCAAAGTAATATTGCTAAATAGGATTCTGGTATCTTTTTTAAAAGAGCAGCTTTATTCTTTCTGACAAGTAAAAGGTTAGTGTAGCCTGCTTGAGTGGCAGATAGCCAGCAGCAAAGCTTTCACCTGTTGGCTTGATCATAAGGGAGCATACTTCTGTAAAATCCAGTTTGCTACTACTAAAAAACATCATCTATTGATTGATTTATAAAGTGCCACCTGAATTCTAAAGATGTCTTTCATACATTAGTTAACCCAAAATATCAGCAGAGCATAGTGAACATTAGATACTTTTTTACACCACTGAAAGGCAAACTGCTGTGCTTTTTCTTTGCATTGCTGGACTTCTACACATCAGCGGAAGACCAGACAGCTGCTTTTAAAGCAACCTCTGCTCTTGAACTCCGACATAGTTTTACCATGGTGGCAAATTGGAACATAGAAGGTTTCACCTCAACAAGAGGAGAAACTTCTTTACAGTGAGGGTGACAGAGCACTGGAATAGGCTGCCTAGAGAGGTTGTGGAGTCTCCTACTCTGGAGACTTTCAAAAGCCACTTGGATGCCTTCCTGTGGGAACTACCCTGGTTGATCCTGCTTGGCAGGGAGGTTGGATTTGACGATCTCTGGAGGTCCCTTCGAACCTCTTAAGTTCTGTGATTCTGTGATCATCAGTCCATCAATTTATACCTCCTCAGAGGAAATGCTACAAGAAATCAAAACATTAGGTGAAGTTTTTATGTTTGAAGAGAAACTTGACTACCTTTTTTTTCCACAAAAAAAATGTATTTAACAATGCTATAATCTGATTTGGTGATCCAGAAGAGAATCTGTGTGTCTTTCTAAGATAAAATCCAAATTCAATTGTAAGTCTTGTCTTTTAGAAATGCAAATTTCAATCTATTTTCAGTAGTTCGTATCATCTCTCATTAGTAATTATCTGACTCAGTATGAATCAATTAAATTCTACTTAAAGGGTATTTTAAAAAACATTGAAAGTATGTTTCAGTAATTGTTTTGTACTATTCTATTCTATGTTGCAGCTGATCTTAGCTGATTTCTGTGTCTGGTATTTTTGTCATATTTAGTGTTACCATTCTTCTGATTTATTAAAAGAAATATTTGGCAGATTTTTTTTTCCCACCAAAGATACAATTTCCAGTAAAACTCATTCTCAGAAGTAATTTCTATTGTTGAAATTCATATTCTTCTAAAACACCAAGTGGCCTGACCTATTCTTATTTTCAAGGAATCTGTGGATTGCTCTGTATTATAAAATGTAATTAAATTCCCTTCAACTTGTCAGTTTGTAGTGGCTTAAAAAAAAGTTACAATCCACCTTACTGCTTTTGTTGCAGGCCCACAATTTACATTTTCGTACAAAATTTCATTATTCATACTGCTGATTGAATGACTTTGAAGTCTGTTGTGTTTTATTAGCAGTGCCGCTCATTATGCAGGGTGTGATGACTAACGGAAAGTCTTTGTCTTACAGCTCTAGGAGATATAGAGTTTCTTATCTTAAGCCATTCATATATTAAATTATTATAGAAGTAATTAATGTAAAATTGAATTATAATTTCCTTTCAAGTGTTGTCACCAGTTTGCTTTTATTCACGCTTTAATATCACGTTGTATATGGGTGTTTCCTTCCAAATGCACATACTTGGAAATGACCATTTAGAGTTAAAAATAAAAAATTAATCACACCAAGTTGCCATCAGTGAGAAAACTCTGAGAAGGATTTCCAAGCTGTGTTCTGTGGCAGCTCTGCGTGCCAGTTCTTTAACTAACACTACAGTTGTGTTCCTCAGCCCTCAGATCAATATAGTCCAATTACTTCAGAAGACATTAACTGCTGAATGCAGCTATCAGTAAACTGTCCAGGAAGAGTGCTTCACAGTGAAACCCATGATATACAATTAGGCAAAAGAGAGTAGTCCTTATCTCCTCATGGCATGTCTGGCAATGAATCAGGTGCTATTTGTTACTCTTCCTGTTTGCTCCTTTTCATCCTTCATCTTCACACCTAAACTATGTTAGATAGTTCAAGATGCAGAACTGAAGCTAGACAAATCTGTTCAAGAAAAGATAGGAGAGCATATTTTGCACTATATGCATGGAAAAACACCTGCCCATTACATGATCCATATACATGGGGTAATAAAACCAGACAAAATGAACACACACGTGCCTGAGAATAGACATCACATACATGTTTCTTTTCCCTAAAATATCAATCACAACTTTCTAATCCACTGAGTTTAGGATATGAAAATGATTCCCACACAAGTTTCATGGCATTTAATGTTTTCTCTCTGTGACTGAAAGTATTGAATTTTGCCAATATATGTCTTGTTCACATCATTACAAATAAAACCTTATCAATAAAAGAGGTGACTTCAAGTTTGTTTCTGTTGTTTGTTACATATTGAAGTTTTTGATTAATAGCTGTTTTATACACAAAACATTTAGAAAATGCACCGTTCCTCTACAAAATTGTAGCACTAAATGGTTTTCAAAATCACGCTCCCTGGGAGAATTTGTATACGTGTAGTTTATGAACTAATTATAAAGTTAAAATGTAGAACAGTATTAAGTTGTCAAAGAGAAATGGAAGGCCTACTTAAAAGCTACTGAGCTAAAAAGAGGCTATTTTTAGTTTAAAGGAGGTGTGTATGTATCATGCTTTGTACCACACTTTACTCATTACCCTCATCAGGATGATAAGTAGTGCCAGGATAATAAATAAAGTCTCTGATTGGAAATGAAATTGTTATGACAGAATTTAAAGGCCATAAAATTTTCCAATTCCCTTCTTTGTCACTGACATATATTCTTCTTCCTCCTCCACAATAAATGGTCTGTTCCTTCAAATTCAAGGATACACAGTAGGAAAGAATCAGTAAAAATCAACATCAGACAACAAACCATTTCTTGCTATTGCTGTGCTTAGACTGGAACTTTTATACCTTAAAATGCTTAATTAGTACCTTCAGTATTTCTACATGCCTCAGAAAAATAGCTCTTATAACTGTATACTTAATACTGTCACCTATCAGAATGCAGCCTAACATTTTTAGTCTGGTTCTCTAGCTCTTTTGTAGTTCTTTTTCTGTTACATTTACTTATTGTACAGCTATACAATAAAATATTTTGATTACTCTCTCTCATATTATCTTGAATCTAGGCACGTAGTCAAAGAAATGTATCATGTTCCTTCTTTTCATGGCATACTCGTTAGAATGTCATTCACTGTCCAGTGCTGGGAAAAAACATTAACAGTTAATAATTTGACCAACACTTTTTAATAGCTCTGAACTGCAGGAGTTATAGGCCTGATCCATGTATATTTGTTGACTGCCGAGAAAAACTGAATTAATGCCTTTAATCCATATGAATCACAACTGAAGTGGAATTAAGGGGAGAATCAAAGTTGGACATAATGCCACTGCCTTTTGTATTCCATTGTTTGATTTAATTTTACACTTGGTGCCTGGAGTCAGGAACTTAATGTGGCTAAAGATGATTCAGAGGCATTTGTGCAACTGATGGGGTTATATCATCTCTATTTATTTGTTTGTTTGGATAAATAGGGTTAAAACAACTCAATTTTGTAGCCAAGCTGCTGCAAAAAGCCTTTGTCAAGTAGTGGCAGATATTCCCAGGCAAATAATTAAGAGCTGGTACCCTCCCAGAAAGGTGTACTTGTCCATAGATGTGTTGTTTTGTGCACTGTTGACTGTGTTTATTTTCTGTGACTTTGCAGCTTCTTATTAGAAAGACATTTTACTTTTCAAACACCATTCACTCTAAATTAGTAGAGAGCAGGTCTCTGAAATTTGGAATGTTGCCCAGAGAGAACACAATGCACAAAGCTGTAAGTTGTTCAAGAAATTATACCAGAAGTTAGAATATGTTCTTGATGAAGCTGTAAACTTCAACTGGTAGACTTAGCAAGTTACATTCTATCCTCCTGCTTAGTGATGAGTGGGGTGAGTAGCATTTCCTTCTGTTCCATTTTACAGAAAGAAAATAAACTTCAAAGAAAAAGCTTTTAAACTGCTTGGTTAAAACAAAACCAGAAACTTGTGTTTTGGAAACAAGTCTCCAGTAGTCATAATATTTTTCTGATGCCAGATGGACTGCTCTCCTGGCCTGCTGGCAGGATAATTCAATGCTTCTACTTCTTATTCTACTTCTTAATATATCACCTTAGGGTAAAAAAAAAAAAAAAAAAGTAAAATCATTAAAATGAGAAGGCCTGAAATGAAATCTCAGTCCTCTTGAACTCATGGACAATTATGCCATTTACTTCAGTAGTGTGATCATTTCATCACTGCTGTATCTCAGAGAGGAAAATACATCTGTTTAATTTTGACAAGGACGTTTCAAGACAGGTTGTTTCCTCATTGCTTCAATATACTATTTCTAGGAACAGGGAGTGGTGTAAGGAAGCATTTTTTAGGACAGTAAACAAGGGTATGTTAGAAGTAGAAAATTCTTAATTATATTTTTTAACTATTATTCTGAGTGATGTATTTTATAATGCCTTCCCCCCCCACCACCTTTATTCTGTATAAATCATAGAGTCATAAAATGGCTAAGGAAGGAAGAGACCTCAGAAATCATCTACGGCTGCTGTGGGCAGAGTTCCATCTCAGCCTCTCAGCCAGACTTGACTGCTCAAGGCCTTATCCAGCCTGGCCCTAAACATCTGCAGGGAGGAGCTATCCATAGCCTCTCTGATGGCAACGTATTTCAGGGTGCCACCACCCTTGTACTGAAAAACTTCCTAAGATTCAGTCTAAACCTACTCTCTCTCAGCTTAAATTAATTCCCTGTTGTCCTCTTGCTAGGTATCCTTATGAAAAGAGCCTCTCCAGCTTTTCTGTAGGTTATCTTCAGATATGGGAAAGCAGCTCCGAGCTCTGAGGTCCTTCCAGAGTCTTCTCTAGCCTGAACAACCTCAGCTCCCTCAGCCTATCCTCATAGCAGAGGTGCTCCATCTGTGTGGTCCTCCTCTGGACTTGTTCCAACAGCTTTTTGTCTTTCTTATGATGGAAGCACTGGGACTGGATGCAGTATTCAAGGTGGGGTCTCACAAGAGCAGAATAAAGTGACAGAGTCACCTCTCTTGACCTGCTGGCATGCTGCTTTCCTCATACTTTCAAGTTGGTATACATGTACATAGATTGTTAGCCAATAAAAGCAGGTGTTTCAAAAGCTTCCTAAAAATAAGTTTCACTTCAAATGTTTCTTTAACAACTTTGTGGAAGTGAATTATCGTAACCCACTCACCTGCCAAAATGTGATGTTTGGGATATGGCTATATATGCACACAGATTTCACCTAAATTTTAAGGTCCCTAAGGAACAGTGCAATGAAAATAAATCTGCAATTTCACACATAGTCAACACAGTAACAGAGGGAGATGCCTTTGAAAACTGCTTGAAGTAACTGCTGTATCCCTGCCTCGGGAACCCAAACTTAAAAGCCAAAACCTCCATTTTTATAGGTATCAAAACCATATCCATGGGCTATAAGGACACGAAGTACTTACGATAGAAAAGGCACTAAACTTCAAGAGTTTCAGAATGAGAAAGTTACGTAGTACGTTAGATGGGATCTTCAGGGTTGTACCATTGGAAAAAACCTTTGCAAGTTCAAGTGCAATGTCCTGCATCTGGGTCGAGGCAATCCCAAGCACCATCATTGGCTGAGCAGTGACTGACTTGAGGGCAGCCCTGAGGAGAGGGACTTGGGGGTGCTGGTGGATGAGAAGCTCAATATGAGCTGTCAGTGTGCTCTTGCAGCCCAGAGAGCCAACCAGATCCTGGGCTGCGTCAAGAGAATTGTGGGCAGCATGTTGAGGGAAGTGATCCTCCCTCCCTACTCCACACTGGTGAGACCCCACCTGGAGTCCTGCATCCCGTTATAGAGCCCCTATTACAAGAGGGATATGGACATGCTGGAAGGTGTCCAGAAGGGTCATGAGGCTGGAGCACCACTCCTATGAGGAGAGACTGAGGGAGTTGGGGCTGTTCAGTTTGGAGAGGAGAAGGCTCCTATGTGATCTTATTGTGACCTTTCAGTATCTTAAAGGGGCCTACAAGAAAACTGGGGAGGGACCTTTTAGAATGTCAGATAGTGATAGGACACTGGGGAATGAAACAAAGCTAGAAATGGGTAGATTCAGAATGGATGTTAGGAAGAGGTTCTTCACCATGAGGATGGTGAGACCCTGGAATAAGCTGCCCAGAGAGGTGGTGGAAGGCCCATCCCTGGAGGTGTTTAAAGCCAGGCTGGATAAGGCTGTAGACAGCCTGATGTAGTGAAATGTCCTTGCCCATGGCAGGGAGGTTGGAACAAGATGATCCTTGTGGTCCCTTCCAACCCTGATGCTATGATCTCTCACAGGATCACAGGATGTCAGGGGTTGGAAGGGACCCAAAGAGATCATGGAGTCCAACCCCCCTCTCCTCTTCTGGAATTGAATGTTCCTAACAGTAATCACTAAATGGGTAAGAATGTATGGTGATATGTTACTAATTGGTGTAACTAGTGCCAAACTCACTGCCTGTGTTATTATTTCATTGACTTAAATGGATACAGCTTTCCTCCACCTTAAATACAGAATGTGTAAAAGCATTAATAGATCAGGATGGTCTTGTCAGTTATTGCTATGAGTTAGTTGTCTGGAGTTACAAACGTTTGGGCTGAGTGCTTAGTGCATAGGTACAGCATGTGACATACTAAAACCTCAATCAGATCGGTGTTGCTCATACAACAGTGATCATTGTATGGGCCACGCTTCTGAGAAAAGCAGGCATCCCATACTAAACACATTCAAAACAGCCAGGGCTTTGCTGCTGACTCCAAAGGGCTGGAATCTGGAGTAATCAATTATACAAAGAAGTCTTGTCATTTTAAACCTTTTCTTTCAGCTAATAAGGCAGTATTAGACAACTATTGTCCACATTTTCTTGTCTTGCAACACTGATGACTCTGGGTTGTCATGCTGATGTACCATTGAAGATGAGCCGAAGAGTGACTGGTGTATATTTATGAAGAATTCTGTGGCTAACTCTGCTCTAAATTGGGCATGTAATGAATGCATTACTGCAAAGCAAGGAAATAAAACCTATTATAGGCTAGAAATGAATCATGGCAATGGCAAATCATTTTCTAAGCTGCAGTATTTTCTCTGTTATTGCTTTGCTTTAAACTTTGGTGAAAAGCAATTACTTTATTCTTTCTCTTTACTTTTATTACTGGTGATTCTTATGCTAATTTCCCCCTCTATATTTGATTTGATTTTGAAAAGCATTTTGGAATTTCAGATTAAATTGAATTGGTGATGCTGCCCTGCCATCATCACCTCCTACCTTTCTTCTCCCCACCCCTCACTCAGAGATCTGAAGAATTTGTAAGAAAGGAATAGAGCAAATGCAAAGCTATCACAATTTAAACTGTTTCTTGGTCTAGATAAGCGAGAGTAGTCAGCGTCCTCAAAACATCATCATAATAAGGTTATTTTTGCAGTTCCTTTTTTCTTCAGAGTTAAGCTCATTATCAGTTTACTAACTTGAAGGAAGAAAGAAAAGCTCACTGCATTTGAACAATTTTACCTATATATATTTTCTCCCTTGAAGAACATCTGCACCAAACTGAAACATGCTCTTTTGTGGTACTTCTGCTGAGAAGCACTCCTGTGTCATTTCCAGTTGTATGGCTTTACATCTGGACTTGTAACTTGTATTTTATTGCAAATTCTGTCCTTATTAAGACAGGATTGGAGGTGTGTGCCTTTTGCGGGTGGTATCTACAGTAAAGCATCCTCTCTCATTCCCTCTGTCTCATTCCCTTCATTTACCTCATAAATCAAGAAGTCTCCCAGGGTTAAGAGTCAGAGGTGAACAAATTTTAGTTTGCTGCATCAATAGCATGTGCCAGCATACATCCACTTTGCGGTACCTCACTTTAGCTATTAGAATAAACAAAATGCTAGAAAAAGCTTTATGAAAAGACTCAAGGCATTTTTTATAGAATTTGAACAGATTTTCTGTGTGACTAGGAAAATAGTTAGAATCTTGGAGAAATAGATATAAACTACTAAACAATAAGACAGAATTTTTTAAAGGCACATAACACATGTGCATTTAAAAAATCTATGACATTTAATATTGCACATTGGAGAACAGTACATAGAATAACATTCCCAATTTGCCTTGTAACCGAGTCATAGTTTTAGAGCATAGTGAAATCATTTAAATCTATTACTCAGCCTCTGTACTGTTTTAGAAGATTTATCACTGAGAATTAAGCATCAGTGCTGCAGTCCTTCAAGGACAAACATATTTAATTCACACAGATCTACTGAAACCATATATTTAAAGTTACACAAAAGCAGGCATTGTAGTGGTGAAGGAGTTAATATATAAAATATTAATAGCTTTGAAGTTTCTTTCTGTCAACAACACACTGGCTATCCTTTTGAAACCTTCCAACTGTAACTAGTAGTTCTGACGTGAAGGATAATTTAGACTGGGCATCATGCACTGTCTCTTATTTAGACTTCAGGTCTTTGAATGCTGGGGCTGTACAAGTAGAACAGAGAGAAATTACAGGAGAAATTTTCAAAGGCATTAGGAGTTCTTAAGGACCTAGCTCCTATTCAAAATCAATGAGAGCTGGACACCTAATTAGCATGACTGCTTTGAAAATCTCCTGCTACTTCTCTTTTATGCAAGTCCTCTGCTATAGAAACAGTACTGAACCAGAAGTCTAATTGGGAAATGCTGTGCTGAGTGTGACTGGGAAACAGAGGTGAGGAAGTGGATTAACTGCATATTTCAAGAAAAAAACTTTGTCTCAAGCATATTTATTGCACTGTATACCACCTAAGTAAGTTTGACCCGCCATAATCATTAATCTATTTCAGTCTAACATTTGAAGCCTCTTTCATTTTCCAGACCACTTAGTCCCTTACTGAGGCTCTGATTTATCAAATGAATTGTATGGTTGGTGAGAGAAGACCTTTATATACATTACATGATAAAAGAAAATATTTTATTTACATTATTTCTTCCTGAGATGATAAATGAGGATTGGCAGGATCAACTGAGTGCAGAGAGTGGGGTTTAAATATTTTTGGCATTTTTTAATACCAGAAATAACTTTGATCTTTCATCAAAGAGAAACTTTATTTCTTTGCTTTAAATATAATTCTGATTTTTTGTTATTCTGCCAGCTGATTCAAGATCTCTGGCTGTGTGCCTTGGTATGACACATTTTCAACTTGCCCAAAATACAGATTATCTTGAGCAAATTTCTGTTTGGGCAAATTTCTATTATAATCAAGCAAGAAAATCAAGGTTCCACTTGACATATGCATCTGGTTTTAATCAAACCATTAAGACTTCTATACTGACAAATTGGCCAGAAATGTCTCAAACAGTAACTACTGCTAAACTGCCACTGGAACAGTTCAGTGACAGGAATTACTGTGATGCAGTCTTTGCAAAAAGAAGGCAAAGTAAATAGTAAACTAACTCCCCTGAAATATGCCTATCCTTTAAAATACTTCTGGTTTACACTGGATGAAACTAATCCTTTCTGTCAGTGCTCAAATATTAAACAACAGTGCATTAGGACACTTAGTCTTGCCTAAAAGGAATTGTCCTGAGACTTTTCCCCATTTTTCAGCTAGTAATCTCCCTTGTTTGAAGTCAGAGTTTAAAACTCTGCTGGCTGACTTATTTCTGTAACCTCTCTTAGTAGTGTCTTCATTCAGACATACTGACAAGGCAGAGAAAACTGGTATCATGACAAATACATACCTATAGGAGAACCAAATTGCTCCTGTGATGACTGATGATTCACAGAACTTCCTCTTTATTTCTCACTGAAAAGATTAAAAAGATAAAAATATCAAGCCCCTAATCCAACATGGATTCATTAATTTCTTTAATATAAAATACAGATTTCACTTTAAAAGTTATAGTACTGACACTAATTTGTATCTTTGAATGCATACAAGTACACCGTTCTGACTATGTCAAAGTTGTCTGGTCTTTTAGAGGTAATAAAAGTTATTTCAAGACTAATTGAAATGAAGAGTAATGGCTTGCCAGTTACCTGTTTTTCTCTCCTGACAAGAAAGTTTAATGTGTGTAATTTAGAGGGAAATACTTGCAGATCCCACCATTTTCAGCACTAGAATAGTTTCGATTCAGCTAAGCCTCACACTTTAGAAGGTGCCTACTACTGAATGAAATTCTACCACCAATGCTTTATCATCAATGAGTTATCCAGGGCAGGTTTCAATGTTATATTTGTCTTGATAGATAAAGTCCATTAAAAATTACTTGTCACGGTGATATGCAGCTAGATTTCATTTATCATAGTTTTATGACAGACTTATGCAGCTAGCTTCCTTTTATCCTAGTTTTGTAGGCTGTAACACTTTGCTTTGTAAGCCGGGTGGTAGTTGAATGTATTGTCTGCAATCCATTAATATAATGATACTTCTGCTTCTCCCACTTCACATTAGTGGGGAAAAAGAGGTCTAGCATGTGCACTTTCAGCAATACAATAGATTTTTAATGAGTCTAATTTAAGAATATTTCTTGCCAGAAAGAATAAGGGGAAAAATTTTGAACTGCTCTGTAAAAGTTCTGCTGCCTAAAAAGTTTAGTGCAAGAACTTCATCATTAGACCAGCAAATACGTGAAAATTACATCCAACAAGGCAGAAGACCAGATCTGGATTTGTTTCAACTTTCTTCGTGCTAGCACTTTAGCAGCTGCTGTTAGAATAGAATAGAATAGAATAGAATAGAATAGAATAGAATAGAATAGAATAGAATAGAATAGAATAGAATAGAATAGAATAAAGACAGGTTGGAAGAGAACTCCAAGATCATCCAGTCCAACCTATCACCTAGCTCTATCCAATCAACTAGACCATGGCACTAAGTGCTCCATCCAGTCTTTTCTTGAACACCTCCAGGGATAGTGACTCCACCACCTCCTTGGGCAGCCCATTCCAATGCCAGTCACTCTCTCTGTGAATAATTTATTCTTAATATCCACACCATACCTCGCCTGGCACAACTTGAGACTGCGACATAAGCATCTATCAGACTAAGATACAGAAAGTTCTCTATTTCATAATTTTTGCCATTAAATGTTTAGTTTTCTAGAGACCAGAAGAGATGGTCTCTGTCACATCTTTATCCTCAGCTGGTTTATGGACCTGCACCTTGCTACTGTATGACCCAGTTTTTGAGAACATGCCAGCTGGCAAATCTCAATCTCCTTGAATTTGCTACTGTTAGTGATTACTTCTTAACAGTAAAACTTCTGAGGCCATCAAGACCAAAGATTTTTTTTTCAGCAGAGGACAAATAAAGACCACTAAAATGTTTGCCTTTCCTATACTTGCATTTGGATTTTGATGTTGCAAGAAAAGAAAACACAAGAAAACACTGTTCTGTAATTAATGCCACGCAGTGACAACAACGTGTAACTTGAACGCTAATAGCTTGTCATTCTGCAAGTTTCTCCTCTCCCTCCACTCTTACTGAAAACATTATTTACAGCAGCTAAATCAGGACTCTTTCCAGTGTGCATCTGCATGAAGCCACTAATAGTTTGCAGCAATGTACTGAGTATTTCCTTATATGCTGCTAAGGAGACAGCACCTATTTTTTTGAAAGATCTATCTCCTGTAAATTGTTCTATTCAGGTTTATAATCATAGTAAAGATAATAAGGTTTCTCTCTGATGAAAGGATGCACTCATACAAGCTTGGCTATAGAAAGGATTAATGAATAGGCAAAGTTGTTACTGCATAGAGAAAATTCCAAACCATGCCCAAAATATGCATTTACGAGTGAAAGAATGCTTCTTCAGTGGCAAGCATGAGTTCATTAAACATTTAATTCTTTTTCCAAAGTTAGACTCATTCTTTTATGAAATATATTGTTCATTTAAGAGCATGGGAATAACGAAGTATTTCCAAATACTCTGCAAAATATCTATACAAAAGTGTGAGCAGTTAGGCATGCCCAGATGACAACTATGAAGGTAATATAAAATTGCCAAATTTTTCTTTGCAGTTTGCTTGCAGAAGAAATCTCTGTTCTAGGTCACACTTTTCTATTGCTGTTTTCTCAATATAGGTGTTACAGCTGGATATTTTTTATTAAATTGAAATATAAGGTTAAAAAAAAGGGAATCAATATTTAACAACTGCATCTAAAGCCAAGGTGGATTCAACTGTTCGTAATACCCTGAAGATGTACAAGCCCAAATCATGCATGTTTCCAGAAGACAAGCAAAAATTAAACTCCATCCCTGTGATCTGTTTGGTGAGAAAAATAAAACAAAACCCACACTTCACATTCCTATCCTTGGAGCAATAAAAATTCAAGGACTCTTAAGAATGCATAATTGTACAGGAAAAGACAAAAATTAGGCATTTTCAATCCATTGCTTTACTTTTAAGATGTGGTGCACTCATCTAGGTCCAACAAATCAAGTAAGTGCAGTACTTAAGGAAATGGAAGAGGAAATAAACTGAGAAGAGAGATTGTCTGCAACTGGCAGTCCCTACAGGGATGGCAGTGCTTCATTTGTGGATTAATAAGGACATTAACTGATGTAATGCATGTGGAAATATGTAGGAGTAAACAAACATGGAAACTGAAGAGCAAACACACTATCACTGTTGTGTGTAGCAGAGATAAACCATTTACAGAGTATTCTGCAGCTCTCCAAAGAGAGAAAGAAGATAAACTTTGGCACTCTGCACTTTCCAGATCTTGATACCAACATACTGATCTCCATGAGTTACTGACTTCAAATGGGCTTGAACCAGGCCCTTAAGAAGAAAAAATGTTTTCATGAGAACATTCACTACCATTCAAGCACTTTCACCATTTACCTTGACAGACAGTGTAACCCAACCAATTATCCATGCAATGTTGTATGTGAGCAATTATCAGTGTACACTGTCACTGCTCTGACCTCCAGTAATTACACTGATGAAGTGTCAGCAAGCACATCTCGTCAGTCACTTGCCAGCGCTGTCTGCACATGGTGAATAACAGTTTTGTTTACTGTTCCTTGAGTTCCCAGTGATCTGCAGAGCACATCCACAGCATTAGAAAGCACTTTTGCTCCTAATGATTTGCAATTAAAGCCATGTCAACATAGTACATATCAAGGGTCTGTTTCTGCAAAATTAGTAGTGCCAGGAGATGCGGGAATGAATGTTTGCAAAGTTGTCATGTAGGGTAGCAAACTAAAACTGAACTTCTGCTAGTTCAGAAAGCTGTACCACATCTTAATGCAACCCCAGTTTCTTAGCTTCAACCGGTTTAATGCAGATTTACTTTTAATTGTGACAATTTGTATGTGTATATTTTGAATACTACCTTATGTGTCACTTGGAGTAATGCTCTACATTTACATTTTGATTTGTTTAACACAGTATATATTTCAGGTGGTTTTACTGATGGTGGTCCTAGATCTTCCCAAAACTAGCCTCCATCATCTAATGAACTCTTACCACATCTTGAATATTCTTATTCACTTGCTGCACTTGTTGCAGCAATGGCCTGAAATTCTTGGTTCATAATGTCTCAGAAGAGCAAAAATGTCCTCAAATCACCCACTGAAAACATGAAAAATCTTGCAGCACTAGGAGATGTATAAAATCTCCTGAAGAGATGGATTTTTTCTTGTGAATTCTATGCCTGGGAACAGCTGTGTGACTTTCTGAGGTCCTAAACCAAACACGGTGAGAAGAAAGAGGAATAGCATCACTCCACCATGATTTTCTTGGGCACACTGTAATGGAAAGCTACAGAGCTTTGCATAAGGAACAGCAGGACACTCCAGGCACACTCCTCTCTCATGAAAAAAACAGTCACTGCTGTTCTTTGTGGATTTCAAATGGAATCAATTTAAACAATCACAAAGAAGAAAGTAACCATTGAAGCTATCAGCAGTGTACCTTCCAAATAGCAAGAAGATTGCTTGCTAGCACAGGTTACAAATTGCCTTTCCTCCCTGCCCCTTTGACTGCCCCTGCTATGATCCCTCACTGTTATTACCTAGGAGAAACATCTGCAAAATGTGGGAATGTCATTTCATGCTGCGAATCATTGAAACATCTACTTTGTCCTCTTTCAGCAAAAGCACTTGGATTCACCTTGTGACTCTCACAACAGGAAGCAAAGAAGCTAGACTTTTGCCAGCCAGGGAAAGAGTTCTTTGCTTACATGTCCAGGTATGACAAGTATGTAGTCTTTGTATTGTGGAGAAAGGAGAAGGGGGTAAGATCATTGTTATTATTCACCTTAATCTTTACTCTCTTCAAACTTCTTCAGACTAGCAGAAAGATGCAATTTATAGCTGGTAATTTTGATGTACCGTATGATAAGAGAAGGTAAAGGTGGCTGTTGAATTAATAACCCTGAGCTCCAAAAACTTCTCTGCCATAGATACTGAGCGTGCTGCAGCTGGTGCTGTTTAAATGCCTTGCTTCTGGCAGAGAGGCATTTCACAACACTGAATCAGTAGGAAACTTCACTCCTCTGATTTTGAAAATGCATACCTGAGGAAGCTGAAATATGGTGAAAGTAGCAGGAAAATCTCATGAAGAGTAGATTGTAGAACTAGAAGTAAATGTTACTTTTTTTGGCAGAATTAGATGAAAAACCCTGCCTTGAGAGGATGACTGAGGGAAAGGTGACTGTGAAAACTGAAACGTTTAAGTGCATCCTTAACTTCTGCAACACTTACATATTGGTCTAAATGTTTCCTAAGGTGGATACCTAAAGATTTGCTTTCATGAGTCTTTCAAAGTTGCTTTTGAAGTTCATTTTCATGAGTCTTTGAGTTCTTAGGTAGGAATCTCTTTGAATTACACCCTTAAAGGTACTCTTTATGCTCAGGATGGTATGATTGATTAGATGTATCTCTCACCCATTTAACACAACTGGAGATAAAATTTCAGGGCAGGAGGCAATTAAAATTTTTCTGCTATTGGATTTGTGGATTTGCTTTAAATTGTCTTCATTCCACACATCGTTTGACTTAATTGCATGAAACGTGCAATTTGGGAACATTATGTAGTGGAGATAGAGAAACATCATTAGCTAATACACATAATTATGAATATTATTCACAGATTAAAAGTTTACAATCAGACTCCATGTTCTGTGAGAAAACTTTGATTTATATTGCCCTTTGTGGCCACTTTAAAAGAATTGTGATATTTGCCAAGAATGTCTGAGACTTCCTTTTGATTATTCTGAAGCTGTACTGGATTCAAACATTATTTAAAATGAAAGTTGCAATTCCTCAAGTCCGCTTTTAAGATAGTGTGAAGCAATATTACTGAGCTTAACAGTTGAACAAGAAGTATCTCTAGCACCCTGACTAATCCTCTTTCAGTATTTTTGTCACTCTCAGTTATCAGCAGAGAGGTACTTCTAATGCATAATAGTTTAAATACTTTTAAAGGTTACTGGCTGTAACTCAGTTTTAGTTATATGGTAAGGACAGGCATGTGTCTTAAGAACTGATCACTTCAAACACTACTGGTTTGAAACACCATATGAGCCTTCTGATACATTCATTTCAGGTAATATTGTCCCCTCTGACTGTTTACTTGCCCAAATAAAGTGTAAAGCTGAATACATTATATTCCACACTACAATATCAGAGAATAATTTTCTGTTTGTACTAAGGCTATAAAAGTGTATAGAGATCATAGTGTTTGATATTATTTTCTCCTCATATTTCCATGTATTCTCAGCTTCCACTGTGCACATTAATTTTGAAGCTAAGGGTTCCTGCTAACAATCTCTTATTTCAAAGCTTAAATTTACAATCATAACTCTAATTAATCTGCATTTTTTCCCCAGTGTTGTCCATCTGCAGGTTATGAAAGCTGACAGTTCTGAGAGATGATGAAAGCATTAATAGTATTTATATATATCTGCATAGACAGATGTACTGAGAATACGAGAAAAGTTGCATTTTAATTGCAAGCAAAACTCAAAGACTGAACTTTGAAGGGCTGTAGTTATTTTACACTGGAATCCCTACTCTGTGTGGTGCAGGAAGGTTTCCTTTTAAGGACAGATATTGCCTTCATCTTTCTAACAGCAAAACTATTTAAAGATGTTACTTGTCACTTGGTGGAATTTAGGACCCAAGTTCACAGTGGTCAGCATTTACCAGTTACAAGTACATGTCTGAGAAAATATCATAGGTAAATCACAACATGCTATGGAGTGGCAGCTTCCCACAGGTAAGAATTTAAGATCACAATCCTCCTAATTAGAAACTGTTGCTGGTTGTGACTTCCCTTCTGAAAACCAATGCATTCACTTTTTCATGCAGCAAATTTCTCTGATACATCAGGTCTCTCTTGAAACCTAGAGCAATATTAAGACCTCAAAGGGCATCTCTGATAAGCCATAAGAAATTCTTTCTGGTGAAGATCTAGTTATACAAAGAGAAAGTGAACTGCAGAAGAATAAAAATCTCTGTGTTAGTTTGGTAATTCTCAATAATCTGTTGATTTGGTTTTCTTTATAACATTTAAAATTACTGCACTGCATAATTTTTTTCAAGTGTGTTTGTAAGTTTACCTGGCTAAGAAGTATTTAAAATATCTGGTAAGTTTCCAGAAGTTGCTCTGAGGGCTGAAAAAGGAAGAAGAAACAGCTATTTCCCTTCATTACATGCTTTATCTGTCTTCCCACCCAGAATAAATGAGGAGTGTAGCCAAGAAGGGAAAGAAATACAAAAACTCCATACTGAAGGAATATTACAATGAAAAATGAGGAAATGGCAACAGATGGAGACAACTGCTGTTACAGACCCATTGCACTGCCTCCTCTATGCTAAAGGAGTATTTATTGCCCACCTGCTAGCTGGAAAGGCCTAAAGTGAAGGAGAAAAAGGGAAAAATAAATTTTAAAAGTATTTTTCACAGCACTCAGAAACCAAGATGAATCAGACTTAAATGTATTTTTTCCTCATTTTTTTTTCTATTTTGACTTTTTCAGTGAGAAACCAAAGGGGAAGTTACCATGTACCCATCATTTTAAGGGAAATAATTTATTCCAGTGATTAAATGAGCAAAAGGATAAATGAATTAATCAAACTGTTTCAAAGCAACAGCAGCCAGTTCATTGTTGACTAAACCTTGGTTTTGGTATGCAATGCAGCCTGAGGAAATAAGGATTTCAAAGAAAAAGGAGTAATGAAATATAAATCCATGATTGTAAGCTTTACTCAAGTGGTTTGAAGCTTTACTGCCTTCATGCCTATGAAAGAAACCGAATTCATGTGAGTTCCCATTTGAAATTCTGCCTGTCCAGCTGTGTTGTCAGTCTGTCCACCAGTTTGTTCTTGGAAATCTAGTGAAAAATCGCCACAGCATGGAAGAAACCTGCTAGAATTAGCAATTCCATGAAGTGCAAGTGTTTACCACATGTGCATACCAGTATTCTTCAGTGCCTCAATGAAGAGTGAGGGATAAAGGCTTGGAGCCATGACAAAAGTAGCTTATTTACCCATAATCTGGAAATATCCAAGTAAAGGCCTCATTGGAGGCTGTAGAAAACTTCCCCCCGCCCAGGCGGCCTGTGTTCCGGGAGGAATTCTTCTCAACTTGGACAGCTGTTTTCTATGCTGGTGGTGTGCTCTGAGCTACAGACACACCTGCAGACTATCAGAGCTGCTTAATGGGACGGGAAGGATAATCAAGAGTGCCAGAGAATTCAAAGGCAGCACTGGAGAACTCACCTGGTGCAGCCAGGTGAAACGCCTGAGGCTCATCAAGTGCAGGGCCTGCACCTGGGCTGAGATGATCTTATCGATGCATGCTGGGAGAGGAGGTAATAAAAAGCAGCCCTGAAGAAAGAGATTGGGGAGTTCTGGTGGGTTAGAGGCTGGAGGTGAGTAAGCTGCTTGCAGGCAGGCTCGACAGGCCTATGGTATCCTGGGCCTCACCAAGAGAAGTGTGGGCACCCGACTGAGAGGTAATTCTGCTGGTAAGGCCTTGCTTGGAGTAGTCTGTCTGGAGCCCTCAACACAGGAAGGATGTGGGCCTGCTGGAGTGGGGCAAGAGGAGGGCCAGGGAAGTGATCAGGTGGCTGGAGGGCAGGCTGAGGGAGCTGGCCTTGTTCAGTGCTCAAGAGAAGGCTCTGTGGAGACTCCATAGCGGCCTGAAGGGGCCTGTGAAAAGGGCGCAAAGAGACTTTTTCCAAAGGATTATAGTGACAAGGTGAGGAGAAACGGTTCAAAATAAGAGGAGATTCAGGTTGGATTTTAGGAACAAGCCCTTTACTATGAGGGTGGTGGAACTCTGCAATAGGTTGTCCAGAGGAGTAATTGAGGCCTAATCCTCTGCTCAGTGTATGCGGCCTTGACTAGATGACCTGTGGATGACCCTTCTAACTCAGACAGTTCTGTGATTTTTATGAATTCCTCTGCTTCTACTGAAAACACAGTTTTCCAGTCTTCAATTTTTAAAGAAAATCTAGAGAGAAATGAAGACCTGAAGCCAACTGTGAACAACGTTCTGATTTCTAAGCCCTTGTGACATCTCTCTGTGACTATGTTTTAGGGCTTTTGAAGACTACATTTGGGCTACAACATCTTGCAGTGCCCTTGGTCTCAAAGAGTGTTTATTATTCATATAGCAGCTCAGCTAACATGTCTTGCTTCAGCTACCACTGACGTGCAAAACCAGGTAAGTCTGCACTGTTGACTGTACCAACACAAATTGCTCTACATACTGAACCATTTAGTATTTATATAGTATTTTATCATATGTGTTTGCCTCAGTTGTTGGTGAGGAGGCTATCTCCTGTCTATTTACTCTATACCACAGTGGACTGAGCCAATGAGGAGGATGCCATATTGAAGGTAAATAAATATATCTAAATTAGCAACTTAGTTGACCAAGATAAATTGCAAACAGGTTTCTGACAAGGATGTAACTGTTGAAGAGAAGAGAAGAGGCTTCATACTTAGGATGAGTGTGCATGCAGTCCTTCAAGGATCAGTAAAGTCAGAAGTCTGTCATAATATTGTAGTTTATATAGAATAAACTTTTAAATTGCTTATCCTGGTCTTTTGGATATAAAGCTTGAGACGAATGGAGGAGATGAAAATATTTGTAGCATAACATGGAAGAACAGGGTTCTTAACTTTTTTGTGTTTATAAAATGCATGCACTTGAAACTGACACAGTAAGTGCTACAGAAACAACATACGTTAATTAGATGACAGTGACATAAAGCAAAGGAGTTGTTGGGAAGTGTTGTTTCTTTTTTTCCCCCCTCTTTTCAATTCACCTTTAGGTCTTGTGCAGCATAAAAGAAATTATGTATAGCTGAAGGCAACAGGGCTTTTCATTCATCTTGAAGCTGCTCACCATGGAAATATCAGATATGTCAAGTGGTTCTCAGTTATTACAGTTGTAAGAGCAATAATCTTTGCTAGATCATTTCCAAGACTGCAATAAAGCTGCATTAGGAATAACTCAAAAAGCAATATTGCTGTACTGTCAGTGATTTAAATTTTATAACAAGCATTTCTTTGCATTTGTATCATCAGCATCATTTGCAGTTGCTAATGTTGCTTGATAACAAATTAATACCAAATTGACTATTTGCTTCCAGCTAACTAGCCATATAATATGCTGCATATCATGAAATACATGTTGTCATTTGATGTGGAGGAGAGTTAAAAATAGTTTGCTAATTCCTGTTAATCTGAAAAAAAAAAAAAAAAAGGTAGTTAATTGCAGGATATATTCCATTGTATCAGGTTTAGAAATCATGGAAACATATATCCTTGTAAAATCATTCTCTCTAAATGCTGCAACTAAAAGGATTTCAAGATGTGTTGAAGCTACTAGTAGCTGCTTTTGCAACTTTGAGTTACAAAGGAAAGGGTGAACTTGCTAATATGTGTCAGACTACTGGTCCACCTAGTGACAGATTGTCCTTGTGGTAACATCTCATATCGGGGAAAAGTACTGTCATGTACAGAGCACTGGACAGAAGCAGGAAATAGCACAAACCAAAGCTCAATTACTTCACCAATACTTCCAGTAAACTTTTTAGATACCTATGTTGTTTAGATACCACATAATATAATTTCTTGTCTGCCAAGTCCTTATTAAAGAGAGTAGGAAGTAACAATAGGCTGCTCTCTTATCTGAGTGATGGATTATCCTGTATTGGCTACAATACTTACTACTGCATCTATGGCTTTGCTTCCATCTGTCTTGTAGTGGCATAAATGTCCCTGCTAAGTTCTATGATCCACTATAAAGATCTCTAGAGGGCATAAAGAAAGAAGGGTGATGACTTTCAAGGTAGAGGCTGTTCATTTACCTCCAAGCAACCTTTGAAATGCTAGTAGTAAAAGATCTTCTTGCTCATAGGTAATTAGCTTTTTACTCTTTAAAATTACAGCATGTTCCTTATATCAGTTTACAAAGATACAAATGCTAATTTACAATGGTCTTTTTCAAAAGTGCAGATAACTATTTGATACTAACAACTTCTTCACCTTTGACTGAAACAGATAGACTTGTAGCTGTGTAGTATTTTTTAAATTACAGCTTATTTTTTAAAATGTGAGGCTTATATTTAAGGATAACATGTATAGGTATATCTATACCAGTATCAGTAGCATAAGAGCAGCAGGTTAACTTTTAGCTGGCAAGAGGTTTTTTTTTTGCCTAGTCCAACTACAGTTAATCCTGGTGAATTCAAATAGCACACGCACTGCTGCTCTGAACCACCTCTGATATTGTTCCTAAATCACAGACCATTATCTTGGTGGGTTTTTTTTGAGTCCTGTTTAAACACATAAACTTCTTTTCTCAACTGGTAGTTGCCACCCAGATCAGAACACAGGGCTTCATATTGTGATCTACTATAGATGTATTCTCTGGTGGAGATGGACAGCATGCTAATTTACAGACCTGGAGTTGGCTCTTAATGTACTTTAGTTTCTCCTTAAATGATTCACTTGTTGCAGACTCAATAACTCCAATGTCTTCTGAAAATGAAAATGCACATCTAGGCATAATAGAACAACGTGAACATTGTTATTATAGTTGAGATGCCATATTCAGCAAGATCAACGTTCATATTAAGAAGTTTGTTAATGAAACGCCTAGGCATATGGCTAATTTATGCTTCCCAAACAACTTCTGTAGGCTAGCTACTCTGTTATAAAATACATAGTTGTACAATTTATCTGGCTAGATTAAAATTGTGAGCTCACAGCACGTCAGTGACAGCTTTATACTCATTCTGTTGGTCTGCACAGTGAAGATAGAAAATGCAACTTTACTAACTCTCATTTGATTAAATAAGGGGAAAAGTAAAGTGGAGCTGTTATATGAATATCAGTCACACTTGACTTAGAGAACTTTGACAATAAGCACATAAGAAATTGGTAAACCACTTGAATCAAATTGACATCCTGATGGGCAGATTAATTTATATGAACTCTTCTGTTGAATATGCACTGCTTAACTCTCTGTAAAATATGACTTCTTATGCTATGACACAAGTGATTTCTATAAATGAAAATATTTAAAATATTATCTTCCTAACTAGGAAGATCTATGGTCAAAATGTCAGTTTTAATTTTATTTTGGTGGCAGGGTTTTTCTTGAAGACTACCTACACTGGTACAGTGCTGAGGTTGTTCCTGTTGGTGAGGTGGGGAGGTTGTGTTGAATGCAGAAGCGACTAATCTGGTGTTATGAGTACTCAAGTTTTTCTGTGGTACCTAATGCAAACATACATGACAGTAATGAATGCAGAACCATCACAACCTAGAGAAGGATGGAGAAGATGAATATTTACAGTAAGGAAAGCCAAGTAAAACCTTAACTCAGCCTCACAGACTTATTAGTAAAACATTTCAAGAGAATTCTCTCCGTGTAACAATTTTCCTAACATTTACCCAGCATAGCTCTGCAGGGGTCATTATTTCTGCCTCAGCATTCTCTTACAAATTCCTTCACAGCCTTTTCTCCTTGGTGGCAAGTGGCAGGACTAGAGGAAGGGGTTTCAAGCTGCACTAGGGGAGGTTAAGTCTGGATGCTAGGAAATACTTCTTCAGAGAGATCAAACATTGGAATTGTCAGCCCAAGGCAGTGGTGTAGTCACTGTCCCTGGAGGTGTTTAAGTGGTGCTTAGGGACATGGTTTAGTATTGACCTTTTGGTGCTGGGTTGAAGTGGTGGTCTTTGAGGTCTTTTCCAAGGGGATGTTTTCTGTTACTCTTTCTAGCTGCTCTGCTCAGTTGTTGTGTATTACTAGAGTTCCTGTGATATTTCTGTGAGTAATGGATGCTCAGAGGCAGGCAATCCAGAAACTGAGTATGGCCAGGTGACCTCTGTAGGCTTTGGCAGAGACTGAGTATGGATATGAGTGAATGACAGTAACAAGTTGCTGGCTATTTTGAGGTGCCACTGCGTCACCACACTTGTTCTTTTCTCTCACTTAAGATAAAGGATTCACTAGAGGCGATAAAAATAAAAGGAGTTTTGCATGTCTGACATAAAAATATCCAAACCCTGAGCAATGTGCATTACAGTGATAGAGAATTTGTGTTTCAGAGTTGGGAAACTATAGGAGCCCTATGCAGAGGCAACTTGCTCCATCAGTGTGACTAATAAAATCTGTTGAGGTCAGGAAGAGTTCTAAAATATTTTGCTGAAACTCTGAGGGGCATTAACCCTTGTTAATGGTAGAAATTTGACTTCTGTGGGATGATACCACACATTCTATCTGGCCAATCCATCTGGATGATGGTGTTTCTCAAAGTATGGTTTATCAATGTCCACCTGCTCCAGGGGTGGGAAAATGAAGTAAAATAAGATAGGTGAAACCTTGCAACACTCCAGTTTTAAAGTGAAGAGTGTGGATTAGAATGTGGTCACTTTGGGATAAACCTCCCAGAATTACAGATTTTGGGAACAACCTGCCTGCTCAGTGACATTGGTATTCTTGTCAGCTTCTGTGCCAACAGCAGCAGTAAAACTGACAAGAATAGCAATGAAGCTGCAAGGTCTGCTTCATTACATGTTTTGTGGTTTAAAAAAATTGTTCTGCCTGCTTACTTAAGAAAATCTGAAATTGGAACTTCAAGCAGATCTAGACCAAAATAAAAATTAAGAACAATCTAAGTTTTGTTTGGAAAAAGTAATCCTGTTCCTTTTGTTGGCTTTATTGTTCTCACCCAAAAAGATCTGTTGAAATAGCAAGAACAGATTTTCATTTCATCCTTCCATAGGGCTAGGTAGAGTTATAGGTTTTTAGGTGATGTTCTTCTCCATGTGCTAAGCAGAGCAGAGTGTATCAGTATGAAACAGAAATCACCAAAAAAACCAACTGATAAGTAATACCTACTCCTAAAATACAAGCTCTCTGCATAAATATTTCTTTAACATTTTACATTTATAGGGTACACAGTTTGTCTGCTTATTTTCAATCATCTTATGCCTGCTTTTGCTCGTCTTTAGTATGAATGATAAATACAGACTGTTTTTAAACCCTCTAAGGCGCATTCCAGTCTAATTTTCTTTCTCTCCAGCCATTATTCCCATTGCTTCCCCCCCCCAGTTTTAGTCAAAGTATTCTTTTATGACAGTTTGATTTTTTTTCACCTGTAGCACCCCACTTTTATCTGGCCAAATGCCAGCATACATTTAAAGTTTCTGAAGTTGACCTATAAATTCAATAGTGGCTTATCTTGTGGGTACCTGCTGTCATTTACATTAGAGGTTTAGGTTGGATCTTAGAAAATGTTTCATCTCAGAAAAGGTTGTCAAGTCCTGCTGTTCAGGGAAATGATTGAGTCTTCATCTCTGGAGGTATCTTCCAAAGTAAATGATTCTATGATTCTGTGTGTAGTCATGGTGCTGAGAAACATGGTTTAGTTTTTGCCTATTTAAGAGATTTTATTGAATAACGTGCTCCTTCTTTTCTTCCAAAGCTCTTTATCCAAATGTTCATTCTGTCGTTGTATCATAACAATCTCACTGTCAATATCTAACTTTTACACAGCATACATAATTTCTACACAATAACTCAGAGATCAATAGAGGATTTAGCAGGAAATATAAAAAAATCAAATAATTCAAAATAGAAAAGTTATCAATTAACTACTTGAAGTAAAATGGAAATACATTGCTTGAGTAAAATTATTGCTGTAGACTTTTTAGCTTAGTTTTACAGTTTTGAGAGGCTCTTTTGTCTTTATACTAAGGAAAAGTGGATTCCATATATAATTTCATTTTTGTTACCTTTGAACTATTCCTATCAAATGAATCTAGCTGTGTGAAGGTCTTTGTTTTTTAGAAAGATTATTCTTGAAATGAAACTTTCTTTTCATTTCAATGCAACAGATCCTGTTGCAATAGATTTTTTTTTTTTCTCACTGTTGAGAGTATTTTTACAAAACATTGTGATTGCTTTTGTTTGCCATTTAATTTACCACTGGATCAATAGAGTTAGACATAACTGCTTTTGGTATTAAAACTTTCAAATTCTAGGGGAAATGGAGGTTAGATTGTAAACAAAATATTTCATTGGCATTGATCTGAAAAGCAGGCTGACAATATTGCTAAAAAATCTTCAGCTTCCAATTATAAATCTCTCCAAGCTGACAAGAGATGGATTTGATTATTTTACTTTGAAAGGGTCATTCCTTTAAAGCTGCAAGAGTTTATCAATTTATAAAGGATTAAATGAACCATATTTTCCTTTAGCTCCTGTCACAACTCTTTTTGTGATTACCCAGCCTTGATCAGCTTATGAAAGTGACTGATTCTTCTGCACTCTATTTTAGGCAACCTCAAATTTACAGAATTTATGGCCCATGCTAGATAATTTGTGATATACAGATTACAGGTAACCTGAACTTACTTAATGTACCGTGATATGCTGTGAAGGAGTAGACCTACTCATAATGCCAGAAGTCTGTGTGGGGGAAAAAAAACCCAAACTCCAAATAACTTTCTACTTTGAGGCAATATTGACTAAAATTGCAGTGATAATTTATTTTTTAAAATGAGCAAGAATTTTTATACCCATTGTAGCTTACAAAAATATTGGCTTCTTTACCTCCTTAGGCTTTTCTTTCCCACTTCTTCTCTTGCTGTAAGAAAAATATGGGTAGACCAGCTCTTTAGTAAACATTGATTGCTCTGTTTCAGTTGCTAGTTGCATGCACTTTTAATTGAAAGGGAACATTTAGTTTACAGAATGAGCCTCACACCTTTTTAAGTTCTTCATGGAAACTGGCAAAAGACAATCTCTCTCTGAAAAACACCTTACAGTGAGTCATTATTTGGACTCCCACATTCTCAAAACATTAAAACTGTAGTTATATTTTGACTGCTGATGTCCTTATCAGTGGATAAAGCTAACACCCAGCCATAGCAGATCAATACCACTACTGTGCTGATATCTAAGCTCACAGGAAGTAACTTTAGAATTCTCTGCATGGTGCCTAGTGCCCAAAAAGCTTCAAGTCCTTTCTAGAACTGATGTTCTTGCCAAATAAAGACAAGACTCCATGGCAATCCAGGAGACACTTAATAGTGGTGGGGTGATAATTAAAATCCATTTTCTTGTGCATATGTGGTACAGGCTTCAGACTGTTGCCCATTTCATTGAGAAATTCTTCCAGTGCAGTTTTCTTGGAGTTCCAAAGAAATGTGTGGTGGACTGCTTGGTGATGGTGTCTGTAAGTATGAGTACAACCAAACCTGAATACCACAATAAGTCAGAGAAAGTTAACTAAATATGGATGCTCCTTTTAAAATTCTTTTGATTTCTTCCCCCACATGTAAAGGTAGTATGTTTCTTACTCCTGTAACTTTACTACATCATAAAGTAAACAAGTAGGCAAACAAAAATTGAAGGAAACTTTGTACTGTCCCAGCCTGTGTTTCTCTCTGAAAGCTTTGCATAGGAGGGAATTTTGCAATGAAGTTGATTTCAGTTAATTACTGAAGTAAACAGGATATTGCCTGCTTATGGAATTGGTTCTGTTTTTTGACCCACAATATTTTGTACTCAGAGATAGGTTAAACTGTTTATTACAATCAGTTTCCAAATGTAGGATAATTGATGTTGCTATGTAGCTGTCATCTATTTAAACTTAGCTTCAGGAAAAGTAATGGCTTAAAACTTTTTACAGCTACAAAACAGCAGCATAAAACCCATATTGTCAACTAACAATGTGTTGCTGTCCAAAGAACAGCAGAAAATTCCTGCATGTAAAGCTTTACACTTATTGTCCACTCAACTGTAACACAAAACAGTCTTGGAGAGTTGCCATCAGATTTAGGTAGTGATCTGAGGTATGCAAAAAGCTGTTGTACAGCTCTGTCAACTGTATGACTGATTCTGGTAACAGAGAGATTCTTTAATGGCTACTTTGAAAAGGCAGTGTTTTGGTAATAATTATCAAAATGAGAGAAACATCTGTTACTTGAAAATAAGGGCTCTGGCTGAAAATCACCTTCTGGCATTCTTAGACAGCTGGCCATTGGTAATGTAAGGAGTTACCAACTACTGGAAGGACATTTTCTTGTTTATTCCCCTACCTCATACAGCACTCCTTTTTCTCATATAGTGACAGCAAAATTTCACTTGTGGAAAACATGAAGGAAATTTATTTTGAAGAGCATTATTTTGGCCAAAATGTTCTCAGCACTGTAGAGATGTATGCTCTTGTGTCTTACTACTGATATGCAAATCTGCGTTCTTTCACTCAGCAATTCCTCCTTATGCATTGGGAAATAGCAGCAGATAGAACCTTCCCTTGTAAAATTTCTCGTGGTTTGCAGTTCTTAGAGTGCTTGGCTAGATTACTGCTCTTTCTGCTGACCAACAGCTTTCAGAAGCAAACAACTCTCTCATTAGAGTTTAGGACTTGGATTGAAAATTAAGTAGAAAAAAAAAGAGAACTGTTCTTTCAGTATGTTGAAAACGTGAGCAAGGCCTGGTGAAGTTAATATTACAATGGAATTTAGTCTTACAATTTAAAGCAACTTTAGTGCCATTACTTCTGTGAGAAGATGAAGCAAAAAAAAAGATATCTGTAATAATATTTGCTTTTCTCAAACTGTTCACCACTGACTTTCTAGTCTCAAAACTCCTACTCAAGGACAAGCTCTTTTCTTAAAGAGGTTTTTATTTCTTCACATACTCTTGGTATCTCTCCGTTTCCCTGCATTACCAGAACAGCTTCAAATCTGCACTAGTGCAACTTTGTCCAGTACTATGACTTGCTTGTTTATAAAAATTCCCCTGCATTCCTGAATTGTTGTTCAAATTGTCCTTTACTTAAACTGGTAGAAAAGATGTTAGGCTACAAAAAGCAGTTTCAGATAAGCTTTCCTTTATGTTTAGGCATCAGACTGTTTACAAGAATTCAGTCTAAGAAAAGTCAGCTCAGCCAAAAGAACTTCACCAGCAATTTAAATTACCCTCATTATGAACTTTATATCTCCCTTTAAAAAAAAATTCAATTCAGATCCCTTGTAGCCATTTGAACCATGTTTGTTTCAATATTTTAAAGTTCCCTCTGTTCTATAAGCCACTGAAGCAACTTATGTTTTGTAGCATAAGTTAGCAGCTCTTCAATTTTTAATGATTATTTCCAGTACCCTACTCCCATCACTCCACATCCTCTGCCTGAGGCCACCATTCAAACTTTAATATTTTAATGCATGGGTCAGCAAGACTTACCTTCTTGACTGTATTTTTTTTTTTTAGTTTTTTTTTTTTTATTAGTCTTTCAAAACCAACACTTTGTAAATGGCCATTTTGAATAACAAGTGCAAAATTACAACACTGGTATATTTGCTAAGTCATGTCTCAGCTGCACCAACAAGATTCAGTGCAGCAGGTACCAGTTAGAAACTTGTAGGTACCTAATGACAGGCACAATTTTGTACTGTATAATTTCTTCTTCTGCATCATTTATACAAAACGATAATAGTATTTCTATTAAAGATTTAAGTTCAGGAGCTGCACACTTGCAAGTCCCATCTGTTGAAATGCTCAAGGCAGTCAGTAATCTCAGTTTAGATGCCCACTTCTGTATGTTCTTGAACTTTCTAGGAAATAACATTGATTTTGCTCTTACCCAAACACATCTGCAGCCAGAGGAATCAGAAAAGCTGAGTGGCCATATGTAAAGGGCACATAGAAGAGCTCTTTACTCTGGACATCCATTGCACTTCATGCCAGTAAGAGAATGCTCCCAATGTTTGCTGTCACTATGCCAGTGGAAGGTCCCCCAGTATCAGTGAACTTGTGGTATACTGTCTTTGCTGTCTGAGAATATCTTGAAACATTTTCATATAAGACTACAGAGTAATATGCTTGAGTTGCACAAATCTGGAAACTGTATTTGCATTCACATGTATATAATCACATTTTAATGACAACTATTAAATTTTGCAAGATATGAATGTATTTTATTGTGTCATCTCTCTGAACATGTATTTTGTTGTGAAATTATTTCATTTATATCAATTCCTGTGAGCTTACTGTGATCTCACTTTCAGCCAGTCAGCAAAAGCAATAAACAAAGCAGCTTTGCACAGCAGATTTCTTTTCACTTAACTGCTTACAAAGCCATCATTCACAGCCTGTTTGGGAAACACTTGTCTGACTGGCTATAATTGAATGAAGGATTTCTCAGGAGTGGGAGAGAGGAGGAATACCAAGACATGCAGTGGTAGCAGAGAAGAGATTGAGTGGCTTCTGAGATCCATCAATGCTTATGGTACTGTTTGCAGTACCACAACTGATCTTATTTAAAGAATTACAACCAAAATTTCAAATGACTGTTGGTATGTTTGGGGTTTTGATGAACAGAACTACTAAACTAATCCTTTCCCAGAATGCATTGATTTCAAAGCATTTTATAAAGCAAGCAGCATTTTTATCAGTACATTATAAATAGGGCAACAGTGTCACGAGAGAGTGAAATACTCATGTTATTTATTAGGCTAATAGCAGATTTTAAAAGAAAAAGCTCAAGTCTGTACATCCTAAATCAGTAACTAATTGATGGTCTTTCTCCATAAAGATGTTCGATTATCTGGATTGGGGACTTGCCCAAAATGCTGCACAATTCCTTTTTTCTAAGGCATTTGAGTTTTCCTTGTGCAGGAAGGAAAGAATGGAACATGTCCATTTTACACCATCATGAAGTCAGGACGTATCCAGAGTCTGAATTATGGTGAGATATACTGAACAACAGACATAGCCTGAGGGGCGCTTTCTATTTACAGCCTTACAGTTCCAAGAAATGTTCAGATATTCAATGCCATTTAGGCATTAGCATCAGTATTGTTCACAAGAATTATAACTCTTCTAGTTGCTCTCTGTTTTGGGATTTAGTTGCCTCAGCAAATTGCTGTTAATGTCTGTCTTAAGACTTCCTTACTTGCTCCCCAGTCTAAGATTAGGAGGTGTGTGGCACTAGTTTTCTGCAACAGATTTCAAACTACAGGCATCTCAAGGTTATTTCTGGTGAAACTGATATTTGTAACCCTTGTATCCACAAGCAGAAAACTGTATTTTCATAGAGTGGTGTATAAGACTGGGATCTTTCTTTTGTCTCATCTGTTTTATTGCTCTCAGAAAATACTTGTGGATCAAGACATCAAATTCTAATTGTGCTAGAATTTCTATCTTTAGCTTTCTGCAGAACAAAACATATGACAGGTGATGGCTGCTGCCTCTCCTTTTTACAACTTAACTGAAGGTTGAGTTTTCCAGCTATTTTATTTGCTGGTTTCTATTTTTTTTTTTATCATTGTGCAGAAATCTGTTCTATTAAGAATTATGGTGTCAAGCGGTTGCATAATTACATGAGAGAAACTGACACCTCTCGTTCACTATAATGTCAGATACTACATTAGCTATGCTACAGCCATGGGGAATAATTTAGTACTCTCCGTCTTAGCTCACAGCAACATTGATTAAGACTACCTTGGGGGATGGAGAGTAAGTTTAGGAAGCTTACCTTTGTTGTTGTTCATTCCCTGGGGAAAAGATAAATACACAGACAAATGATCAGAGTTATGACCATTTGTTCACAATTTTGAAACTCAGTGTAATTGTTTCCTATTGACAAACTTGTTCAGTCAGGTGATTAAGTTGTACAGAGAACCAAATGATTTCTATTTCCACAAATTCCTAAAGCACTGTAGCTGCTCCCATCAAGAAGTAAGCACAGTTCCTCCTGTTTCATGTTTGAATGTCAACACTTAACATGTATAAAATGTATCCGTGAAGACTAGAAGATGGTCTTTATAAAATACAGCATGAGCAATGGTTTCAAAATGAGTTATATTCTGCTTTATCCTTACCTAATAGCATTTCTCTAAACAGTCAGTTGTGAAATAGCATTTTATGTAGGTACATTTAAGCTAACTGCATGAAAATTAACATTGTTTGTTCTAGTTATCCATTTAAATTTTCTTCTTAGTTTACTTCAGAGAAACCAGCTATTTAAATTCTAATGTTACTTGTCCATTAGTTCCATCTATGCTCAGATTTTCATTTTGGTCACTGTATCTCAACCACTGGGGAAAGGCAGAGTTGAGACAGAGCAATAATATGGGAACATATCTGTGGGTATATTCTTTGAACAATGAGACCACTATGTAGGTTATTGAGTTAAAACTGTTCCAGCTGGCCTTGGATTTACTGAGTATTTGGTGATATAAGTACATTATTATTGGGCTTAAAACCCAGATTATTTAACTTTTTTTTTTTTAATACTCTTTTATGTTCTGTGAGACTGATTGAAAAATTAGAGAGGATTGTTTCATGATTTAAATAATTTATAAGAATCTACATACACAAGTTTTCTCACAAAGGGTAAAGTGAGCCTTGGGCAATACATTCTTCGGAGGTTCCAGAGCTACTTGCTTGTATATATGTGGTACTTTGATTTTAAACTGCTGGCATAACATAGTTTAAAACCAGATTTAAATTTTTTTTTTTTTAAACTCATCAGTAATGGAAAGAGAGTTTATTACTATCAAAACTTGTTTCGCTCTAGTACAAAATGAGGAAAGGTGCCAAAGAAAATGAATCTACATTCAAGGACACCTCTAAGTCTAAATTTTTGTTGTTGTTAAAAACTCTTGATGAATGTTCAACCAGGTGAAAACAATAATGAATTAATGTTACCTGCATATAGAGAAGTTAATTTGAATATTTGGGCTTCCCTTTACTGAGTTCTTATGTTCTCTGCTGTGTCAAGTTTATAAAGATGGACTGTTAATTGTAAAACAAGCACTGTGAAGAGAAAGGTGTCACAGGAGGGAACGGTAAAGAGGAAATGCACTTGTGACGCTTGGACCATGTTTCAGAACAACTACTCACAAATGTGTTCGCTTACCTTGTTGTAGTTTAAGAGTATATCTGTGTTTGAATAACAGGCACTGTATAGGAATAGATGTACTTCGTCCCAAAAGAGCCACACTAAAATTTCACCTTCTGAAATGTGTTCTCTTGGTCAGTATCACCTACTAATTCCATGTTCTTGTACCAGATGACAAATAATCCAAGTTGATAAATAGGTTTTGTTTAGTTATTCTGTGTCTTCCAGTGGAGATCCAGGGATAAGACTGGGAGAGGTGGGGGAAAGGAAGGAAATAATTAGTTTAGTAATGGAAACCATTTTTGTAGTTTCTGTAGGTTGTTAGAGCCAATTTTAACTTTATCAATTGAGACAGGTATTCAGCATACATTAATTCAGTACACAGAATCTAGAATTGGCAACTAATCAATAAAAATAAATGAATATTGATAGCACAGGACTTTTGCAATACTGTATTTATAGTGCTCCTGAAGCAAGTTAGATCTCGCATTAAAAGATCAATAAACTAATGCAAAGGCTAACGCCTTGCATTCAGAAAGTCTTGGTGCCAAGGGAGAAGGGGAAGGAAGCTAAATATTTATTCCTGCATTTCTGATGAGATTGCAGAACTTTTATAAGATTGAAGTGTAGCCATTGATTACCTTTCTGGTGAAGTCCAATGCTATTTCTTTATGTCCAAGCAACATCCATATATTAGGAAAGGGCTTCCTCTTCCCTAGTGTTTCAGTACTCCAATGTGTTGCTCTCTAAAAGAGAAAAAGAAAACATTCATTTTTTAATTAGCAAGGAAATGATTCTCTAAACTTTGTGCTGCTGAACTCACTACTCTTCTTGTAAAATGAAAGATTTATAGCAAAATCAGGTTGTTTTCATGGAAGTCAAATGAGTAGATACTGCCTGAAGATCTCACTGCTTAACTCAGTAAGCATGCATACACTGAACAGTGTTGAGAGCTGTTGACATACAGGTAAATCTGTACTGTAAAGTGTATTATGGAAAAGAGAGTAGAAAGCAGGGCATTGGTATGTTACTGAAAATAACAATAATAAAAATACCCGTGTTGATACAACCTTCTCAGGCAGCCTGGTCAGCAAATCCTTAGCTGTGCACTGATTTGTCAGTTCTACAGAGAGGTGGTTGAGGTCCCATCCCTGGAGATTTTCAAGGTGAGGCTTAACAAGGCTCTGGGAGGCTTGATCTAATTGAGGATATCCCTGATTACTGTGGAAAGGTTGGACTAGATGACCTTTAGAGGTGCCTTTCAATCCAGGTGATTCTCTGATTTGTAGACTCTTAAAGGTATCTGTGAAATCAGTTTGGGTCCAGTTCTTGTTAGATTTTTTTTTTGTTTGTTTTAAAGAATCAGGATTGACACCAATGACCTCACCCTCTTCATTTTGATAGACTTTGTAATCCATCTTTCAAAAGGTTATTTCTACTTAAATTAAGACTTCCAGTTCATGTCTGGAAATAATGTAACCAAAGTAGGAAAGATATAGTCTTTACTCAAACTTCCAATATTTTGACAAGACATAAGAGCTGATTCTGTTTCTAAATGGTGGTACTGAAATTAAGATCGATGAGTAAGTATAGGAAGAAAATAACTTTGAGTTACATGCAATAGCTTTTAATTGCATCATTTAAATTCTTAAGCATTTCCATTTTATACTCATTCAAGGTTTTGCATAATTAATTTGCAGATTTCCAGAATGCATGAGGATGAAACTTTTAAATGGATGGATGGTTTTTAATTGATGATATAAATATATTATTCATTATTTTTAGTTGTCATTGTAAATTGCACCAAGTACTCCTGAGTGAATATTAAATTCAACATCATCCCCTGAATTTAAAAGCGAAACACATCCTCAGTAGTAATTTGTTGATATATGGAATACTTCAGGTGTCATTTCAGAACAAATACTCTGTAACAAAATGCTAAAATTTGCTAAAGTTGTATTTCCCTTCTCACTGTGAAATGGCAGAACTACCCAGGCAAAACAGAATCTTAAGTAGTCAACTTATTCAAAAAAGTCAGTGCCAGGCTGATCTACTCTGGTCCAGAAATAGATAACTACTCAAAGTTCTCATGAGCTAAGCAATGCCCAATATTTGTAGGCCCAGTAGGTGCTATGGCAGGGAAAACTGAACTGTGGATTCTTGAAAGGCCATGATACATGTAGCTAATGAAGAAATAGGTCCTTTGAAATTCCTACCAGGCATGGGTGGACTAAATGGACTGGGGGAAGTCCATTCCCAAGAGATAGGGAAGTAGCCATTTCAGGATCAGCAGGAGACTTCTCTGGTTGCCCTTGATCTGGATAGAATTGCAGAGCATGTGTGACCCACACTGTCATCTCCAATATGGTCTTCAATGTCATGCCAAGGCATTTACATGTAGGATTCTATATTCAGCTAAAGTACACCATATTTGCTATAGATAATGTTATAGTAAAATTTAGAGGAAGGAACAGTAGAGTACTCAGTTCAGGTTTTTCAGAAAGCAAGAGTGATTCAGAAAAAATCCTTTTCTGTTCCAGATTTTATACTCGCCTACACATTTTTTTATAGCAGTTGTATTTAATGCATTTATTTCCAATGAAATGATGCATTGTGGTAATGTTACTCAGCAAGTTGTTGGAAGCAGCCTGAGGAAGCACACCCTGAAGTTACTTAATATTTCTAGGCTTGTTTAAAGGTAGACACACAGCAAATGGAGAAAAGAAATGGTACTTTAGAAAGGTATACTTTCAAGTGTTGTTTTCAGGCTTACAGTTAAATGACAGGACAATTGTCCATGTGGAAGCTATCTTTTCCAACAGAGAAATGCAGAAAAGGAAGGTGAACACAAAAATAGAATGGTGGTGTAAGAAATTATTTGCTGGTGTGATTTGCTTTAGAAAAGTGTCAGTGAGAAAGTAAGAGGCTGATGCTTAACTGTTCTTCACAATCAGAAGTAATTTTAAATAATTTTATATTATCCAATCTTTAATGAACAGAGAATTACCTTTGTACTGCTAATGTTATGCCCTCATTTTCTCTTCTAGATGAAGGCCAAATATTTACATGAGCTGTCACTTTCTAGCTGATTAATCAGTCAAGCACTTCTGCACCTATATCATCACAGTAGTCCTTCAGTAATTTTCTGTGCAATAAGACTCTGCAGTAAGCTGCCCAGGGAGGTTGTGGATGCTTCCTCCCTGGGGCTGTTCAAGTTAAGGTTGGATGATGCCTTGAGTGACCAAGTCTAGTTGAGAGGTGACCCTGCCCATAGTAGGGAGGTTGGAGTAAATGATCTCTAAGGTCCCTTCCAAGCTACCCCATTCTCTGATGGCCTCAGTATTTTGGCTGCAGTGAGAGCCTTGTACTCATGACTGGCTTGTGTAGCTTTAACAGCCTTCATAGACTTCTGCAACTAAACCCAACCCGCTATTTATTACATTTCTGACTTATTTTCTCCCTTTCAACATCTCTTCTTTCCATTCCTGTATTCCAACCTTTTAATTATATTTATGAAGAGAAGTGATGATGCAATGAGTTTCCCAACCCTGGAAACTTCCATTCTCTAGGAATATCAGGATGAACACCTGGTAACCAAAGCAAACCTGGAACAGACTGAAATGTTTTGAGTCCTGCTCCAGGTCTTGTTAGGTAGCATAGACTGGATATACCATAATGCACAACATTTTTCCTTGAAGAAACAAGTGCAAATATTTAAATAAAAAAACTCCCCTTGTGTCATTGACTGTTGTGCAAATGTCAGAGGGAATTATGTTGCTTGTTGGGGAATTTTTTTACTTTTAAACTCATTACAACTGTGAGCCTATTATCCTGACAAGTTCAATCTAATTTTCTTGTTTCTTTCACCTTTAGGAGGTCTGGGTTTAGAATGCAAGTATAAAATAGAAACATCAATTTTCTTGTGCTTTCAGGCTTTGTTTATGAGCTATGTATTGCTTTAGAATGCCAAACCCATTCTCAAGGCACTTAGTGCTTGTTTCCAGCACCTTGGCTAGTGATGCAGTGATAATTTCTGATTCCAGGTTCCATTGATTGATTACATTGTGTTGAGGCAAAGCCAGAACACCCTGAATCCTATCCTATCTTGTCCAAACCTGATTTCCTGATCCATGCTCATAATTTGCAGTGAGGTATAAACTGAGTTGCCAAGCACAGAAATCTAGCTTGCATGACTGAGGAGGAGGAGGTCTTAGTGACATCCCTCTCCTGGTCCCTTGTGGGGTGAAAACTGCCTATGTCAAACCAGTGAATTGAATTAATCAGGCAGTTAAAATCATAAATTGAAATTGATGTTTTGAGCTCATGCCTATGAATTACAAATAGCTCAATACTATTTAACTTTACACATCACACATTTTTTTAGCTGTCTAAAAGTTGCCTCCTTTTGGCCTTAGTCTGGGATAACATCTGGCTGAAAAACAATTTTCTTACAGGTGGATTGGCCTGTAATTTTCAAGATAGAACGTGTTAGTGCTGCTCTTGTAAATATGTAGTCCATTACAGCAGGTAATGAAAAAACCATCTGGCTGTGGTAGCAATCTCCAGTGAAAGCAATCTGACATGAAAGTTCACACTCTCCCACTGGACGCTTTAATGGAAAAGCAACAGAAACATAATTCAGAAATATTTTGAGAGTCTTTAAAACGAAGAAAAATCAGAGAAGCCAAATGCACTCTCAAGAAGCAGACCACTCATCTGGAGGTGGTCTGCTGCAGGACAATTGTTCACTATTTCACTTGGTAGAAAGTTAACTGTAAGGTCCAGTCTAATGTTTTTGGATTAACAGTCATCAGCTGCTTCTTAAAAAGCCCCGTTAAGTGTATTCACTGTTGGTATCAAGTCATGTGCTGACAAGGATGTAGTTATATATGTCAGCTGGATTCCAAGTATACAGAACAAAATCTGTATTTTAAGTAAAGATTAAAAGTCACATTTTTATTTGAACAGAAGAAAATAAAACTCTAGGATCTTAGAATGTTTTGCATTGGAATGGATCTTCAAAGATGACCTGTTTCCAATCCCCCCCCCCCCCCCCTCCCATCCCCCCACGATAGTAGTATTTGTTTTATAGAAAATAGTATTTTTAATAGTGGGTGTGAACCAATTCAGTGCTATGAGGAAAGTGATGATTCTACTAATATCCTCAAACTATCAAACCTCTCAAGCACAGCAACAGGGCTCATGGAGCCCTCTTCTAAACCAAAGACACTGAAATAATAAGAAGCTAATATATACAGAGAAGTCAATATGAGAAATGTAAGGACTTCTATATCCCTTACCTCAGGAAGAAAAAGCAAATATCAACTCAATTTTTCAGTTCCAGTATATTCATCAGTCTCTATTTTAGTTAAAATCAGAATTAGGTGGTCTGTGCTGGATGTTGTCCTGACCAGTTTTAAACCAGTTGAATACCCACAGAAGTGGAGCTTTTAGATTAAACTAGGAATGACAGCTGAAAAGTACTGCTGCAGTGGTGATCTTGCTGCCCTTATTTTTTGGTAGGTTTTCTGTCTCCTGCCATGTGCATGTCACTTCTCCTTCATTTCTTTTACAAACGCTGTTTCATTCATCATCCCTGCCGGCTCTTCTAGGAACCAATCTTTCAAATATGAAACTGGAGCCAGAGAGCTGCTAAGTCTGTGTTAGTCAAAGCCAGTGTAGCTAGGATAAAGATCTGTTTGGCTGCAGAGGGACAGAACTGGCTAAGTTCCACTGCTAGCATCTCTGTGCACAGTGGAGAGAGGGCAACTGAGACCTTATTTTTCAGAGAAGTATCATAGTTAAAACCAAGTGGGACTGAAAACTAGACACAGAAAATAATTCTTTTACTGTGACTACATGTAAAAGGGGAAAAAAACCCTGGATTTCTCTTTGTCACACCGATTTACATGGGCCATGATCAGAATCATGTACATGAGGTTTAAAAAAATGTTGACAACACTTCCTTAGATCTGAAAGTAATTGAGACAAGGGGAGTTCCAGCAAAGAGGAGATATCAGATATTTAAAGTATAAGGGAGTTCCATGTCAGCAGTGCCAAATATGCACTTCTAGAGATCATAGAATTCTGTAATGCCTTTCTGCAGAGTGATTTTTTTGCTGTTGCTTCAGCTGCAAAGTGAACAGTTTGGGGCAAGAAATGCAGTGAGCATACAAAACATGAGTGAATGCAGAGAGGTGAATTCCAACAGTGCTGTAGTTTAAATTTTGCTGGGTCTCAGTGTGTTTTGATTGACCTGTAGAAAACCAAAATATGCGCTATAAACTGAAGAAAATATTCACATAAAATAGTTCTGAGCAGACAAGGGAATAATCAGTGGGTCACTATTGAGAAGAGATGACAAAGATGAGGAAAGCCTCCACTGAGCAGAAATGATCAGTGAGAAATCTGAACTGAGCTCATTCTGGGTTTTGTACCTACAAAATGCATTCTTCAGGCTTAAGACACAGTACAAGTGTTAATCTGCTTGAGTAGTAATATAGTGATAAAACAGAATGCAGCTTAAATCTTCACACAACACTTAATTTACTGAGATCTACCCTAACCCCATTTTCTGACTACAACTAGGAAACTCCAACAGAGAATTCTATGAAGCAAAAAGGCCTTTGGTAGAAATATGTGAACATAGATGTACTTTGCAATACATTGATTTTTGAGGCAAAATTTTCTTTTCTTCTGCTTTATTGTGTTTTCATGAATGAAAAGCAGAATATTAAAGCCACTTCTGAGCACAGAATTTTTTTAATGGTTATTCAGAACTTGAGATGATCTTTGAGATTCAAAGTCAGCAGCTGAATACCTAATATTCCAATTACGCTTTTTTGAAATTATCTTCCTTTTACTTGTGACGCTTAAAAGAAAAAATGAAAAAGGTGCCTCACTGCTATAGCTATTCTCAATATAATATACAGTGCTCATGGTATGCTGTATTACAAATGTCATGAAATCTTTCCTCTCTAAGTGAAAATCAGTTAAAGTCTTCTCTGGGAACTGGCCAAGTCTAGCAAGACTCTGAAAATATACCAAAGTTATTTAGAATTCCAGGTCAGCTACATGCAAGTAAAATGAATGTTATTTTCTTGCCACACATAGACACCACAGTAAACTCCTTTAACAGTAAAGGATCACCGCAGATTTTTTTAAAAATAGGCTTGCTGCTTTAAAGTTGAAGCCTTACCATCTGTTCTATACCAATTAAGAATGCAAAGAGAAGCTTTTTGTGGTTACATCAGCATGTGGTAAGATTAAACTGTTTAAATGACTAGGTAAAAGCTTCCCATGTTCCTACAATGATATTTCCACCTGTATTTCTCATGTTCTTGACATAAATAAGGAAAACTTTACAGTTGCTAAATACCTACTTGAATTTGCTATTAGGTACAATCATCTGTTACCTTAGGAGTGCAGTACTTAGGGTAGGGATTTTCAAATCAGATCTACATTCTAAAACTACCTTTAAAGTTATTCATCTATTAGAAGCCTTGTCTTTACAAAGGCATTCTTGGGTATTCTGATTTTAAGCAATACTGCAGCTGCAAAGGCAATTTTATCAGAGGCAAAACTGGGCATGTGTGATTAGAGGTGAACAGCAGCTTTGCTGCTGCCTCTGAAAGATAATTTTCAATTCTAAAGGATGTTGATTGAAATCTAAAACTGTTTACAGAAAGTTTCTAGTTCTGTGTTCAGCACTGACAAGATGAAATTGTTTCCACCATTTTAAAGTCCCTTCACTTAACTGTAGTTGTTTTGGTTTGTTCTTTTGAGTTTGGACCAAGAACTTGGTGCAGAAGTGAAGAGACAGTATAAAGAACAGCTTATGTTTATTTAGAAACAGAGCAACTGCTTAAGAGAAAAGAACTATAGAAAGACAGGGTTTGGAAGGGAATTCTAGAGTTCATCTAGTCCAACTCTTCTTCACAGCAGGTTCACCTAGAGCAGGTTGCGCAGGACAGCGACCAGGCAGGTTTCAAATCTACACAATAAAGCTCTAGTTCCTTTAGGTAACAAGCAAACACTTCTGGCAGTGAACATGAATCATTTACTCAGGTACTACTACCATTAATTTCTTAACAGATGCTGAGGTCAGAGAGCGGCATCTGGCTGTTGATAAGTGTGAATGAAAGCATTACTTTAAAGAGTAGAACTGATGCATCTGAATCTTCAGCAATCACAATTGCAGAATATAACGTGTGCAGTGTAAACAGATATTTGAAAAGTAATCAAAAGAAAGAACAGATATTTAAATAAATGAAAAGCAGTCAGACTGAAGTAGAGGATGGGTTTGCCACACTGTAAGAGAGAAATGGGCTAAGTGAAAAATTCCATGTCTTTTATTGAAGATGAGATACTCTGAGATTCTGTAACAAAGCATTACCAGAGCCATTAGGCTTCCACTGACTGCTGTTGATTCAGATTGAATATGGGAAAAGCTATGGTTTAAGTAGGAAGATTTGTAAGCCATGTATAAGAAAGTCTATAGAATCATCCAGACTTCTGACTGTAAAGCAGTCGTTAAATGTGCAGGAGATGGATATTAGACTGCACGTTTAGAAATGTATTCTTTAAATTACTTAGAAAAGCAGGCACTGCATAAACTACTAGGAGTAAGTGCTGCAGATGCTGCCTCAGATTTGAATGATCAGTTTCCACTTTCCCCTTTTTTTAAAATAACATCTCATATTTCATAACTAACCTGCTTTATGCAAACACCCTCAGACTAAACAATATCACACATTATATAAATCCATCCTTTCTTTTTTAAGTTGCACACCGATGCTGGCATTTTGTTCCCCCATTTGGCTTCAACAATTACCTGTCATAAAAAAATCAAATCCAGTCACACTATTTCTCTATTGCTTCTCTCCCCAGCTTTTGTGAGTTGTTGTTTTCAGTCTCTGTACATTTCCACCAAGCTTACTCAGAGTATTTAGACGTGTGTTTAGTAAATGGCTGGTTGTCAATGATGAAACATCATAGTTACTCACTTGTTCTGTGTTTTCTTGCTGCAGTTATGATTTAGCTTAGACATCTTTGAGATTAAAGTGCTGTATTGTTTTGTGCAGTTGGGTGAGCAGGGCTCTTGGAAGAGGACAGTCAGACCTGAATCCTGGTCCTGCTCAGCCTTCGTAAGCCAGCAACCTGGTTTTCAACTCCTCCTTGTGCTGACTTTCTGCTAGTGGTGTTCAAGGAACAGAAAGGCTGATGGAGTTGGGGCTGCTCAGCCTGCAGGAAGTTGGAAAAGATGAGTGGCGTTGGGTTGGACTCTATAGCCATTAAACTATGACCTGAAGTGCCATGTCTACTGTTTTTTTCAACACCTTCAAGTGTAGTGACTCCAACACCTCCTTGGGCAGCCTGTTCCAATGCCCAACTGCTCTTTCAGTAATGAAATTGTACCTAATGTTCATCTAAACCTCCCTCAGTGCAACTTGAGACCATTTTGTCTTGTTCTTATTGCAGCAATGAAGTACTTACAGGGCGATCAGAATGATGAGGACAGTCTTTTTATCAGAGCCTGTTGTGACAGGATATGGAGTGATGAGTTGAGACTAAAGGAGGGGGAAATTAGGATAGAAGGCAGGCTGAGGAGTGTGCTGGGACTTCACTGCTCACAGTGCTCCTGCCAGGTTAGTGACTCTGTGCTTATGGGTAGTGTGGTGCAGCCAGGAGGGATTCCTGCTACTTGAGTCTGTGTGGTCCCCTGGAAAAGGCAGCTGGCTTTCTATTGGTGTGTGGTCCCAGAGCCTGCCAACTCCAGCCACATCCATGCCCTGGCCTGGGGTCTTCCTTTCCCTGTGAGGGGAGAACAGATGCTGTTGAGCATCTGTAGGCAGAGGAGGGTTAACTTTGCTCTTCAAGGGATAATCCTTTTCCTTATCTGTTGGCAGAAACTCTCCGCCCCGCAACCTCCACCCTTTAATAAACTGAACAGCTGGGTGCTAATAAAAGAAATGGCTATTACTAAAGCATATTTCTGTTGTAGAGGAAAACAAGTTCATGATTTTGTTTTTATCAGAGTCCAACATCCCTTAAGGGAGCAGGATGGGTTTAAAGGAGCTATTAAAATTATTGCTGGGAAATGAAATTTGATTAAAAAAGCAGCAGCCCCATTGCTTTACTAAAGCATTGATGTAAAATAGTGCTGTTTCAGGTCGCTATTTGAGCTCTGTGGGCTGCTTTATTGAAGATAGCTGCTTAAAGTATTACAGACATGAAATGGGAAACTGCTTAACCTTTTATTATTTGATATTTGAACAACAAATACAGGCCACTACTAGGAAAATCTTGCTTGCCCCATTAGTAAATGCTTATTATTTCTGTAGCACAGTTGGGAGTGACTCCCATACATGTGATTTTTACAATTTTTATCATATATTGTTCTAAATTCATGGCATTCAACTTGGAAACTCAAACTGTTGCTGTTTTCAAGGGCATCTAGCAATCAGGTCCTTGGTGATACATGATGTTAGGTGTCATTAGGCACCAATGTAGAAAAAGTTTTAGGATTCATTTCTGAAGAAATATGTGAAGGTAGATAAAATAAGCTAAAAAAAAAAAACACAAACCCAAAAACAAACAAACAAAAAACCAAACCAAAACCCCAAAGCCCCACCCACCAAAGAAACAAAGAGTGATTGCATCTCTGGCACAGTAGTAATTTGTGTGCTCAGAAAGACAATTTTTACCTTTGCTAACCATTAACATGTATAGATTAAGAATTCAGGGATGTGAAGCACCTCAATGCATTTGAATGTGTCTTACACCATTATTAGCAGTGTTGAGACCTCTTGTTTTGGTAGAAACTGCCTTAATCTTTTTATCCTGTTACTGTCACTCATAAACTCTTATTTTTCTCTTATTTTTCTCCAATGTGTGTTGCTCCAGTCATGCTCACACATCCAGAATTACAGTTAAACAGTCAGTGCTGCAGGTATTTCTCTTCAGTTTTAGTCAAGTATGCTGAACTGTCCTCCTGAAATGCTGCAGGATGAAAGCTCTGTGAAATTTCTTTGAATTTATGATAGTGTGAATTAGAAACCTCTGGGACAGTGCTATTCCTTCTGCTCATTAGAATTAAAGTGGTGTCTGTGTGTTTTGGTTTGGTTTTTAATTTGTCTTGACGTGGGCCCACAAGTGTGACATCGTTGTTGTTTATGCCTAAAATTGTGTCCTAAGGTCCCTCTAAAGCTGTGGTGAATGTGTCTTGTGCTCTGTGACCACAGGGGACTGAAATACCAAAGCAATCAACCTATGCTCCCACCAGACTTGATGCTGTGTCATAGAGCTTCCTTTGCTAACATCAAGTAAGGGTGAATTTCTGCTTGCTTTTATTCTCCTAAGTTAGAGGAGAGAAGATAGCTGAACATTAAAACAGTGTTTATTTCACATTTATCAAACAGTGGATAGGTATTTTCAGACTGATATTTGAGCAAAAAAAAATTCAGTTGGTATAATGTGTTGAGCAAATACAAAACAAAACAATTTGTTAGCCAAGAGTATAAATTATCTGACAGAAACTAAACCAGCTCACTATATTTTTCTTCTCCTAGCTGATGGATATCTGGCAGGACCTGTATTCTCTCTTGCCTATGACTAGAACACAAAAAAGAAGATTAATTCTTGTTTTTCATGGCAAATATTTATTAAGAGTATTCTTGTTATTTTATTACCTTTGAGCTGTGGTGCTTAAGAGCAGTGATTCTGAAAGTTTGTAGGTGCCTCAGCCCTAGCTGTGAGAATGGTCTCTGGCCTATCGTAAGGCCCCAGCAATCCAGTGTCAAGCCCATTATTCATGCTGCAAGTTGTATTGCTTTGCATTCCTGCAGAGCCAGCATAATTTTTTTTTCTATGCGACCTAGCCCATGTCCTAGGTTCAGTGAGGGTTCAGTACCTATTACCATTGTCTGGTTCTCTAAAGCTCTTGAGTGCTGCCAAGTACTCCAGAGTGCAGCACAACTCAGAAGAATCCTTTTTCCTTACTGCATCCATCTTTTTCCAGTCCAGTTTAGCTGTTGTTGCTGAGCAAGGTGTGGAGAAAAAGGAAGCAGACTTAACATTGTTCTCATACAACTACAGTGGAATGTCCTTGCTGCCCAACTTTGCTGAGTGCCTTGGGCAAGAGACCGCCTGTAGATATATGCACACAGTAGTCTTTATATCTGGGTAACCTGGCTTCCATTCTTCTGTCCTTTGATTAAAAGCTAGTCTATGTAGGTGCCAGAGGTGAGGAAAGTCTAGTCAACAGAGTATGTTTCTGGAGAAAATATGAGAAAAAAGGGAACCAGGAGATAAATGTGATTTGATTTCCTTCCACATCTTCTTCTGATTCCAAACCCTTTCCACTTTCTTCCTCACAGTTTGAGAGTGTGAAGGTACAGTGCTTTTTGTTTGCTTCCACTAGGCAGCAAAATTGCTTGCTTTCACAGAAATGTCCTTTCTTATTATTCATTTTTCAGCAACCCATCCTACAAAGGGTTAAATAATGGTGACACTCGTGCAGTGTCCTTGCTTTGAGGCAGCTTCCACTCTAGGCAGAGGTTACACAAGTCTTTACTCTCAGTGAGATTTCACTTCTAGAGTTCCATAAAATGTATAGAAGAATGCTAGGAGAAGTGAGTTTGAGGTCAAGTGACAGGAAAATTACACTTATGGTTTACTGCTAACACGCAGATAATCTTGGGACTGTAAACACAACTATGCCGAGTTTTCAAGTCTTAAAATTACTTAGAGCTCAAACTTTTGTTCAGAGACTTTTACTTAATTTCTTGTTGAAGAACTAAATATTCACGGACTTCAGTGACATTCTAGAAGTACTAACTTCACAGACAGCAAGTATTGAAATTCGTAAGTCTCTATAGTCTCTTGTATTTACCCAGGAATATGGAAGAGTTGTATGAAATAATAGTAAAAAAAAATTAATTGGTTCATCTATCTTTGTCTGTATTGTGAGGATAGCCTGTAGCACTGTAATTATCTCATGCATAAAAATCTTGCATTCAGATAATTACACACTTATTCAGCCCTGGTATAATGCATAAGACTATCACGATTAAATTATAGGGCTAGATTAAATGTGAAATGCAAACTTTTAAAGGAATTGTCTAGCTTTATACAGGAGCATTATTTTACTCATCTGAAAGCATAATAAACCTTTAACTTCCACAATACAAATATATCTGCATAATTGCTTACTGTTGTTGTCTTCTACAAAGCTCATAATTCTAGGATGCCCAAATAATGAAGCTTTTTTCCACAGTTTAGAAGGTTGGAAGAAAACTTGGCATGGTCTTAGTCTGCTTTTGAACTCATGGTCTACAACACTTCCTTCTGGGATTAATATGCAAATTAGAAAATACACCTCAAGGAGTATATTGTCATCCATTACTTCTGCCACTCATTAACCTACAATACACCTTTTCAATAGGCTTAGTGATGTGCTAGACTTTAATAAGACAAATATTTATGTTTTCTTTGCTAATTAACTTGCTTGCTAGTTGAAATGGCACTACTTAGGAACTAATTATGGGTGTAATATTTAGTAGGGTGCTCTTCTTTTCCCTCTGAGATTTCTTGTTAAGAATAACACATAAAATAGCAGAGGGAGGACAGTTTTAGCTTGGACCTGGTAATTTGCACTTCACTTTGTTGTACTTCCTTGCTATTGAGTATTGGTCCTGTTTGACCAACAGGAACTGTAGTACAGCATTTAGCTGTTTACTTAGAGCTTTTGTACTGCATGTGTGGGGAAAGTAAATCAGCTATAGAAATGATGGGTACAGAGAGGCTGATGTAACAGAGAAAGGGAAAAAAGACTGTGAAAATCTTGGCATATTTGTTTATTAGTCATTACATTTCATTATGTGATGTGTGCAGTGGATTCCTGCCTGGGCTGCTTTAAGTAATTTTCCTTGTGAGATTGACCTATGTAATGCAAAAGACAAGGAAATTTTTCAAGCCAAGGTGGCTGATATGAAGTGAGTAGTGTCTGCCTTGTCCTGTGATGAGAAAGGGAAATCTATTGTTTCAGGGAGAAAAAAAACATTGTTGATTCTTAGATACTTCTGATGGATCATTTAGTGTGTTAATAATATCCAAATATGCAAAAATAAACAGGAATTTCTGTTCAATTGTCTATCTTTAGACCACATTCCTTTTCTGTTGGAGAAAAAAGTACTTTAGACTTGAAGAGTAGCATGTTTGGTGTGGTTTAGAGCATTGTTAGCACAGAGTAGAGAAAGAGAAGATCAAGGATGTTATTTACATCCCTTCCTCCCAACCCCCTCCATTCCTTGACTCTTGAGAATTGCTGTCTAAGTTTTTGAAACCTTGAAGGCTTTTTATTAAAGGACTTAAAATCATTAAACTTGAAAAATACCTATAGGGTCATAAAGGTTGAAAAAAGACTTCTAAGATCATCAAGTCTGACCTTCTGCTCAACACCTCCATGTCTATTAGACTGTCCTGAAGTGTCACATCTACTTATTCTTTGAATGCTTTCAGAGATTGTGACTACCACCTGCCTAATAATCTTGATTTTCCTCAAGTACCTTCAATTCCTTTCACTTCCTCCACTCTAAGTTGTGCCATGAGGCTGTTAGGTTTAGAATAGATTCAGTGATGTTTTTTCTTAGATCAACATTAAACAAGCAGGGAGTTGTTTAATAAAGAGCCTGTGTAGGCACATTGCAGAAAGCATCCATTATTAATCTGTGTAATGAAACAAGTCAGATTCTGTTGAATGAGGCTTTATTTCTCCTGAAATTTAACATTCATCTGCAACTGTTTCTCATTGTTCCTCATATCTGAGACACTAAAATGCCAGTAAAAATTGAGTAATTTGGAATGGAAAACTCTTATTACAATGTACCTGCTTAAAATCCCTGTATTTGCCAGGGTGTTTGCTCCATTATTTTCCCCTGAGCACTGTTCAACCCAGCCATAAATGGCTCAAGCTATTCAGCTGGTTTCTTGACATGTCAGCCATACCTTTAGCACCAAGGCTGTAATGAGACACATTTGCTGAGGTGCCTGTAACTCTGTTGAAGTGCCACAGAAGACCTAATTTCTACTGAATAAAAGCATGTTTTTCATTTTAATGTCTCATTCAAAGAACATTATTTCTAACTAAATACACAATTACCTGTCTTGTCACATCATCTTTCCTTTCACTAAATCTAGGGTAAGCTCTATTTTGAGGATTTAAGTGTCTTGAAGTAATGTATAAGACCAATTTTTGTTCCATTAATTAGAAGCTTCACTTTCAAAACACAGGGGATGTTTATCATTAGATGTAGATGTAGTCCTGATGACAAAGTTCTAACAACTTCCATCCAATGCTTCCAGTTTCAAACTAGCAAGAGCTTTCCTTTTGACTTTGTGCTTTGGATCAGGTTCTTTCTTTCCGTTTGCATTCTAAAATGTAAGTGGTAGAGATTAACTCATGATGCTTTGTCACGTTTGTTCCTGGAATTTCCAATTTGCCTGCAAACCTTCTGGTTTATTTCGTCTCTATTCAGAACTGACTGTACACTTTTAATTACAGCAGCAGGAGAAATAGGATTTGCATTTAAATACAAAATGATCTTCACACACAGGTTCTATATCAATTGCAGGAGAGTACGTGGTGGGGCTGTAAATATAGAGAGATAAAAGGAAAAAGGTGGGAAATTTCTGCTTTGTTTATTTTGTCAGTGTTGTGTGTGCCTGTTTTATTTGGTCTTTCATGTTGGTTGTTGCATACACACAATGTAAGAAATGCTGGGCATTACAACATCAGCACTTACATGTGGATATGAAGTTTCCCAAGATTCTCTGTTTCTCTTGATGCTGTCAATCTAGCTGATAGAATATCACAGGTTGTCAGGGTTGGAAGGGACCCAAAGAGATGGAGTCCAACCCCCCTGCCAGAGCAGGACCATAATCTAGCACAGATCACAGAGGAGTCTCCAGAGAAGGAGACTCCACAACCTCTCTGGGCAGCCTGTTCCAGTGCTCTGTGACCCTTACAGTAAAGAAGTTCCCCTTTGCTTTAAGCTGGAACCTCCTGTGCTGCACCTTACATCCATTGCTCCTTGTCCTATCCCAGGGAGCAAGTGAGAAAAGCCTGTTCCCCTGCCCCGCTTCTGACACACAGTCCTCAGATATTTAGAAACATTTATGAAATCCTCTCTGTTTTATGTGCTGTACCTGCTCCTGTGTTTAAAGCACGAAGCCAAGGAAAAGTTTTTAGTTTGTTTGACTGTGCATTTGAGTGATGGAAACTGTTTCATAATATGGTCATAATGTTACTTTGCAGTATTTCCTAAGTTCCTGGTGCTTTTGTTGGTAGTGTTATGGTTTTACATGATAATAGATCTTATATCAAAGCACTGTAAAATTTCTGGATAATCACAATTCTGTAGATTTATTGACTTAAATTATGTCAACAAGTGACATAATCTACTACATGTACATTTATACCTTTAGACATGGGAAATCCATTGTTACAGTCTAAGGGCTTGGGAATGTTTTGAATTCTAGAGTAGTTATAGCAGATTTGTAATTAATTTCCATGAGCTTTTGCTTTGGAAGAAGAGAACTTTAAGAGAGCAATCAGTCTATCTGGCTCAAGGTCAGCATTCTATATATGGACAGAATAGAACTCAATCTGAAATGAAGCATTTTAAATGGTGATCACAACAGACAATCAAGCCTAAAAGTGAAGAGTATCATGATGCATGTGATCATATATAAAAAAAACCCCCAAAACTGTAATAAAAATGGACTGCAAAAGTAGGGCTTTGTAAAATGAGAATGTGTAATGATGTGAACAGAAGAAACTGAACAGTGGTCCAGCATTATTAGCTACCAGAGAGCAGAGTGGGAGCAGTAATTGTAGTTTCAGTAATACAAGCAATGTAATTGAGGTTGGAAAGATAGGGAAAGGAAATGAGCAGCAGTGATCACAATCTCATTTGATTTAGGATTATAGCAGATATTAAGGCTACAGGAGTACAAAGGCAAAAATAATGTAAAAAAATACAAAGTTCAGTTAAAATAGAGTAGTGTCCAATGCCATAAAGCGCGAGGGAAATCTTTGAGGGTTCAAAGGTTCGGCACTATTTAAAGAATTCAAATGCAAACATTACAGGTCTTGTAATTAATCAATCAATCAAAGAGTGGGAACAGTACTTGTGAATGGTTATTTGATGAGAGAAAAGATGGCAACCATGGTTGCTGTTGCAGTAACTGTTAAATTCTTTGTTTCCATTTGCTGTAGGAGATGTCCAGGTGTCCAGGCCTTTAAAAGGAGAAATAGTTACCATAAAGATGTGGCTGCAGGTTTTGAGATTCTCATATGAACAATTAATATTTGAGACTCAATTTACCTTTTTTTTTTTTTCAGGACAGGCATAATTGTTGCTGAAATTTATTTTTCCTGACAGTCACTAGGTGCAATCAGGTAAAAAAACTCCCTTTTGCTACAAAACTCCTGTAGCAACAATGAGGCATGTTCAGACTATACTACTGAACTCTGGTGATCTTTCACTTTTCTGCTTCAACAGCTCTGAGTAATTGTGACACTGCCTACCTAGATTGTAGTCTAAGTCAGAGATGTGTGTGTCTAAATATTGGCAGTGGTAATTACAAAATATTTCTCGCTATCAAAACTACTGAAACTGGGTATAGAACTTTCTGAATGTTGCCTCAGCAACAATTTACAAAAACAAATGATTCTTTATATCACAGAAGAAATTTTGTATAAAAAAAAATTAATGCTTGCAAGATTTAAGTTCCTGGTTCTGATGATTAATTTTTAATCAAGACTAACATTGGTATCCTAGAAGACATGGTTAAATCTGTCCAAGATATTTGTGGATTTTAACTACAGTTTAAAATAAAAAGTCTAGCTTGTCCTCCAGCAGTCTTCTCTACAATTAGTTGTCATTAATAATGCAGTGTTGAAAAAGTTTGCTGAAGAAATCCAGAGCATTAATATTTTATAGTTGCTAATATGCTTTGATTTCAGTTCACATTTTCCTACTTGAACAAGGGAAAAGTGGTTTTGAGCAGTGTTTTTCCATATGAGTAGAGAAATATTAATCATTTTCTCAGGAAACTCTCATGGGAAGTTGCATCTTAGCAAAGCTTATTTTCAGGCTCCTTTCTCATTCAGGCTTGTTCTGATTAACATTACATGAGCCTTTTGCTTCAAGTCTGTGTGAGAAATCTTGGTGTGCCAAAGCCTGGGGCAGAATTTCCCTGCTTATATTTGGAATGAAAACCTGACCCTTTTAATAAGCAAAGATTTGACAAATGCCAAAGCTCTGAATGAGACCTGAACACAAAACCTCATTCCACATAATCATTTTCTAACAGCTAATCTCTGGGGTTTTTCACTATCTGGAGGCCATACAGCCTAAGAGTATGTTCACCCATTTTAACTTTATCAAAAGCAGTCTCATTGACTTCGATGATGACTCACAATGGTTGATACAATTTAACACAGTAAAGGAAATTGGTGTGTCAAATCAAATTGAAAATGGATTTTTCAATGTATTTCAGAGTATAGCTAAGGCCAAACTGTTCTTGTGTGCTCTGCTACCTGTCTAGGGAGAAGCCAGAACCCAGTCTTTATGGTGGTACAGAAATTAAGTTACATATGATCCTAAAAAAAAAAAAAAAAAAAAAATTCCAAAAAAAAAGACAGAAATTCCATAAAAACAGACAGAAAGCTTGTTTGAAATCAGCAAGTATAGCTTAGTGGCAGAAACAGTCCAAGAATATTGTGGTTTATGTGATTAATTTAGTCCCTACAGACGCTGAAAATATTTTCTTGCTTGTGAGTATTTCAGTGATTTAGATGACTTTGACATAGCATTATCTCTGTAATAATTACTTATTCTAATCATCAATAAAGGAATTAATCTTGTGTTTCACCATAACTTTAATGAAGTGATGGTTTTGTAGCTGCTTAACTGGAGAAAGTGTTAGTATGTAACTGTTTAGAGAATTTTTCTGCACCCACAAAGAAAGTTGTCTTCGAAAGATAGAAATCCAATTTCTCTAACTAGCCCCTGAAATGAGACTCACGTCTCACTATGTGAGGTGTGTGGTGGTTTGATGGTTGTCATTGAAATCTATATTGTTTCTTCTAGGACATCAGATGAAGGTAATGTTTTGGGATGTGTTCTTGAATTAAAAATTCCTAAGTTGATTTTAATAAAACTACTCCTGTTAGCATTAGGGAAGTTTGAGTTCATTTGGATACTGCTTTAGGAGAGTTTCTGCATTTGCCTCTTCCAGAGAGCTCTTTGCCTGTGCTGTGATGTGCTTGTGTCTTTGAAGGGGAAAAAAATAGAATATAGTTATTGGAATTTTGAGTTTTTAGACAGCAATGAATTAGCAGAATTTGTCTTTCCAACCTATGATAACTTGAAACAAAATAAAGAAGATTATGGGTACAAGATACTCCTGGGGGGATTCCAAGTGGATATAAAAGAAAACTTTTGAGGGCAATCAAACATTGGAACAATCTCCCCAGGGAAGTTGTGAAGTCCTCAATATTGGGCAGTTTAGAGAGTCGTTTGGATGGGATGCTGGACAAGCTTGTCCAGACTGGACAAGACAATCCTTGAGGTCTCTTCCAATCTGGGATACTATGATTCTATTTCATGAACTCTCACAAGAATTCTCTGTTAACTTCCTATTCTATTTCTCCTGAGCTGCCATTGTGTAGAGATAAGTAATGTTCAATGATTATTTTGCCACACTGTAAAAGTATTGTGAGACTATTTGCTTTGGCTAGCATGATCATAATCTGTCAGTATTTTGCCTTACACAGAATGTAGTTGACATTTTCCTGATTTAACTATATTTTCCTGATTAGAAACATCTCAGTGTATCTACATTACTACGAATGCTTTTAAAAATACAAATATGCCATATTTTCTTAAATTGGCGTTACAGAGGGAACCTTTATTTACTCAAGAATATTCTAAATTACCCAATTCATTAATTTCTCACCTTAGTAACTGCCTTCTCAGCATTTAAGAGCAGCATAACTAATCAGATGTCAACAGCATGCACTTACTACAAACTGAAAAGTGATCTTCATCCTATACTTCTGCTTTTAATGAGCCCAATACAAAGCAAATTCTCCTGTAATGGCAGTGTTGCTCAGCCCCTGAGGATAAAGTTGTGCTTTGGGATTACTAGCACCAGGACTTCTTTGAAGAAAGGATTTAGAGTACAGAATTTTTGGTTTTGTTTTATGAGACTCAATTTTATAGGTAAATTAGTTCCCCATAAGTTATCTTTTCAGTTTAATTGACAATTACTCATTAGTTTTCTGAAATGCACAATTGAAATGTTAGTTCTATTAATATATTTCTATTTTAATCTATTTTATTTTTTTGAAGTATGCTTCTTTCATACTACATTAATGAGTTTTGTGGGTTTGTTCCTAAATTTATTTAGAAATTAAAAACAAACAAATGAATTTTTCTCTGTTAATGGAATTCCAAAGTTTGTCATTGTTGTGAGACCTTTTTTTTTTTTTTGTTGCGGTGGGGCTGCTTGGTTTGTTTGTTTTGGTTAGTTTTGTTTTTTTTTTTTTTTTACTTTTGTATGGTTTTTAAGGAAAATCTGTTTCATTTTGTGAAGCTATCTTTAGTCTTTTTACAGTTTTGGGGGCTGAAGGAAGTGTTGAAACCTGAAATGAAAAAAAATAGTTCTGAGATGTTATGAGCTATCCAAATATAGCTCCAGTGATTATTGAAATTAGAAACAACAAATGAACACAGTGAAATTGAGAGTTATTTCAAGTCTTAAATATGTTGTATGGATGGCAGTAATTTCCTTTTACTGATTTTTTTTTTTTCTTTTCATATTTGCTGGGGAGAATGTTCTGTACTAATTGCACTTCTAACTTGTAACTTTGTAGGTATGGGTGAAAGCCATCAGTTATTATCCACTGCATGGAGAAGAGGCTTGGCTCTAGTGCCTGCATTTCCTGCAGTGTGAACATCTGTATCCACTCCTCTGGCATAAACCAGGTTTAAGTTAATTGCAGCATCTTCAGTGAAGTGTCAGCAGGGAAAATTTGTAGCAGATGTGTAGCTTTTTATTGTAATTCTTTGTTCTTAGGTTGTGTGCAGTTGAATTTGTCAATGTGTTGAAGCAGAGATGTGAGGTGTGTCTGGGGTGGCTAGTAGACCATTTCAGACCACAATCCCTATGGTACCAATGGCACAAACGAGAAGAGCTCAGAGGCGGTGTATGATCAGGTGACCTCTGCAAGTCCCTTTCAAACTCAGCTATTCTGTAACTTTATTGGAGCATGTCCAGCACCACTGGCTGAGTTTGTAAGCTTCTCATTGACATCTAGAAGATTCTCAGGGTTTCTCACTGCTAGCCAGCTCATAAGTACTATAGTCTAGAATGTACTTCTTGAGGAATTTGTGTTTCTTTGGGATGACACTTAAGGTAAAGCAAGGATTATACTCTTGCTGGAGTAGGTTTTGGACTGTGGGTCATGGGAAGGACCCATGTTGGAGCAGGGCAAAGCCCTGGAAGAAGCAGTAGAGAGGACAGGTTACAGAATACCAACCACCTCATTCCTCATCTCTCTGTGCTACTTGGTGTTTGAGAGAAGAGATGAAGCAACTAGGAATGAAGACCTGAAACTGAGCCTGAAAAGAAGGGACTGAGGCTGGGTAAGATATTTTAGCTCTTGTCTTTGTCTTCTCACCATATATCTCTATATTCAATTGTTGCTGTATTAAATTAATTTATTATTGAGTCTGTTTAGCCTGTGATTACCACTGCTAAATAATCTCCCTGTCTTTATCTTGACACATGGGCTTTTTTTTATCTTATTCCCTCCCACTGTCATTTTGAGGAGGGAGAGGAAGAGAATGCATGGCTGAGTGGGTGGCTTGGCACCTGCACAAGGTCAACCCACCACAACCATTTGAAAGTGGGAGAAGTCTTTTTAAGATATTAGTCCTCAAATTTAGGCTAATCCTGTTTGTTAGGCTCATAGTCACAGCTATAACTTTCTCTCTTATTGTTTCTCCTAAAGGAGTAGTCTTCAAGGAAGAGAAAAATCTCACCCTCCCTGAGCAGACACATGTAATTGGAAACACAGCTGATATTTACTGTTCTCTATAGCAAAAAAACCACTTTCTTTCCCCACAGATTTACAGCCTCATGACAATCAGTATATTTATCTGAAATTGATTGCCCTTTCTTCAGTTAGTGTAAAGCAGAAAATAGTTATTTGACACAGAAGAGATGTAGACAGTGAAGTTGGTATCAAAACAATTTTTAGATGTTGAAATTTTTTTTTTAAATAAGGTTTCAGCACAGTGAAAAACATTGTTTTCTAAGATGAAGGCTTTTTTGTAATCAGCTAATTGTGAGTTTTTTGGGTTTGTTGTTTTTTCTGAGCGGTAATCAAACATATTCTGAAGCTGTGTTTATTTTTGGACTAGTGCACCTTCTGCAGATTGCTTACCACATACTGAGAAAGCTGTACAAGAGAGGAGATATTAGAAACTGGAGAAGCAGAGCAGAAGATGGGAGGTTGTTTTTGTAGTGCTGGCACCCACAGGGTGAGATTACCTTTCCTCAGTTAATAGAGATTTACCATCGTTCTCAAACAGAATGGAATGATGCAGTTAATTGACCATTAACTGTTTTGCTGACACAACAGTCCTGAGAGGATAGGGCTTTTTTTTTTTTTTTTTTTTTTTTTCTTTTTCAATATAGCTCAGGGAAATGTTGAAGGTTTTCTTAGAAATTACACGATTCAAACATCTGGGTAAATGGTAGTTGCTTCCAAATGATATTTGCTTCAAAAATTCACATAGTGATGAAACGTTTAAACAAAATAATTTACACATACTACATAAGTTATTTTACAGTGCAATCATTCAGTTTCCAGCAAAATAATAAAAATGCAGTTGCTTTCTGAAGTGTGCTGTTACTTCTAAAAAAACTGAGATGCTGCTTTTGAGACTTTTTTTCTCATTAAAAGCAGATTTTAATAAGAAGCTCAAAAACTGAAGCGAATATTTTTTTGTGTGGTGCAAAAAAATAAAAAGACAAAGCTCACATTAACAGTGCAGATTTCATTATAAAAATGCACCATAGGCAATTTATGCTTCTAAAATGTAGAACAGAAAATGACTCCTATTGTGGAGTTCGTCACAGCTCCAGACAGAGTAAAAGGATTAATATTTATGCAAAGGCTTAATCCCATGAAAAGTTATAATTTGATTGATATCACCTTCAACACTTCAGTTGGAAAAATATACAGAGTAGATACTAATCTCTTCCACAGTGGTTTAATTAATACACTTGAAGCTATAATTGTTAGCAAAACTTCTGCACCTCTGCATAAGACTGTGCCACAGCTTAACACATGGTGGCCCTTCAACAATTATTTATTTCTGTATTTTCATGAACAGCACTAACAAAATAAAGTATTGCTGGAAACATAGTGACATTGGATTAAAAAATGAGAGGTGGTTGGTTTTGGGGTTTTGGGTGGGTTTTTTTGTTTGTGTTTTTGTTTTGGTGGGGTTTTTCTTGTTTGTTTGGTTTTTTTTTCCCATATTCGTCTTATGGGTTGTGGATATGGAAATTCAGGTAGACCAGCTATATCAAGAATTCCTTGTTATGTTCTTACAAATTCCTGAGCTATATTTTTTTTCCTGTATCTCTGGAAGCCAGCCACAATGTGTCATGGTCAGCAGCTCAAGAAAAGTGATTCTGTCACTTTACTCTGCCCTAGTGAATGTAGAGTGCAGCTCTGGTGCCCTCAATACAAGAAACACATGAACTTGATGGAGTGGGTCCAGAGGAAGGCTATAAAATGATCAGGGGCCTGGAGCCCCTGTGCTATGAGGACAGGCTGAGAGAGCTGGTGTTGTTCAACCTGCAGAAGAGAAGGCTTTGGGGAGATGTAACAGCAGCCTGCCAGTACCCAAAAGGGGCCTACAAAAAGGCTGCAGGGGGACTGTTTGCAAATGCCTGAAGTGATAGGACAAGGGGCAGTGGTTTGAAATGAGGAGATTTAGATTGGGTGTTAGGAGCAAGTTTTTCACAATGAGGGCAGCAGAATGTTGGAACAGGTTACCCAGAAAGACAGTAGAAGTTCCATCCCTGGAGATATTCACGGTCAGGCTGTACAAGGCTCTGAACAATCTGATCTAGTGGAGAATGTCCCTGCTCCTTGCATGGTGGTTGGACTAGATGATCTTTGAAGGTCCTTTCCAACCCAAACCATTCTGTGATTCTATGAATCTAAATTAGTACTTTATGTTGGTAAATAATCGATGAGACTTGAGCCAAAGCTGGGGGCAAGAAATTAAAGATTATGACTTCCAAGTGAACATGCAGGATTATAAGTTGAAAGAAAATACTTTCCCAGGTGAAAAAATAGCAAAGTTAAATCATTATTTTTCTTCTGTCGTTTTTCTTCTTACTCCCTTTTACATTGAAATCTGGTATTTTTCTTCACCAGGAAAAGGTAGGCAATTTGGTCAACAGCACAGCACAGGTTCTAAGAGGTGCTCTGTCAGAGTCAGCTCCTTGACAGTTTAGTACTAACAAATATTAATAAACAAATGGTTTTCCTAAGTCCAAGACAGTGCTGTTCACTCAACTAGCTTTCAGAAGGAAAAAGATGACTCAGAACTGTTTTGAGTTCCCCATCTTTAATATTGCTACAGCGAGGTACTGAATTTCCATTGCCATGCTGCAAGCATCTAGACCCCTTTGGAATTTAATTTGACAGGCATATCCCTGGGGAGATGTCAGAGAAGGATGTTGATAGACTGAATTGAATATAAGAAAATGTGTCAGAACTGGTTGTAGGTCTGTGAGTCAGCAGTGAATAGAATGTAGTTGTGATCTCGGGAATGAATTAGCTGATTGAATGAAAGCCTGTTATGGGAGATGAAGAGAATGCAAATGGCATGGTAAAGCAGTGCCATGCAGAGAGGACTAAGCAATTCCTGAACCAAACAGGGCCTGAAAAACGGGCATACTTGCACAAGCAGAGTTCTATTCCAGTCTAGTTGTTCTGCTACTAGGTAGCCTGGATACCCCTGCACACCACTGACTTTCCAGGTACTATTTTGGATGACACTGCAGGCAGAGATGGCTAAAATTGTCAATTGAGTGGCTCTTTGCCTTCATGCAAAGGACAGATGTTCTGATACTCAGCTCATTTTTCTCTGCTTTCAGCATAAGGAGTCCAGGCAGCAGAGTCCTCAGGGAGAAAAATTATTTTGATACATTCAGCCATGACTTTTTCTGTCTGATTAGAGGGCATGAAGAGTGTGTAGTGTCTCAATGGATAGATAAATGTTCAAAGGGAATTATGAAAGGACACTTAATGGATTGTTTGTCTGCTACAATTTAAAATCGGAGGCAGTAAACAGATTCCTGTACAACAAATAATACAATGATGAAATTGGTCAGCTGTAGCTTATTGGACAGTGTAAATTATTTCAGATTTTAATAAGAAGAGTAAAATGAGGGTCTATTTAATTAGATGTTCATACTTGCTTTGTCCTTTTATGGCTGTATGCTTTACTACCCCACCTGTGCATTTCAGCAGTAGCTGTCTGATAGTTACACCTTACACTACATCTCCTTACACAATTGTGCAATGTTACATGTGTTTCATTGCTTCCAACCTAAAAAGAGGTTGTAGGCAGGTGGGGATTGGTCTCTTCTCCCAGCTAACCAGCAATAGGATGAGGGGGAACAGTCCCAATTTGTGCTGGGGGAGGTATAGGTTGGATATTAGGAAGAAATTCTTCATAGAGAGTGATTGGCATTGGAATGGGCTGCCCAGGGAGGTAATGGAGTCACTGTCCCTGGAGGTGTTCAAGAAAAGACTGGTGGAGCACTTAGTGCCATTGGATAGGGCTGGGTGATAGGTTGGACTGAATGACCTCGGAGGTCTCTTCCAACCTGGCTTATTCTATTCTATATTCTATTCTAAGCTAAATCAGGAAATTGGAAGTTACACAATACTGTCACCTGATGATAAGAAGGAATAGTATTGGCATGGAACTTTAAAAGAAGGTTTTTCTGTTATATTATCAACCAAATGGGAAGATCTGAGGGCTGCTGTACTGTGTCAGACATTTTTAACTTTGGCAAACAATCTGCAGCTGCTCACAGGGAAGCAAAGCCTGCTAATCTGGAAGGCAGAAATGGTAATCTTATTTATGTTTCAAGGAAATCAAATAATTACTTCCCACTTTTGGTATGCTACACTTATGAGTTGAGAATACAGCTTCTGAGTTGTGGTAGGAAGAAAACACTGCATCTTTGAAAAGTGTTTTACTTTTGCTTCTTTTTCTCATTACTGACCTAAACAACTTGGCTGCTTTGTAGTTTTGCCTCTTCTGAACTTTTAGAATAACTCATCTGACAGAACTTCAGGTGAGAAAACAAAGAAATGTCCTCAATAACCTCACAATATATCTGTGAGGACTATATGCAGATGGCTTTTGCTTAATGTGACTCGCTTGGAGAAATTAGTTGATTTCTCTGTAGAGGAGTAGAAGGCAATTTAATAACACAGGACATCTTATACTAAAGGATAGTAAACATCAATTGATTTCTATGTAGGGATTGTTCTACTTTTTTTTTGCAAAAGCCAGATATCTTTTCCTGGTGAAAGTAGAATATCAGACATACCTTATGGGGGCAGAAGTATGCCGGAGAGCTGCCACCTTAGATTTCATCAAAGATGAAAGTGATCTGTCTTCATCAAAGATGAAAACAATTCAAAGGAGAAGAGTTTCTGTCACAACAATTGGCACTTGAAAATATTCTCAGAGAGAGACTCTTTCAGAATACAGTTAGCAGAGCATGAAGAAAATTATTTTCATAGTGACAGTTAATCAAGTATCAGGATGAACTGAATCTAAGCCAAAAGTCATCTTCCAGCAGTTTCCACATCTCCAATTAAGAAGGAAAAAAATAACATTGATTATTTCAGCCTGCTCTCAAATCCATTGAAATGTATCCTGAAGGTCTCCTATCATGTGCTTTCACAGAATCAGTACCCCACAATATGATTCTGAGATAAAAATTACTTCATTTAGGCTCCTGTACATCCTGATTAAGATCTCATTGTTTTACAGTTCCTTAGTGGAGTTGTTTTGTTTTGTTGGTATTTTTTTTGTTGGTTTGTTCAGCTTTCATTTTGTTATTTCCTCCATACTTTTATATTTCAGAGAACCTTTGGAATTTAAAGTAAGCTGAGTACCTAAACTCAGATTTTACTTATCCCTTCTAGTCAGTGTTTACTACTACAGGTAGGATTTAAATGATGTCTTATGGTTTGCCCAGATTAAGGAAGCTCTGTTTCAGTTGGGTTCGATGGAAAATCAAGGAAACTGTTGCTAACTCTTAGATTGCATATATTGAACTGAGTGCCTGAACAAGCACATAGAAAGCCAAGCTAAAGGCAGGTTTAGAACATATAGCCAAAACTTATGACAATTCCTAACTGTGAGGAGGATCTTTTCCTTGAATGGACAAAGAACTCAACAGGTCCTGTGTATTCTGTTAAAGTCTATATCATGTTTATTAGTGGCATTTATGCCTTGGATGTTGCCTGAATTGCAGTGCTGATTGTTTTCACTTATTCACTGCTGTTTATAAAGTAACAAATTCTGATCTGTCTCAGTGAACACAATTGCTGATCTTGTAGACTCTTTATACAAAGTGTGGAGGTGCTTAAAATCTTCTCTGTGCAGGTGTGAGTAAAGAATTGAAGCTTGCCAATGGGCAGACTGAGTAAAAAGCTGTATCTTAAATTATTCCCCTCTTGAAAAATGGCTCCAAATCCTCTGATGAAAAAAAATCCTCTTGGTGTTGAATAATTGAAGTTGTTAATAAGTAATTCATATGGTGACTTTCTGCCCCATTTGTGCCGCTCCAGTGCAGAAAATGTAACTGGGAAAAGTTAGCACAGTACTTAATTTCTGATGTTCTCTGTAATTTTAGTTTCTTACTACATGACTGAAGGTCTTGATTCATGTGAGCAAAATGAGTGGTGTGGATGAGGCTTAAAACAGGGAGGGTGAAGAAGAGTGACTGTGATGCTTTTGTCAGATACTGTTTGTTGCGCTGGTGATGAGAGCCAGCATTTCACTCTTGTCTTGTTACAGTGAGTTGCAGACTATTTTGCTCTCTAAAGTCAGCAACTGGCATCTTCAATCATCCCAGAAATCGACATCTTCCTATTTTTTATTAAATAGGAGTGAAAAGATCATGAAAAAAATTACAAAAGCAGGTATAAGGTGGAGTAGATATGAAGATCAGGAATATAGAATGGGTTCCATGTGAGGACCAGCTGTTTTAAGCAGTCTGTTCAGAAATGCCTCAGATAAAGCACAACATCATAGGTTTATAACAAAAGGAGGGGTACTTCTCAACACTGTGTAGTTGTTCATTGTAACTTCTTTGAGGTAAATCCCTATGAAGTTTGAGTTATGAAAGTTTGAAATGCAACTTGGCTTTCTTCAGAGAAAAGTAGCAGTGTCACATTTTGTATCGTCAGGCTCTCAGTGCAGAGGGAGGAGTGGATACAAAAAGTGGATGTCGGTCAGCATGAAAGAGTAGCAACAAGTATAAACTAAGTGTAGGAATCAGCAGGTATCTTATGTTGTGGTTCCCTTGCTATTTAAGAGGGGGTTTTGGATGTCTTTCACTGCCATGGAAGTTTTTATTGCTGTTAGGACCACATTAAAATGTTTGTACACATCATATACAGTAATCAACTTTGAAGAAAAAGTTAATTTTTATACAACAAAAGGAGTTTTGGTAGTGTGTCCTGTAGGAGCTCTGACTGAAGACGTGGGAGAGAGGAAACTGAAGGTGACTGCATCACATCTGTGCTCAGTATATTTTGAGAACTCCCCACTCTGTGCATAGGATCTAACTGGCAGATAGAATACAGATGTATCCTTCTGTCTGTAGCCTAAAATTTCCATATACGTGAAAGGCTGTAATTGCTTATTTTATGTCTGAATAGATACCTAGCAACCTTCCAGTTGCTAAAGCCTGAATTAAATTTGAATGTTATGGCAGATATATAAAAAAATAAATAATACACTTTACCTTTTAGTGCAGATTTATTCTGCACAGTTATCAAAGGATTTAGCCTTTAAAACCCTGATAGAATATAATTGGCATTATTAAGGACACCATGCTGTAGTCTGACTATTTCCATAGTCCTTTCTAAAATCATTGTGTAGATGAGGCCTTTTAAACCACTTTAATTATCTCTTGCCATGTTGCAGTGTTGTTTACTAACTGTATTACAGTCAGCTTATATATTCTCCTCACTGATCTTTTTTTCTTGCTCACTCTGTGCAGTAATTTTAAAGAGGGAGACATTTCTGTCTGAGCCACAGTTGTAACTGTTAGCTCTAGTGAAATACAGCATAGACAGAGGGTCTAACATCTATTAGTATTAGGAGTGAACTAAAGAGCCCTAGGATAAGAGAAGAATGGGAGTAAAATTTCATGTGACAAGATAAAGATGTCATAGCAAAATTATGCTCATAGGCAATTTAAACTTCTTTTAAAATGATCTCAAAAGTCAGGAGATAATGGAGAGTGCTAGTGATTGCAGTAAATAATTGGTTTCTGAGCTGTTATGTTATAGTAACCCTAATAATAAATTGTATTTTTCCCATGTTGAGGTCACTTTCCCTCTGTCTGGAACACATCTTGTGACTAAATTTTCTTCAGCTCTACCTTATAACAATAATCACACTGTAAATGGAGGGGGAAAAAAATCCTGTTTCTTTTTCAGGAGGGAATAGATGCTATATTTTCATAAGCTCTTTTGAATCAGTCCCTCCAAATGGTCCTTTATACTACTTCATCACGTAGTGTTGTAGAGCATTATGTTTGAAATTCTCTTTAGAGGAGATCACAGCCTCAGTTTTCATAAATTCTTTTTTTGGATGATCGTTCTGCTTTATACGTGCAGGGGCTAATTCCTCAAATGTGCTGTCACTCACACATGTAGTTGAGCAGGATTTGCAGGTGATGTTACAGCACAGTATTTACTTTTAAGGAGGCGTACCCCTTCATGGATTTCAGTAGCAAAGACATCTCTAGGGTTGAACAGAGTATTTTGCATCCCAGGCACTCTTTTACTGTTTACATCTTTCTGTCAGTTATTGCAAGCAAATAATAGTTTTGTAAGTATTTTCTAACTAAATAATATCTTTGACATATCTAGTAGGGACATTTAAATTCTAAATAGCCATTGCTAGTGGGTAATGATGCATGGGTATATGTTTATATACATTAAAAACTACAAATAAACCAAATTAATCTATGAGCAGGACAACAAAGGAGAAGTTTAAGTGTGTTATGCTGTTATGCAGCTGTCACTGAGTTAATATTTGGGTTGGGAGCCAGAGGGTGATGGAAGTGGCTGTGTGACTTGTAAAGGGCTGTATGTAAAACCATTGCTGAACTGTACCATCAAATTAACACAGAAATTGGTAAACAGATAAAATTTTAGTCCCATGGAGGCTAAGGCTTTGAAGTTTAGTTATGGTGGGCCATGTGGAATTCAAATACTTCCAAACACTGCAAAACTAAAAGTGGTTCAGTTGAATTGTCAGCACAATGAAATACAGAGCCTTGAGTTCCTTGTGAAAGCTTTGTGTAGGAGGGGCTCATAAGGAAATGTTAATTCTACTGAGTTATGCACTGCCTGGTGGTTAATGCACTGAATGGCAGACAAGCAGCAGGTGTATCAGGTCAGTGAAGTCAGGTACAGTTCAGACACCTGATGACAAGTGATATCTTTCTTCAGATGTGTTCTGTCAATCCCTAGCCAATGCTAGTTTTAATAAGAGTGGGAGACCGAACTGAGACTTCGTAATATAAAACCTTCAAAGATAGGAGCTGAACCTGCTCTGCTGTATGCTTTGATGCGAGTAGGATGTTTCTCTTTGCTGGTTTTCGTCACAGCGTTGCTTAGGCTTTATTTCATAAGCTGATATCATCCTAATTTAAACTTTGACTTCATACTACAAACTATAAATCAGAAGATAAAAAACTTCTGCTATAGATTTTTTTTTAATAGAAAGTGACAGTTTAATTTGGCAGAGTTGAGCTGAAAGGATTCCTAAAGCTAGTAGAGAGTGCCAGCATCAGCAGCTCCAGAGTAGTTGAAAATGAAAACAGAAACATGAATAATTACCAGATAAGCTTGAGTTTCTCAGATACCCTGCAATTACTTACTTTAGGAAAGTTTTCTTCCCCATTAAAACCCAGAATTCTATTTTTGTAGTCAGCCTGGTTTTGCTTACTGAAAAATAGTGGATATAGGTAAGCCTGCTTTAGCACTAGATCGTCTCTGGATGTTTGTTTCCACCCTTACCATGCTGAGATTCTGTGGTATGTAACTTTTCGTTTCTCACAGAAAGTATGGGGTTTGCTTATTTATTTATTTATTGCAGAAAAATATTGTTTTGCAGGTTGTTTTATTTCTTATGGTCTCACAGATGTTTCTTTACCAGCATACAACAACATTTAAAAAGAAACGTATTGCTCTGTATCCATTCGGTACCGTAAGGCTGAATGAGTTGAAGTTTTTAGATATAGTAAGAAATTCCTAAGCAATTTTAGCTTTTTCACAGGGTGTTCTCGTTTAGCTTTATGTAACAATGCTGAGTTGCTAAACAGCTGAGTTATTCCATGTGCTTCTAGTAGGCAGCATGCAGAAAACTGTCACCATCATCATGGCGAAGAAAATACTTCTTTTTTTTGGTGTTTACACCATCTCTGTCACTAGCTGTACAATGAAGTCCTGATGTGGAATATGGTTCAACTGGATGCTGTAGTCAAAGCAGCCAGTTTCTACCACAAGGAAATTAATAAGCAAGCTCCCTGTTTTCAAAAGTTCTTGTGTTTGCAAGAGATTTTGCTCCTTCAGAGCCTGATTTCATCCTGTTGGTAAAATTTGGACAATTCTACATCAAATTAAAAATAAACAAACTAGACCTGCAAGACTGTAATGTTATACCTTGTTCCTCCTTAGAAAATAGGATGGAAGTATATTTTCCTTCCAACTTCATTTTCACAGTACTGTAATTTTGAAAATTTCTTTTTTGAGGAAGCTATATATACTTTTGTAATAGGGAACAAGAGTAAGCTGAAGTTTGATTCTTCTGCTTTGACTTCTATTATAAGTGGTTTTCTAACAATAGATGCAAAATACTACCAATATTTCTCATTGTTTTGAATGTGATTAGGTCATACCCTGGCATGGAATACTCTTCAACTAATCTATTTTTCCATAGCCTCAGACTTGCTGTGGTGAAGCTCCAGGGTGAAGTAGGAACAGTCCTTGTTGTGTCCAAACAAACAGCACTTTCATATTTGTAAAGTGTAAAAACACAACCAACAAAATACCCAAACAACCAAATGCCTTATGAACATTTTAAGAACAGAACTGTCCTGTTTTCCCCAAAGCTTGGTCAATGTTATCAAGTTTACGGCAGGTCATTTCCCCAAATGTTTTTTTTAAAAGTATTTGTTTCCTGCTGCATGCAATATTTTTTTTGTTTGCGTTAAGAGCAACTCAATGAAATAAAATTCCCCCATATCTCTGTAGAGGATAGGGAGTCTTAAATAAGCAATTTTAGCAGGACTTTTTCTCCTAAAGGGAAAGACAGTCCTTGTGATAGGAGTGTCTGTCCCTCTGATATGACTGGTGTAATTAGGGAAGTAGACCTAACAAGATCTTCTACTGAGCTAGAAGGAAAAGCAGGTATTAGCAGGCTGTAATTACCCTGGGATAGAGAGTGGAAGGGGAAAAGATAAAAACCAAAACAAGCAAAACCCCTCACCTAAATATTTACTGGTATGTCAAAACAGTGCAGTTCTAAACTGCGCTAGTGCATTACTTTTGCTGCTCAGATAATGAGACCACCTTTTTTTAGTCAGTGGAATTACTGAAGTATAAGACCAAGTGTTCCTCCTGTTCTAATGCTGCTTATATAATGCAGTAATGAAAGGGAAAAGTATAGGACTGAAGTACTTTCAGGCTTTGGATAATTAAGTAGACAAGTGTTCTTGTACTTTTCTCTAAATGTCAGATTCAGTTCTCATTACTTTAGGAACTTTAGATAAATAGCAATTGGTCAGGCACTACTTTCACCAGGCGTTTTGGTCCATGTGCTTTGGCTCCTCTGCTAATCCCAGCTAGATTTTATTATCATTCTTATTAATGCTAGGAGTAGCACAGTGTCACTTCTCTCTTATTTTTGTCATCAGTGAGAAGACTACTGACAAAGCACAGACCTTGCTTGCAATTTTTGCCTGTTTTCAGTTTTAAACATTGACAACATTGCATGGAGCTAAAGACGAGTTTTTTATTGGAGTGAACTGTCCAATTACTATTAATAACTGTCAATTAGAATCCATTCACCTTCATTTGAATTTTGCAATATTTTTCTATGAATATTATTTGAATTTCATTAGAGAATGTATCACTTAGGAGCTAGGTTTTTCACTTATCCTTAAATATATTTGCTGTATCAATTTATAGCAGGCTATTTTGTTTATTTTAGCTTTTGGGACTTAGTCTGAAATGCTGACTTTCTGATATCAATATATTTTTACAGGGGTAAAATATACTGTAAACGAAGGATGTGGAATTTTACATGTGACAGAATTGGTGTTTAACAGAAAGAGAAAATGTTTGAAAGAAAATTGATCCACTTGATAACATCAGGCTTTGATATTCTCATTGCTACAGTGTTATTCATCAGGCTGATTTCCCTTTTAACACAATTTTAATTTCCATTATAAGCCATTCACTGCATCTGGGTCGGGCCAACCCCAGGCACAAATCCAGGTTGGCTGCAAAGTGGGTTGATAGTAGTGTGGAAGAGAAGGACTTGGGAGTCTTGACTGACAAGAAACTCACCATGAGCTGGCAGTGCACTTATGCAGCCCAAGAGGCTGCTAAACCTCAACAATCTACCGCAAAACAAAATATCCATGTTATGTGAAAATAAAAAGCTTCCTGGAAAATAAGAGGAATTTCATGCTACTGATAGTTCCCTCTGCCTTCATCTCTCACTTCTTCATAGTGGTCAAAGTGTAACATCTCATGTGGAGGATTTAGTCTGTAATATGAGGCAGGAAATCCAGTTTGAGCTCTTCTTTGAAAGCTAGATAATAGTATAAGTAACAGGATGGTATCTATTGCAAAATACTGCAATACTTTTTCTGACAGATGGACAAAAATTTGATTCTTGTTCCTTAGAAATACAGTATTTCCCAGCAGTGTTTTTGACAAAGCCAGTATTCTTCAGTGACCCATGAGCAGTAAGTGTCCTATACCAGAAAAGCAGAGCAATTACTGTTTTTACTTTAACGTCACTCAGTGCTCTGTTTGAATTCCATCTAAGATGACTGCCCAAGAAGGAAAGCATGCTGGATTATTTTCTGAGCGGTAGGGTTCAAAATACTGCCTTGTCCTTATTGCTTGCTTGTTCCATGAGAGAAAAAAATATTTACTTGCTTGCTGCATGTGTGTCCCTCAAGGGTAATCCAGAATACAAACAATCTGCACAAGTTTGATGAAATTTTGTGAGCCTAATTAATTCCCTATCAAACAAGAATTCCTTTGTCAAGCTTGTCAGTGTGGAAGCAGGACACGAGCTGGAAAACATTGATAAAACATGACAAAGAGCTTTTAGTGTGTTTGATGTGTCATTCAAACGTAAACAAATGCTGCTGCATAAAGCAGAAATGTATGGCAAAGAGATGGAAAGCAGTGGGAAATGTTTCCCTCAAAACAACAAAATAAGCAAGAAGACCATGTAAACCCTGCTTCCCTCTTACACTGCCTGAGGATGTTGTGCAAAACATGCCACTGGATTTTTATTTCTCCACTGAAACACTACATACACTCAGGCTGAATGAAATAACATTCAACAAACATCAGAAACTTTGAAGAACAATTTCTCTGGTTTATTCCCAATAAGAATGAAATCACCAACTCTCTCTCATTAACACTTTGGAGAAATTTTGCAGCCGGATATGACACACAATAATTTGTTACCATGGATCTTATGAAGCAAAGGAGGTGTCTGCTTATTCCAGATGAGGCAGAGTAGTTGGTTAGTACCTACTAAACCAAATTAATTTACTACAAGATAGTTGGAGTGAAAAAAAAGGACAAACCAATATTTCTTTTGTTGGCATTTTTAGGAATACATTGGAAATGTACTAGACTGGCTATTTTAATTTGTTTTCTTGTTTTATTTTAGGTATGAGGCACTTCCATTTGTGCCCAAGAGAGAGGAAAGATTTGTTTATTAATTTTCCTCCTGGGGAAAGAAATCCCTCAGAATGTGGAGCAATATGTTGACCAAATTAAAGTAGAACATTGAATACATTGAGTAATTTTCAGAGGAATCGGCATGCAAATGTTGCATCATGGGGAAACAATGTAGCTATAAAAAAAAGTAAAAAAAAAAAAACACAAACCAATGAACTATATTGACTGTAAAAGAAGAAGTTGACACTTTGTAAGAATGATCTGAAAAAGTGAGGTTTTTCTTTTTTTTTTTTTCAGCAAACTTTAGCAATGTGTAGTCAACATTTAGAATTTCCATTAAGGTCTTCAAGACTTCTGTTACAGTGAGTCAGCAGGTAAGAGAAAATAACTGGAGCAGTGCCTGATGTCCTGGGTGCTTTGTACTAGCCTTTTGTTTAAAAGACCTGTACAGAAACTGCTTTTGTGATGTAACTGCACCACTGAAATTCTCTAGCAGCTAACAGAGCACACAAGTCTGTGTACATTAATGGGCAGTAATTACATGTGCTCCGAAAGGAAATGTTCATTTCGCTTCAGTATTTTTTTTTTTGTGTCTACTGAAAGACAAGATAGGTCGCAAAAAAGCCTTAAATACCAGCCAGTGTGTCTGCTTCCTCTCTCTCTCTTGTAATACCAAATTCTTCTGTTAGGAGACTGATCCATGGATCGTCTCTCCATATCTCTCCAACCACCCATCCTGTCTCCCATTGAAATATGCATTAAGCTCATCTATTGTGAAATAAATCCTCAGAAATCTCTCCAAAATAGACTTACAGGTGTAATGGATTGAATTAAATGTGCGAGTGGCATGCTTTTAAGAAATCCTTGGTAAAAATAGTTAATCCTGATGAAAGGTATAAATACCCTGCCTGAAGGAGAGATAACTTTGAACTATAAATAACATAATACATTTTAATCAGTTTTACTGCAACAATTTTTATCTATGAAATAAGTTATCCTGGAAGCTCTTTTCAAGAAAGTTGGAAAAAAAATAATAGAATTTGCTTGAGCAGAATTTCCGTAGTGTAATCTCCTTAATTTGGATCCCTGGCAAGCTTATAATGGTTCACTTTCTCTGTGTAACAACTGAAAAAAGGAAGACTTATTGAGCAGCTGCCCAAAGTGGTCTAGAAAACACAGGTTTAGAGGCAAGTTTCTTTCTCATCAAAATAGTGTTGATGGACCGTATTGATTCAGAAAATCCTGGAATATTTGCTAGAGCAAAATTCAGTTCTGAGCACACTTTCAAAGCCCAGCCTGACAGGCTGCTGGGCCATCTCATTTAAACTATATTCTTACCCTGAGAGGTTTGACTGGATGATCCTTGAGGTCCATTCCAGCCTTGTATTTATGAATCTGTGAATTACCATGATGTTGTCTACCTTCGAAGGTTATTGTTCGTGCTTGTAACAGATGATACCTATTACAATTTTGGATTGCCATGCAGACAGATGATATTTTGGCATTCTAACTGAAAGTTTTGAGGCATATGTGAGTCAGTGGAGTTTACAGAGATGTTCCTCATAAAACTAATTTAGCAAAGATAAAGCTTTGTAGTAACTCAAAACTTTAATATAAATCCTGGATCTTGTTCAAAATACATTCCTTCCTCTCTATAAAAAACAAAAGCAAACAAACAAAAAAACCAACAAAAACCCCAAACCTCTTGCATTTAAAGGATGTCAGCAGAGTGTAACTTATGCTGGCCAGCTTCTTCCTTTTTAATATTTTAGTTTTCATTCTGTTGGTTTTTTTTTTTTTATTTATTAACATGAGCTTCCTCCACCTTTCCTAGTTGCTTCTCAGCCCTCATTTCCCCCATTACATGTCCAACTCATCATTATGTCTGTCTCATGACAACAAACACCTTCCTGTGTAAAAAGCTACTCAGCTTCTATGTTTATTTATAAATTCCTTGATTGGTAAATTTTTTTCATTTGGTGAGCAGCTGCATACAAAACGTATTTGAATCAAAGCATATGCTGAATGTAATAACTTTTAATTCAGCCATAGTGAATTACCCTGGCTAGCAAGGCAGGATTTCCCACGCTTTTCATGTTAGCTGTCTTGTAGTTCAATCTACCTCTTAGTTGTGAATCTTATTGCAAGGTCCTTCCACAGTGTTTCAGCACCCGTTGTAGTGCTCTTTGATTCCCAACTAGGGGCTCTGGCCAGTAACCCCAAATATGTAATAGAACTACTGGTATTGCTGCCAGTGCACAGCAATAATGGAACAGCTTGTGTTACCATCTGCTGTGATTTGTGGTACCCAGTTAAACTGCCCTCTTGTTATGAGAAAGGTAGCAGGAGACTGCTTCTCTTAAGAGGAGGAAAGACACTTTAAAATTACAAGCCTTTGAGACAGCTATTTTCAAAAGATTGTAAGGTTTCCTTTTCTCTGTTCTCTGTGAAGTCCAATTAGCCTTGCCTTTGTGATCTAAAGCAGTATGAAGGCTATTAAAAACCCAGGTAGAACTACTGGTAAAATAATAAGGCACCAAGTATATTTTGGCCCAACTACACTTCTCTCTCTGCTCATATCTTTATCAGGAGCACAAGTTTGTCTGGAGAGCAGTTAAATCTAAGTGGTATGGTAAAGTACTTCAATGTGCAAAAGAACTTTGAAATTTTTTATGTGTCAAAATTAAAAAAGGCATTGAGAATATCCCTACCTCTTCCTCCCTGCCAAGATCTAGGATATTGCTGAAATGGTGGCAGAGAAAAACCTACCGGTTATGTCCTTAAAAAGCCTGCTTGTCTATTAGTGAGTAGGAACAAAAACTATCATTGTCTTCCAACAGTTTTGCTGATGGTTTAGATGTTACCTTAATATAAACATCATCTTCAGGGGACCTCAACAGGTTTAAAATTGAGTAAATGTCCTACTAGAGCTTCCTAAAGTTTTGACTGTCAATGTTTTGGTCTCTCACACCAGCCTAAATCACAACCATTAGTACTTGAAATTCTTAGAGTAATTTTGCATAATCACTTTAATCTCTTGAATCCCTAAGTAGGTCGAAGGTGAAGGGATAGGCATCCTGCTTCTTGGGTTTATTCACTACATCTTCTAATAGTGTTACAAACTGTAAATTCATCCAGGTTGTGTGTTGCAGAGTTAATTAAATCACAGGTTTAATGCGCTAAACTAGTATCATGTAGAAGAGATGCCGTATAATAGTCACTTTGTAAGAGACACTTATTCCATTTCCATTCAACTTCATCTTTTAAAATATGCTCAGTGGGACCCTGCACCTCATTTGGACAAGAAAAGGAGCAGTGAACATGTCAGAGCAAGAAAAACACTTTCATCATCTTGTATGCATTCATTACACAACCAATACAAATATAAGTGCTGATACCTGAAAGGCTGTGAAACAGATTTGGGGGATCTGAGGAGTGTAGTAGTCCTGCTGAATTTTCTTTCATTTGTATTTTAATGACAGCTTGGTGTAGTCACTTTAATATAGGTCCATCCCAAAATAGCCACCTAGAACAGCCATTGTTACAGAAATAATTTCACCTAGAGGAAGGATAGAGTTTAAAATACCTATACAATGCAGAGTTCATAACACAGCAGAAGCTGACTCTCCTATAAAAGGTAACTTTAGTATCTATAATAAGCAGAATTTATTTAGGAACAATGAAAGGCTGATATTAACCTTGAGAAATGAGGTGTCAAGACAGGACTTAGTACAGGACTAAAATGGCAAAATGCTGCTTTTCTTTGATGGTATTCCACCCTGAAGGAGGAGGGAATTCATTACAAAGTGCTGAGCTTTTGTTAACTCTTTAGACCAAACAAACACATTTTTAGCTTTTAGGTGGGTTTTTCACACCAGTTTAGTTCTTTTTTTCCACTTTCATTTCCAGCATGCTGTTATTTCTTATGTGCTATGAGTGATTTCTCCATGGTGCTTGATTTATGACAGCATAATGGGCAGTCTAATTGACACTGAACAAACTTTCTTGAGCGGTTGTGAGACAGTACTTCTGATTTTATAAAGGCATAAAACTGGCATTAAAACATTAATCTTTTGTTATTGGCCTTATCTCTTGAAATATCGTAAAGTATCCTTCTTAGCTTTATCTCTAGTAAAAACATTTTGCTCTCTTATACATTAGAAACTCAAGGCAGTAAAAATCCATGTCAAACATTTTCCTAGAGAAAAGGCCTTTGTTTGTAAGAAAATGCCAACAAAAATTTGCTTTCATTTGCAGTCAGCTCAGGTGCCTGTGTAACTCTGATGGAGTTCCATTTATTCCAAAGGAAGGGCTTTTTCACAGTTTATGCCAAGGACTTTATGGATAATTAATTGTAATGGATACCGTAAAGCTGGAAAGCACTTTATTTGTGCTGTCATGTGCATTTGGGATAGCATTGAAAGAGTTTTTCTTTTTATACATTATGTGGGGAATTAGGTGATGGCTCACTTGCATGTAAATGAGATCAGCCACTGCATTCACTGTAGCTAGAGATTTCCCACCATAAAGCCGCTACTATTTAATTGTGCAGATGGACTATGAAAATGCTTAATCCAAACACTTAATGACATAATTGTTGAAATAAAACATGTATATTCACTACAGCCAATACCAAAAAGAGGTTATTACGTTGGATTTTAGGCTAGAGTTTAGAGTTTAAACAAAAGCTTTGAGCTGCAGCAGTGGGGCACGACCCTTTTTGTAAAGGGCTGTATTTTTTAATAAAAATACTCTGTATTTTTAATAGTGTCTGTTAAAATTGGTTTGAGATGTTCATAATTTCACCACTGACCTGCTTTACTATTCTGTTCCTTTTGTACTTCAACTGCTTGCTTTTCATTCTTTTTGTGTCATAACCAAGGTGTGATTTTCCTAAGTTACTTTACAGATTCACAAATTGCATTGGGTTGGAAGGGATTCTCTAAGGTCACCCTGTCCAGCCCCTGTGCAGTCATCAGAGACACCTCTGACTTGATCAGGCTGATGAGTGCCACATCAGGTCTGATCTTGAATGTTTCCAGGGGTGAGGCCTCAACCACATCTCTACGCAACCAGTTCCAGTATTTTACCACTCTAATTTTGCAGAACTTCTTCCTGATGCCCCACCTAAATCTACCCTGATCCAGTTTCAAAACATTGTCCCCTGTCCTATCAGTCAATGCCCTTTAAACAGTCTCTCCCCAGCCTTCCTGTAGGTCCCCTTCAAATGTTTAAATGCATCTCTAAGGTCTCCCTGGAGCCTTCTTTTCTCTAGACTGAACAGCCCTGATTCTTTCAGCCTGGCTGTTAAATTTGTGTGGCTCTGCTGAGGCAGGAGCTTTTTCACTAATGTGTTGCAATTAAAAAAGTTCACCTTAAAACCAGTTCATTGGAATACACTAGTCCATGAACTGCCCGTGAAGAGAAAAGTGAATTTTGTTCTCAAATGCTGGACTGGAAATTAACAAAGATCCTGCAAAAATGTTGTTTGATACAGATGAAAACAGTCAACTTGGCTTGATGAGCAAAGCACAGAATATTTGAGGAAACCATGTTGATCTGAAATAGATAAAATGTAAGTAAACAAGACTAAAATTGTACATTCAAACTCAATTTCTCATCATAGTTGGAATCCTGGACTAATTCACTGAGTATTCTGTATTCTTAGAAGTTGTTCTTATTTTCATAGAAACATACCTGTGGACTTGTAAAGTCCAGTGAGTATTTTGGGGATGCTGACTTTTTAGATCCACTGCAAAGAGCTGTGGAAGCTTGGGTCAGTCAAATTAGTATCAGAAATAGAAATCAGTAAGCCTGGACACTGAAGTGGAAGATGAGCAAGGAAATTCCAAGTGTGTTTGCAAAGTAAGCCTGAAGGCATGTTATTCTCTTCAACCTGCCGGATGAAAAGATGTCTCCAAAGCCAGAATGTAGGTGCAGACCTTTACCTCTTTGAAGAAAGACATGTTATTGCGGCTGAAGAGTGACAAAAGCACAGATTCTACAGTTGCTGGTTATTTCAGAGGCTTTGACAGTGCTCATCACCCAGTTCCACAGAAGATTTTGGCAGAAGGCTGAAATGGTGATGCACTATCCTTTGCAAAAAGAAGTCACACAGCACAAGATCCCAAAGACCTGCTACTAGGCAACAAAAATAACAAGTCAGGTCACTGGTGAGACTGTAGCTGGCTCTGACCCTAGTAATAGGAATTCAGCACTGGAAAGCAGCAGTGACACTCCTTGAAGGAGGGGAGCAGAGCAGATCGGAGAGTAAATTTATTCAATGGTCTGGTGACCTCTTTGCTAAAATCCTTTCCTAATACACTCTGGATACACTGATAGCTTGCTCAGTATCTGTTAAAGAGTTGCCATGTGAGATTGCCTGTAGGATATTTTCCCCTCTGCTACCCAGCAGACTGAGAGGAACAGCTCTCTGGCTGCCTTTTTCTGGGGGCTGTATTGGAAACCCTGCATGGTAGTGCACCAGGTCATGGCTTTCATTGTGTCTGAGCAATGGCTCAGGACAGAACTGCTGTGAGTCATGCTTCAGCCATTGGACTTACACTAGTGTGCAGGTGCTAAATATTACTGGCCTGAGGAACACATACACCTGAGTACTTAATGTAGTATCCTGTAATTTGAGAAAATGAGTATTTTTTTGTGGTGAGTTCTCTTTCATGGCTTACCATCTATGAGCAAAAGGCACCTCCTGCATGGTATGTTCTAGTGTTAGTAAAGGTAACACATACTTTAAGTATTCTTGTTAAAATATTCAATGTGACACTAAAATAATTCGTTTTGTTTGAATGTAACTGTTGAAGTAAAATGTAAAATTGCCAAAGTTTTAATAGATTCTTTAAATGAATAGGTTTAGTGACTAAAACAGGAACCCTAAAAGCAGTATTTCACAACTATTCTACATTTCCTCAGGGAAAATGTGCAGGTAATATTGGAGTAATTTAATTTTAAGTCAGCTTTCATGTCATTAACTATTAAACGTACTCATCTGCAGTACCTGTACAATGGAGTGCGTACATCTGATCTCTCTATTAGGTACAGGGAATACCAGTATGAGATTGAGCAAGGAAGTGGGTAATTAAGAAGTTTTGTAACTTTAATAGCAGCAGCCCAGTGATGGCTAAGTGGCACATTCAGTGGGAAGACTAATGAGAGATTCAGTTCTTACCAGTGAATTTCTTCTCTTACAGCTAGAAGGTAAAAACAATCTAAACAACTAATTGGACATAACAGAAGTTGCAAGGACTTGCAGATAGAACAGATAAAGTGCAAGTAGCTGCAGTTACAGGCTAATTATCTTTTGTTACCAGTTTAAGAGCTGGCTTCTTCAACCACAGACAGGGACAGAAGCTAGGAAAGAGTCTTTATTTAGACAGAAGTCTGGTGTCTATATAGCTCTTTCAAACCTCTAATTAATCCACGGACTTTTTTTGTCAGACAGATCAGGATATTTTAAGGCAGAGATGTGATTTGTGTGTGAGAAGATTCTGAACATTTTTTACCTTAATAAACACAATTCAGTTAAACACAATTCAGTTTAACAAAAGTGTCTTGTTAAACTCCCAGCTGCTTGCAACATCAGCCAGTCTGAAATTTTGTAACCTTTATTTGCATCCTTTTATTCTGTTCCTTCAGGATTTTAATGACTTTAAAATAATTTGTAGTTCACTGCATGAGCTCTGGAGCTGATGCTTAAAGGAAAAAGCTGCATCTCTGAGGCCCCCCAACCTATTTGATCTCTAAAGAAGATGGCACTGCTGATAGGTGATGGAGTGAAGTGGAGATGTGTGGGGAAGCAGTAGTGGGGCTCATCCTAATTGATATTACAGAGTGGGGGAAAATCCCTTCAAGATGTCCTCCCTGTCTTTTGCTGTGGCTGCTTTTGCCATAGGAATTCAGTAGCTTTCTAGTTTCTTACTTAGAGGTGGTTTCACTGAAGAACAGGTGAATTAGCAACATTTTAAATCGACTGCTCTCTTCTTTAGCTTATTTGTATGCTTGCTATCTTACAACTAATAAATGATGAGAAGTTGAAAATGAGAAAATCATTGTCCAGTGACAAACACAAAGGGGTTACAATTGTAAAGATTTCAGGAAGTGATTTTTTTTGTTGATTCTGTTTCAGTTGGACTAGTACTAAATGAAGGGGGATAATCATGGTCTCTGTGTGGTAGAAGAGGAGCAAATAATTCAAGCTAGAGCAGAGGGGAAGGAGAGATTAACAGAATGGATGCTTGCATGTGTCTGAAGTAATGTTTTTATACAAGGCAAATGGAACAAGTGTCAGTACTGACGCTCAAGACTTCTAGAGTTATAGGTCCTGTTTCCATACAGATTGTTTTACAAAAAATTGTTGTCTCATTGAGGGCATCCTTGGCAGTCACAGACCTGTGACCTCTGTAATAATGAAAATTGCTTACAGACAAAGGTAACACAATCAACACAATTTTTAATATTTTCTGTTGTACGCCAGTGAAGTTTCTCTCAGTAGGAAGAAGTCTGGCAAAGTGAGCACTCTGTGACTAATGAGCTGTCTGTGGAACATCTGCAGGCTGAATACCTGCATCTTACTGAAAATAGTCTGGGAACCTGTGCCTTAATGAAACTTCAGACCATACACCCAGAAAAGGCTGTCCTGTCATTTCTACTGCCTTGGATGCTGGCTTATTTTTTGACAATATCTTTCTTTTGTGCTTGGATAATCCTGATTTGCCACAAGATATTCAGCTGAATTCTGCCTAGTTTTCCCTTAATATAAACTCAACTCAAAGAGCTACCTCTTAGAGATGCTGCTGTGCTAATTTTTCTTTTTTTTCCTGTTCTTATTGACACTTCCTTTTCAGTGAGCTGTCTGAAATGACATGAAAATAATAATTGGATGGAAGGGACCTCTAAACATCATCTAGTCCAACCCCCTTCCCAAAGCAGGATCACCTAGGGCCGGTCACACAGGAGTGCATCCAGGCAGGTTTTGAAAATCTCCAGAGAAGGAAGTGTCACAACGTCTCTGGCACCCTGTTCCAGTGCTTCATCACCTTCACAGTAAAGTGTCTCCTTATGTGGAGGTGGAATATCCTGTGTTCTCTCCTGTCACTGAGCATCATTGAAAAGAGCCTGGCACCTTCACCCTGACACCAACCTCTCAGATATTTATAGACTTATACCAATATCCCTTCTCAGCCTCATAATTTCATTACTAACAGCCTTAGTTCTCTCAGTTTTCCATTATTATTTGTTTGTGACAGATTAATCAACACAACAAAGGTTGAACCGAACATGAAGAAAATGTGATCTGGGAACACACTGAAGGAACTGAATAATTCAGTCTGCCCCAGAGCTAAGGAACCACTAGAACATATTTTAACAATAATGATTTGTTTATTTCAACTAGGAAAATTAAGAAGAAAATGACAAGGGTGTCTTGTACTTATCTTGTGTTATTACTTGTAAGTGTAACTGAAACTGATCACCAAAGGTTATAATGTTTTACTTATTTTAAATATAAAGGGTAAGTCACTTCAAGTCAATTACAGTCATTACTAGATGTCACTACCTGGTAAAATTATTAATATTTTTATCAGGACTAACATCAGCTCAGCAAATACATTATGTCCTGCAGCTTCCTTTTGAGGAGCAAATAACACTTGGTGTTATCAAATAGTCATAAAGCCTGCACTCATAAACCTATTTGGTGATGTTAGCTAATCAGAGTCATTCTTCCATGGATAATATTTTTGGATAATGTTTTAGTAAATTGTGTGTTTTATTGCTTTCGTAACATAATAACCAACCTTTCCTCTGTGATTCACAAACATGAACAAGTCTCTTAAGAATATGTAAATCTCTGAAGTGAAAAGATAGTACCCTCTGCCATTATGGAAATGAATTAAAAAAAAAAAAATCATTGCTACCGAATTGAATAAAGAGGAAAACTCTTAAATGAGGAAAAAAATTACAGTCAGTGTCAAAATTAGTCCTCAAAGATGTTTGCAACCCTGAAGACATAAGACTTGCATTAATTCAGTGAAATGAAGATCAGAAAGAGGGAAATTTTCCAACAATAACTTATCTGATTTTGCTCTTTCACAGAAAGGGTAGGAAGTAAAAGGGATTTGACAATCATGTCACAACATCCCACCCATGACAAAGGCATGAGTTGCCTTGCTTAGCTCAGAAAGGGAACATGAGAGCTATTGGTGTTCAATAAATGGCTACTGTTAAATGTCTTCCTACCAGGCTCTTGAAGTGTCTTCAAGAAAATTAATAGTGCCTCTGTGTTTATTCTGAAAGTTATTAAATAATAATTCTAAATTATTAGTGCAATTGTGGCCATATTAAAAAGAAGTAATTTTATTGGGATTTGATAAGAAACTCAGCTTTATTAAGGCTCTGTGAATAATTGCCCTGGGTGATTTATCTCACTTTAATAGTACAGCAGCACGCATATCTGCAATGTGTATTCTCATTATTAAAGACTGGTAGTACAAATATTTAAATATCTAATAATTGGAGACTTGACATTTATTAGAATGTAGGTTTGGGGAGAGCTTAATAATGCTTTTAATATAACTTCACAGCATAAAAAAAAAGTACATTAATTCCATTATTGGAATGCCTTAAAGGCAAATTGCAAAGAGATGCAACTTGGATTTGTGCTGTTCTTCTGCCTTCTGAGTCTGAACTCAATTGTTCAGTCAAAGGTTAGCATTGCTCAAGTATTTAGAACAAAAAATGGATACTGAATCCTAAAAGTTTTTTTTTTTTTTGTATTATGACCAACAGTTATTCCCATACTTGTTCAATTATATCTACTTATTTTCCAAGCTGCCAGGCGAGGTTGAGATGAAAGACTTGTGCCTACATCTGCACTTTCTCTGTAAGTAGGAATGAAAGGAAGGAGAAGGCCTAAGAGAAGAAATCTTTATGTTGCTGTCATCAGCATTGTTGGGTCAGCACTGGCTTTACATCCTTTTTTCCATGGCAGCACTTCTTGTCTGTATCCTATTTTCAAGTGGCAATATCAGGGAAGAGATGACATCTATGCATCTGTGGCTGTAGACTGCTGCATGTGTTGCTTAAGCATTGAACCAACCCTGATTTTTGGTTTCTTCAGGTACTTAGAATTGTAGAATGTATCAGGTTGGAAGGGACTGTTGAAAGTTGCCCTCTCCAACCACCCTGCAGATATCAGGAACAGCTCAGGGCCTCATCATGTTTCAGTATCTTCAGAGATGGGGCCTCCTTTGCATCTCTGGGCACCCTGTTCTAGTATTTCACTACCTTCATTGTGAAGGACTTCTTTCTAATGTCCAACTTTAGCAGTTCCTTTTCAATTATCACCTGTCATTGTAGTTTAGTAACTCATAGCTTCTCATCCAGGCTGGTCCCGAACTGGAACAGATAAAACCACATCAGGATTATTTGTGCTATTTCCTCCCTTTTAACTTCTAAATCGAAGGTCTCTTATCATGCTGCTCTTTAAAAGAGTAAGTATTGACAAGTGATGCTCTTTTAATGCTTTCTGACAATAGCACTGCTTTTTGCCAATTTCCACTGCCGATAATAACGACTGTCTGTTAAAGCAAACAACTAATGAATGGCTCCAAGTGACCTTTTAGCAGCTACTGTCAACATTAACTACTCTACACCATCTTCACCTTTCCATGGAATTGCCAGTGTTTCATTCTGAGTGGATCAAGGTGACTGACATAACTGACAATAGTGTATAAGGCAGTCCAAGTGTCATTGCTACTGCAGCTGCTCTAGTTCTGTAACTTGAGACCAACAACTTCTAGGGAGAGAAGTATTTGTCTGTGTGCACATTTCTCACATAAAAGACAACTAAATGAATGGCACAAAAAAAAAATCAACGACCCGGAGGATATCTAGGAAGATTACTGTACAGGAATCAAACATGGCTGTTATGGAGTGCTTCTCTGAACAAACAGTTACACATGGAAAATACAACTTTTTTTTTTTTTTTTTTTTTTTTTTTTTTTTTNTGTGAATCAGCTGCATTGCTTGAAGCAGAGTGAATTCAAATTCCTTCTGGTGTGCTCCTTCTGATACTGCTGAGATGTAGTAGTTATCTTGTAAAGTATGCTAAGCGTGTGCTGCAGTACTGGGTTAGGCTTTGCCATGGGTGGAAGAGCACTGGGACAGGTGCTGGAATCTCCGTCTCTGGAGTAGTTTTAAACATGTCTGGATAGCATTCTGTACAACGTGATCTAGATGAACCTGCTTTGGCTCAGAGACTAGACTAGATTGTGTCCAGTGTTCCCTTCTAAGCCCTATCATTCTATGATCAGCTAATGGTTCTACTGACACTAATACAGGTTCATTGTGTGAATTTTAGTTGCAAACATGTTCTTGATATTGTTTGTTGGATTAAAGCAGGACTGAGCATGATCTCTCTCTGATTGCTCATTGGCTTTAAACACTTGAAGGACAATCAAAGTTAGAATTGGATATTGGGAGCTTTAGGTATTGATCATAAGTCTGTGGCAACATTATTTTAAATTGTCACAGAATTGGTTTTTCCCTGCTAAATAGGTCAAAATGAGTTGGTAAAGGAAGTTCATGGAAACCCATCAAAACTCAGAATATTACCTGTTTGGCTGGTTATGCACATATGAATTTGGAGTCATAATTTTCTAAAGATCAGGAAAATTCAAAATGGTGACAAAGTATCTGTGGATTATTTTAGTTAGTCCTGGAAATATTTCTTTAGATCATACTTTCCTTTTTGAGCTGGGATAGTTAAATGCCTAACTCATCAAATGCTTCAATAAAAGAATTCCTGCAGAATAAAAGGTTAATTTTAACTTTCAATATAAAGCCCTGTTTCTTCTACAAATCCAAAGAAGAAACAGTATTATGTTTGCAGAGTCTTATCTACTTGCTGTTTACGTGCCTGACCTTAGCAGAGGTAAGACACGTGATGAAGTTTTTATTCACTATGTACAGACAGAATGAAAAAAAAAAAAGTTAAGAAATATTTTTTATTAGTAGGATATTTTAACTACAGAAAGTAAAATGCTATGCTAGACTGGCTTCTTGGCAAATTACTAGAATGGACAGATGGTTTTTCATTATCTGTTGTACAGAAATACAAGGCTTGCAACTGTATGTTTCCTATTGATGCTTATTCATCTGTGAGAGAGTAATTTTCAGGCTGCTTGTCCAAAAAACATTCTAAATCTTCCTTTGCATCTGCAGAACATCTGCTTAAACTAGGATTGTCAATGTCGGTATTTTATTGGTAGTAAGCTACAGGCTGTCTTAACATCTTTCCAAAGCCAAAGGAATGAGTACAAAATAGGATTTCAGGGCTGGGATCCAGGGTTTACTGTCTAGATGCATTCTTCATTTTGTATGCAGTATAAAATCTTACTCAATATCTGTTCTACTCCTGCTAACATATGGTCTCAACAATTAGCACAGAGGAAAACAATTTCTCTTTGCAACAGTTTACAAATAGTGGGAGGAAGATACATTTCATTTAGATATTTGTGTAGCCAATATGTTTGATGGCAAGAAAAACTGTAAACAGTAAAAGGCCACATTATAAACATCTTTGTAGGATGCATGCCTCAGTTAATTACTCTAAAGAGGGAGGCAGAGGATTTCACACCTAGAAGATTTAAAATTTTCCAAGTGATGTAATACAGACTCTGTTTCAAAGCATTGGTACAGAAGTTGCAGTAGATAACAAGGTGCAGTTTTTCAGCAACTCTCATTTGTTCCTTCTCTTTTTTCCACTTTGTAAATTGGTAGTAATTCAGTCTGTGAGTATAAAAACTAATGGGGAGTTATGAGAACAAGAAAATCAGTCAATATGCTGAAATTTTAGGGTTCATAAGTTCAGACAGTGTCTTCAAAATTATGAATGACAACTGTAGATGATTATTTAAACCAAATCAGACTAAAGTTTTACCATTTAGAAAAGTCTTGCCCTAATTTCACCTTGATACTGTATTTAAGTAGGTGTTGCTATTAGAGAAAAAAACAATCCTCACTGTTTTGATCTGAGCTTTTCTGTTGATTAAAACGATCTCTTCTACCTGTCTTTGTTCAGCATGGGCTTTTAATTGGGCTGTGAACTTTTCTCCTGTCCTAGCAGTTTAGTTATATGCATCTTCTCTTTACAAAGAACATTGTTTTCCACATCTTAATTTGACCAACAATCATCTTGGAAGCAAAGGAACGAATCACATTCAATCACACGCACATTGCATCTTAGCACAAAGCAACGTTATTTTTTGGCAATACTTTTCAAACAGAAAAAAACAACAGAACATAGCAGATGAATAAATGAGCGTTCTAATACATTACTTTGTTGAAAATAAACACAAGGTTTCATTTTTAATACCTAATTTCCTGTGAAAATAAGTCTGTCTCTTTACATACAAAATTATTTTAATTTATAGTGCTTGAAATAATTTAGTATGTTATGCACAGTGTGTACCTCTAGTTTCATTAATCCTTAGAAAAACAAGGATTAAAAAGGGCAGAAATGAACATTTCATGCCGCTTGAAAAAATACACTATTATTACAGTGCTTTGCTCATTTGCTAAACTGCTGTATGGCCTGGGACATAGACTTTCAACTTAACCCAAAATTTCCATAGAGGGGATTTTATTATTATCTATTTCAGTGCACACACTAATTCTTCTTCTTCTTTTTTTTTTTTTTAAGTTAACTATACATAAATATTTTCTGTGATTCAGTGCAGTACTAGTGGGCTGATGAAGCAGTTGGGTGAGGGTTATTGGTGAAGTAAATACACTACATATTATTTTACCAACTGGTTTTTGAAAGCCTTCTGGAATCGAAATATTTCTTGAATCCTCTTGAATGCTTTGAGCTTTGGGGACAAGCCTGTCAGCTGAAGCCTTTCCTAAATTCTTTAGCTGCCACTTCTTTTTACCAGACAGAAATTGATTCTTACATTTTGATAGAACAGAGATAGTATGTTCTGAAATAATCCTATGTTGCCCCAGATTTTAGCCTACCTCTATTTAAACTTCAAGGAACAACATGGCATCCATCTCCATTGCATTCAAGCTATCCCCTTCAGCCTTCCTTCTGACTAGTAGTACAGATCTGACTCATACCAACAGATTTGTAACTTGATTTCTGTGTTGCACTGTTAGCAGTGGGATTTTGATGCTAATTTGTGCAGTCTGTAGGAGTTAGAGTACTATTTCATAATCTGTTCCAAATAATTATGAATAAACAGACTAGAGGAGAAGAGCAGTGATACTGTAGCTGAAGTTGTGTTTTGAACCTTGTTTCTAGATCCTCACTGTAGAAATGTTGGATGAGATGATCTCTAAAGGTCCGCTCCAACCCAATGCAGTCTGTGAATGTGTGAATTATTCCTTTTTATGCTGTTGCAATAAGGGTAATGTTGTATACACAGATCCATACAGAATTTTATTGATCAAACATGCATACACAAATATATGCGTTCATGCAAACATTGTTTTGCAGCCTAAAAATCAACCTCTGCTTCTAAAGATAATTTGAATATAGTTTTGATTTAATATTATTTCTGCTGAGATCTGACTCTACAGCTTGGCAATAGGATAGCAGATTTGAATTCCAGTAGCTAGGAGGATGAACTGAATGTTTTCATCTGAGAGTTAAAGAACAAAAACTTCTAAATCCTGAGGAATGGCAGCCTCTTGTAAAATGAAAATTAAACTTACATTCTGATCAAAGGCAGTATCAGCTATTTCATATCTTCTGCTGGAAGACCAAAAGTTCCTTGGAAAGCTCTTTCTATCTATGGATTACAGCATGAGGAGATTAAATTGGTAGTTACCATACGTGATTTAACATTGCTTTGAATGTTGTGATCCTGAAGAAAGCGTGTGCAGAGCTCATCATAAACTGAACATTAGAGAGACTTCTTAAATGAAGGTGGTAGTTATCCAGCAATTTCCTTCTGTGTTAATTGGAATAAACAGCTCATCAAGCCAACCTGAAATGTTAAGGTAATGACATTGCTCCGTATGGATGTTTTCTCAGCATGATGTGTATAGCCTGGTGGTTATTAGTACAGCAGATAACTGAGTTTTCTTGACACTTTCTCCAGCTATTTGCTTGGCTGGAATTTTACAGATACATATTAATGCTGAGCACTATAGCACCATGAGAACGTCCCTGACAAATTAGCCTGCTGTTTCTGCATACAAAAGGAAGTCTATCAACTGATTTCATCTTAGTTTTGTAATTTCAAATTTCTTGTTCTTTGTATCAAATTGGTCTAAAAAGTAACGATCCTAAGACATTGTTGGATCAAATGAAAATTATTATGGGTTTTCTTTAGCATAATCTGATTTTTTAATCTCTCATTTGTGACTTCGTTGCTTGAATTCAGTCATGAAAAAAAAAGACTATAGTATTCTTTTTTTTTCTTTTCCTAAGGTAGCATAACATTTGGTTTGTCAAAACAAATTTTGTTGGCTATGGAGAAAATAGGATGGTTTAATGGTGAAAATGGAATTGTTTAGTGGTAGTGCTTCAGCAGTAGTGGTGGGATTGTGAATTCTAGGTAAGCAGTTGAAATTGATCATCTCAAAGGCCTCTTCCAACCTCAACAGTCCAGTGATTCTAATATATTGTGGTGAGATTGGCAATGTTAACTCCTGTTACAGCATTAGCTCATATATGTATTTCGAACTTAAATACCCATGTGATTCGACAGTTGACAGGTCATGTGCCAAGTACATACACATGGTAAGGAGGTTCAAAACCACATCAAGATCTTAATAGCTTGATAGAAAATATTTAAAATAATTACTAAGAGATAGGGGTGCTAATTACTTTAAGAAGAGTGGTACTACATCAGTCTAACCAAAAGACCTTAAAAGTAAATAGGGATCTTAAATGCTTCAATGTCTTACCCTACATTTGTGTTGGTAGTGTCTTTCTTGGGATTTCAAACAGGACAAGTGTTTTATAATGGTTGTTAACTCTCATTTCAGATCTACCTTAGCTGATTGTTTTTTTCTCACTTTCCCTCTCCATTTCTCATTATTTGTCTGACAGTTTGGATGACTGAAGTTAATGCTTCCATTTTAGTAGTGTTTCACTCTTTTCAAAACTTTCTATTTGATTGTTTCATCATTCATTACATAATTAATATTAGAAATCCAAAAATTTCATGACAGCTTTAAATCTGTGACAGAAATTGACTTTAATATATTGGAATTCAAACCAGTAAGTTATCTTTGGTGAAGATGGCTTTTCTGAAGCCACTGTTTGCAGGGTGATTTTTATCATTTGACATAAATAGCTGCTTGAAGACATCAGAAGCAAACAAAAAAAATGCTTCCAAAAGATGTCTTTTGGACTCCCCCAAAAAACAAGTAAAATATAGTGTTGATTTAAGAAGCTAAAGCAAACAGCATGGCGAAGTTTTTGAAGTCTGAAATTTATTTTCCTGAATGCAGCTGCTCTGCAGGACTCTCCACAATGTATGTCACAAGACAGAATTATATAGGATAAGAATGATACTTTTTCTAGGATTTTTTGTTTGTTTGTTTGCACCTGAATCCACTTTCCTGACTTCTCCCTTTATCATTTCTTTACTGCAGTTCTGCAAGGTACCTGAGCAAATGGATAACTATGGGTCATTAAGATGAATGGGACTGGGAAATGATTAAGTGTCTGCTCGAATCAGTCTCTGGTCTGATTGTGCAGTATGTGGAGCCAGCTTCATAACTGTTTAGAGAAAATGTGTTTCAAGAAAAACAATCAGCTTCCACCCATCTGCTCAGTGTATTTTGCATATGAAAAGGAGAAAAGTAATTTCTTGCCTCGAGAACTACTCTTCGTGGTGAAAATTGGATCAGATTGCTCCATTGAACAGAATGTTAGTCAGAGGTTTGCCTAGTTGCAAAGTTGGCCCCATTTTGCTTTACTTGCACAACTTTAACTGGGTAGTATACATTCTAAGTTTGTGCAAGGAAAGATGGTCTGCTAGAGAATGTGCAGAAGGGGAAAAACTGCTCAGCTTTGGAAAGTGTTTGTGGTTTGGTGGTTTTTTTGTTTGTTTGGTTGTTTTTTTTTTAGTTTTTTAAACAGCCAGAATGAGATGAGAATCACTGTTTTATCAGTTGCCGTCCTGCAGTGGAATGCTGTTATCTTAAATGCACAATAATCATTTCATGCATAATTGTCATAAATTTGTTGGTCTTCACAATGCCCAGTTCTTTTTCTATGGTTCTCGTTAAATGTTTATCGTTGGTGTTTAGAGTTTATTGTTACTTTGTTGTCACTTTTTATCTGTCTGTAGAGAAACAGCTACAATTATTTATACCACTGTGTTAGCTTATTCTACATCTGTGGTCAGGGGAAATAAAATTTGAAAAGAGGCATTAAAATTACATATGGGATAAAAATCTACACTTGCTTTTTTTTACAGGAAGGTCAGCAATTGTTCTTTGACTGAATGACTACAATTGAGTTTTAGTTGTAAGTGTGCCTGTGCTTTCATAATATGAGGTAATAAAATATTTGTTTGCATCTGGATTTTTTTTCCCTAATGCTGACTTAGAGGGGGAAAAAAATAAAAGTAATATCACAGAATGTTAGGGATTGGAAGGGGCCTGCCTCTGTACTCAGCACTGGTTGGGCTGCACCTTGAGTACTGTGTCCAGCTCTGGTCCCCTAAATTTAAGAAAGATGTTGAGGTACTTGAATGTATCCAGAGAAGGACACCAAGGCTGGTGAGGGGCCTGGAGCACAGCCCTACAAGGAGCAGCTGAGGGAGCTGGGGGTGTTCAGCTCACACTGAGGAGGCTCAAGGCAGACCTTATTGCTCTTTACAACTACCTGAAAGGAGGTTGTAGCCAGGTGGGGTTGGTCTCTTCTCCCAGGCAGCCACTGGAATGAGCTGCCCAGGATGGTGGTGGAGTCACCATCCCTAGAGGTGTTTAAGAGGAGGCTGAATAAGGTGCTTAGTGCCATGGTTTAGTTAATTAGAAGGATTAGGTGATAGGTTGGACTTGATGATCCTCTCCATCCATCAAGAGATTATGTTAGTAGACGCATTTTCGATAGTAAGGAATGCATTTGGATTCTGGCTGGTATGTATAACTGTAAAGGGAACACAAAGCAACTGACAAGGACAGTTGTGGAATAGTCTTTATTATTGATTTACTGTTATAGTTCAAATAGGGGACCAAAATTTGGGCCCAGTGACTGTCACTGATTTTAGTCTTAATGGAGTTCTGTTTTAAATAGTAATTCAGTTATTGGTTTTTTTGGCAGTAGTTGTTAATGAGAAGGCAGATTACTCATTCCTTAAGAATAATGCTTTTAGTTTTTCCATCACACAAACAATAGTTTCCTATTTCAAGACTAAAATATAAATGCAAATACTGGAAATGACAATACAGGGAATGGAAGAGTGGGATAAAAGTACCATTCTAGCAAATTATGTCTTAGTCACAAAACTCCATTAGGATTTTTTTGTTCCATAAGCATATAAATGGAGTAAACACTGGGATACGGCAGGCAGAGCCAGCTTGTATCTGCAGTGATAAATGAATTTGCATTCACAATGGAATGATAGACAAGGGAGTGCAGTCAATCTTGACAGGGATTTACTGATAGAAAGCTCCCTTATATAAACAGAAATCAATCCAATCTAGGTGTTGAACTTTTTATAATGATGCAGAACATGGATCAAAAGCTGATACTGATGTCTTAGAAACTAGAAGGTACAGAAATAATAAAAGCTGAGGTTGCATTTATTTCTAAAGATGTTATAGAGGAAAGTAAGAAGAGATTTTAAAGGCCCATGGAGTCCTGTAAGAGCATTTTTAAATTTCAGTTTTAATCAACACTTCTTTCTCTTATCAAGCTTAGCTGTGAAAAGGAACATGTTGATGTCCTCACATGCTCATTGATTTCAGAATGAGCACTGGCTCTACGCAAGTAAAGCTCCCAGGTCAACTTCTGAGATCTTTGTTTATAGTGTCTGTGTTCCTGACTGAGAAGCAGATGGTTTTATGCAGCTCCATATCTCAAGCAGGGAGTATGACGGAGTTTGTTTTGCTTTTGTTTGGCTGTTTAAAAAGAATGATTAAAAATAAATTATTCCGAAGGTAGGCTTTACAGCCTTTCCTTTTGCATTTTTAATGTTAATTGACCAGTTTCAATATGAATGAAATGTTACTCTCAGATAAATACAAGGTCACATTTTCTGTGTAAAGTTCCTCATCCACTCTTTCCTACCTCTGTGGAGAAGGAGTAAGTGAAGCTTTCTACTTGCTTATCCTCCCCAGTCAGTATCAGGAGATAGACACAGCCTTATCCTCCTTTTGGTTCTCTCTTAGTGACTGTATTTAATCTCTTCTTCCATGCTCTTTTAAACTGGCTCCCTCTTGTTATCATGTTTCAGAAGGGTCTTGTCTGCATTTCTTCAGGACTTTTTGGCTTAGCTTTATTTCAGTTATCATTAAAATGTCAATTCCAGCTTCAGTGTTCCTATGACAGCAGTCTTCATCATCCACCTACTAATTGTTGGAAAAAAAAAAAAAGTATACTCTTTTCCACCATGAGCTTTTAAAATATCTGCAAAGCGATTTAATCACCTTTCAAATCCTTTCCTGCAAGTCTCTGGTGTTTTATCCAAAAGAAGCTGTCTTAATGACTTGTACTTTGAGACTGCATCCCATTGCTGTCACCACTGCTATCCTGTTGTTTCCTTGTGTTTTCTAATGCTTATTTATTTCTGGATGTTAATTTCAGATTGCATACTCTATAGTAGGGACATATTTTTTTTTTCCCTGCAGGTTTTTACAGCATAAAGTTTAGCTGGATACTGGGGCTAGACTAAAGCAATCCTTCCTGCAAAACAAAAGGGCACTGAAGAGCTCTGTTACGGCTGTGTTCAGGGGGTTATTAGGGATATAGCTGCAGCAGTACTTGAGACCTACCTGTAAGACTTGTGTGGTTGTGACAACTTCGTGCCTTTCAGCCCATAGCTATATGTTACAGAACTGGTTCTGCTCATGCTCTGCTATTTAAATATTGTCGAAATAGTTCAGAGTGTTTCCTGAGACAAAGGAAAATTTCTTCACGCAATGGCATAAAGCACTTAACCGTTACTTTATGCCACTGGGAATCAAATCTTACAGACCTCCTTGTAAGTGAAGACACTTTTTTGCACACAGTATGCAAAACACTTTGTTTTCAGATATCTTGAGGGGGTGTGTAAAGGCTTTTCAAGGAAACGCTTCCTGAGAGTTGCACAGATGCTTTGCTTTTGTACTACTGCATATTTATCTTTGTTTCTAGACTCAAAGATTGTGACATTGCTTAGATTTCTGACTATTGTGCTTTGAGTTTGATGACTGTAGTAACTGTATCACTTAGTATTTTAGATCAGATTTAAAGCCTGTTAAAGCATGCTAGTGGGGTGTAATTCCTTCCACATAAAGTCTGGTTAAACTTAATGCGGTATAAACTGCACAGCTCTCCTTTGTAAGTCACAAGCTGTGCAGTAGAGAGCATTAAAAAAAGCTTCATTTGATCCTGGCTGTTGGGTCTTTGGGGAGGACAAAATAACAGGGGATTAAAGGAAAGAGTACTGTAAGAATTTGGCAGGAGAATCTGTAACAAAAGGATTAAGTAACTGTCCCTGATGAAGGAGAAGCAAGTGAATGTGTCTTTTTGATTGAAAGACAGAAGAGGTTTTAATGTAATTTTATTCATTGGGACCTAGAAGGTCAGCTTGTACAAGTTCAACATAAAATGTGGTGTGACTAGAAACTAATGCTCACACTATTGCATTGCTTCTATTATCTTGTCTCATTGCTGCTTGCTTTTAGCTTGGTAATTGCAAGAGAATTTGCACTTTTTCATCTTCTCCGGCTAAATGCAGACGAGGCAATTAAACTTCCTGATCTTCTGAAATATCTAAGCTTTTCTCTGTTTGTAATCCACTCTTGCCTACAGGGAGATTTCTTAAAACTCTCAGCAAGACAACATAAACCCCCTCTGTATACTGCCAAATGGCAAATTGCAAGAATGACTATGAATGGACAGTGAGGAAGGAACCTGCATTTCCAAGTATTCAGACTAATTTAAAATATTTGCTTTTCCCATCTGTTGATAATACAGCATGAAACTGAGTTATGTTTCAGCTGACAAAGCATGTGGCTGCACTGTCAGATGGAAAAATCATCAAGGGATTTACTCAACCATTATACTATGATCTTCAAATAATCTCTTAAATTAAAAATATTTGGAATATGTTGATAAGTACTTTGTAGTTTAAACAGTGTTCTGATTATTTACTATCAACTAATGAGGACTTTGAAGTCACTTGGGGCATGGCAGAAATAATTGTTTTATTGGGCTGTGAAAGTACAACGCAAGAAATGGTTATTGAAATCTGATTTATTCTTTTTTTCCTTTTATCCGTCCTTAATTATGTTTTACAGAAGAGCATCACAGCCACTCTAAGCTATAATACAAGACATTCCTCAATTTGCTTCTAGCAGCTTCCACATGCAAAATGTACCATTCTCTGTGAATTCAGGTCTTGGTCTGTATTACAGTTTTATAACTGAATGACAAAGTTGTCATTGTAATGTAATGAGAGAAAGTTACTATGAGTCCTGCTTCAAGTTTGTAAAGGAACTTTTCTAGTCTGAGTGTGCTTATGTAATGTGCCTAATAGTTGTAAATAACTATCTGATAGATATCAAATATGCTTTTGGAACTAGTTACTAAAATCTTAATTCCTCAAGCTTTGCTAATCTAATCAAGAAATAGACTTCAACCTGTAATCTTTGTGCCCTTTTAACACTAAAGAAATTTAGTCTTTAAATATGAGAAATTCAACATATTTTCTGGGCAACAAACAGGAAAAAAATAAGTTAAATTATTGCTACAGGATTTGCAGCAGCTACATCTGAGAGCTGTTTTTATGTTGTGAGCTATTTATAAGTAACCCACAGTCTTCTGTGTTTCACAGGGCTCACTTATCCATCATAAAATCTCCAAATGTCACTAACTACTGTCAATTTTGTGTCTACTTCTGTGTTAAATCAATACCTGAGGATCACTCAGATAGTAAAAGAGATTCCCCCCATCCCACTCCTTGGTTGGGATGCTCTACAGGCATCTATAATGAGCTCATCAGAATGCTCTAGACCACCAAGGATGATCGGTATTAATTTCATTATATACTTCAAACATGTCTTTGAGCCCTCATTCCATGGATTCCTGCTCTCTGTAGTGTGGTCTTTTGCTCTCTGTCATCTTTCTGCTGGGAAATTCTCCACTGACTGCCAGCTTGGTCTGGAGTCAGAAGAATAATCCATAGGCCATTCCAGGGGCTTTTTTTTTTTATGTTTTAACCTTTTTTTTTTCTCTCCTCCTTTTTCTTTCCTTTTTTGTTCTGTATGTTTGTTTTTCTTTTCAGATTTTCATGTACACAAACAGTTAATCCCCTTTTCCAAACCAGAGAGCTGAGAAACCACACAGGGCACAAATGTTTGTCTCACTTTGCTCTGAAAGAAATACACTTCTAAAAATATTTCATACTGTCTTGGACAAAGACATGACCCTACTTGAGTGGTAGATACAGAGCTGTGTATTTTAATCACTACGAAATTCAAATTACTTGTCAAGAAGTTTAATAGTCTTTTTTTTCAGGTCAATTCTAAAATGTTTTGAAACGGCCACCTAATAGGCCATGAAGCAGAAGCAGTGTTAGAAGGACCTCCCAAAGTAGCTATGATGAGAGCAGTTTCTCCTCAACCATGTAAGATGTACTAGAAAAAGATATCCCTACATCCCAGCCTGGCTTTCTAAATCAAAACCCAGTCTACTTCCTCCGTGTAGTTATGGAGCTGACCTGAACAGAAATACAATGAGGTAGGCAGTGTTTTCAGGGGAAATCCCCAGCCTAAAGACTACAGAAAACACTACAAAGCCTATTTGTATATCTGTAAGATGTCTGGTTTCTGATCTTGCCTTCAGCTCCCAGCTTTGGGATCTCTGTTTAGAGAAACACCTGCCCTTAGTCCAGCAGTGAAGCAATGCTGATCTGTCCCAGCTGCCCTCAGCATCCCACTGTAGGAGTGAATGCCAGCTCCTATGATGAACTCCTCTTTAGTCCCTGTTTAGAAATGTGCAGTGGGAGGTACCCTCTGAGATCCACCACTCTCCTGGGAGGTACTACTGGGGCTAAAAGCTAGAGCCATAAAAGAACAGTGTTTGGAACCTCTGCATTAGCTGATGCAAAGAACATAATCTGTCTTCGTTGATTCAGATCCAGCAAATGTTGCAACAATAAAGAGAAGTGGGATTTTCTGTGTGACACTGGGAATTGTTGAGCCGGTGGATTGATTTTGTTGTTTCTGGTTTTCTCTGAATTTTACCTGGTCATTGTTTGAGTGTTGGGAGAAACCATGCAAAAGAAAATCTTTCATGAACAATTATGAACATGCAAAGGCAATCTACATAGTGTGCTGAAGATTATGGTAACGTGACAAATTTGATTTGCAGAACCCACTGAAACACAAGGGTTAATTGTCTGTGGAACTGTGGCATGTGGGTTAATTTGAACAGATTAGATTACCATGATTAGCAGTGCCTGGGGAACAGTGTAAAATGATTCACACTTTAAACTGGCTTGCTGCTGCTAGAAAGATAACAGCCTGTGCAGAAAGATCAAATGATCATTGCTGAGGAAAAAGAATGAGTGTCAGTTTTGAGGAGGTGGGTGTGTGGTTCTTTTATGTATCTGATTCTGCCCAACTAAAATGATTTACAAATTTGTTCTGAAAATGTACCTCAAAAATAACTCCAAGGTGTAGACAGCTGGAACGTCTGGAATATCACATTTTTAATGAGCGGTTTAAAATGCTTGAGGTAGTCTATTTTTCTTAATAACTGTGCCCAAACTAGATGGACATGATTTGAAATGAATAATCATCATCATCATCATAATTACTTAGGGTAGCAAATGACGAAAAGTAATGGAGAGTTTCTTTTTTGCCATATATTCTTGGAAGTGGGAGAATATTTCTGAGAGGCAGGACTGTTTCTGATCTCTTTTCAGACATCTACAGTCATTCCAACAAGCTCTGTATAACAGAATTTTCCACAATTTAAAAATTTTATCTGAAATAAATTCATTGCAAATTACTGTATATAGTGCAAGCAGCTGTGTTATCTATAGCCATGCTATGTGTACACTCTGTGTGTATCTTCCTACTTGTCAGTGGTTAAATGCTGCCTTTCAAAGCTGGCCCTTGTCACTAGTTTTACCTCTGAGTCATACTCTCGGGGGATAATTTGAAAGATTTAATCAAATTATTTTTTGCTGTTTAGAAAGTCAAATTGGGTATTATGATTAGATCAACTCTTTGAACACATACCACTAGTAATTGCTTTACATGTGTCTTACTGTTAGTGTGATTATATAAATTAATTGCTAATCATCAAACTGTATGTAATGCCCTACTATTGGTGCAGTTTCTTCAAATAATTGCTCTAGAAATTGTTTTTCATTTTAGTTTTAAAATTGCTCTTCATAATAACTATTTATTAACATTTGGGCTATGTATGCTTTATAATTAGTAGTCTCCAGTGATCAATCAGGGTTCACTTAACACTCAACAAATAATCTAAGGAATCTTTATTGTGTAACCAGTTGTCTAATGTTTAAAGCAAGGAAAACAGTCTATGTGGCACTCTGCTATTCCATACAGTGATTAGAGTGAATTTACTTCATCATTTGATTCAGGATATGCATACAAACCAATCAAGCGCTGGCGTCTGTAAGGCTGGGTGAATTATTCATGAAAACGTAATTCATCTGAGGAGGGCATATAGTGCTGCTTGGAGTTTGACTAGGTGTGAAATGAGTCAAAACTATGTTCTTTTTCTGGTCAAACTTTTCTTCCTGTCCCATTTATTCAGCACAAAAGATGTGTGGCATCCATCTAAACCTATTCTGTAGTGTGTTTCTGTCTTATGGTTTCACACTGAGGCAATTTGTGAGCTCATAATATATCACAAAGTAATCTGAGGAGGTTTTTTGTAAAGGTATAGACACCTTTTTTTCCTAATACTTATACTTTGTTCCTGAATTGTATGCAATGTTACTTGGTGGTAACCAGCTGTTTCTGTTTATTCTGGGTGAATAAATTATTTTGATTAACATTGTGCTCATCAAAACCTTGTAGTCATTCAGATAATTAAAGGAGCATTCAGTGTCTCCCTCCCTACCAATGTTATGAGTTGGAGTTTCTTACAAGATTCAGACATCTAAGTATTTTTAATCAATCTAAATATGCTGAAATAGCACAAGATTGTAAGACTTTTTTTCCATAAGGTACCCCTTACTAAAATAGTTTTGTTTGGTTTTGCCACTATTTTGAGTAATTCAATTATTCTAAGACATGCTCGAGACAATTAAATATTTATATTCCCAAAAGTGAATTTTTGAAGAACATTTTCTATTCAGAGGAATCAGATATGCTTTGGTTTTATGTTTTGTCATAGAGGTTATATGACACATCTTTCCTTCGTTGGGGGAAAAAAGGGATGTTTTTATGTATAGTTTGTTCTGAAAAAGCAGCAGGCAACCTGAGTACATCAGTTTATGTTCTTCCACATTTCTGCTTTTAAGTCCTAATACTTGCAATAATTTCCATTTCGTTTTCTATTAGGCCTGAAATTGGAAACTGAATAAAATGTAACAACCACCCTGATTTTTTTCACTGTTTTTGGAATTGCAACAGAAGTCTGGCTATTACAGCTTCAAATAGAAATAAAGTACAACCTCTGCTCTTCAGCAGGTACTCAACTGGAACTTTTGCAAGTGGAATACCGTAAGAGAAACACCTAGCTGCTGACTCAACTGCTTTTGTTACTCACTGCTACTTTTATGAGTCATTTTTGTCCTGCCTTTTGTTGTCCATTTTTATGGACTTTATGGAAAAAGAAGTACTTGTCCTTTTGTCTTGGAGGTTCAGCAGGTCAACTGGAGCAAGAACAAGATCCTGAAAAACTGCCTGTTGTGTAGCTGCGGGTTCATTATAGGCTGTTCAGACAGTGATGTAGGCATACCCAGAATGTAAAGAATGTTTTATTTTTGTTTGCAGTGCCCAATTGGTCCTCCAGAGGTCACAAGCAGAAATATAGAAGTCTAATGAACTATGGAAGCCCAGTTGTTAAAATGGATAGAGGTAAGATTAGCACATAGCAAGAGCAAGCGTAATAGAAATACTGTGATAAATAAAATTTGTATGCCTGCATCTGGGCACTTTCTCTTTAGATTTTTCTTTCTCCTTAGATTTTCTTATGCATGATGATGTACCTGCTGATTCATAAAATTCAGTCACTTCCAGACTTATTAATGTCAGTTAATGATGAGATTGTATACTGGATGAGGAGCTTGTACCTGCTTCCCTATAAATGAACTTGTTAGGACTTTATTGAAGTGTCTTCTTAGGGAAGATATCACATAATTGTTTGTTTGATTCACATTATTAACACTTTGAACATTCACTACTTTGAGTAATAAAGCCTGCAGTGAGAAGCTCATGAAAATAGGAATTTAAAAGTAGGAGCTCAGTCTTTACAGTTTTATATTCCACCTTATGATTTACACCTGTGCAAATGGACTGTAAAGCTGCTACCCTGACGGGAGGACAGGATTTTCTTTCTTTGCAAAGGCAGAAATCACTAGCAATAAAGGTCAGGACCAGAGGGACAAAGACATCACTGGAGGAGTTCTGTTTACTCAGAGAGAGTTTTGAGTCTCTACTGTCTTTCAGTGATCTTGAAACATCAGAGGATATTTAAAATGAATAATCCCCACAATAGAATTAGAGTGTTTAAATGAGTACTACTGAAGTTGCATTGAGGGTGAATTTGATGGAGTCCTTTTGTGTCTCTTTTGTTTTTATTAACTCAAATATCATTAAATATTAATAAGGGTCCCAGACTGTGATCTGACAGCTTGTTCCTCATGAGTTGCTGAATCACTGACATTCAGGGCATTGTCAGCTGCAGCACTGAATCTCAGGCAGGCAGGAGCTCTCCTGGGACTCCTCTGTGAGAATTTTGCTGTATAACTCTTAACTCCAGCATTACTTCATTGAATTTTATCCTTTGCCTTAGCCCTTCCCCCTAGATATACCTTGGGCTAAGGAGTGATCATGAACTGAGAGCTAAGAGAAATCTTTATTTATGGTTTTGTAGCTCATGAAACCACATTAATCTCACTTTCATCTTAGAATGTGAACACTCTTTGGATAAATGCTAAATTGTAGCTTCTGTGTCATCAGCTAACACAAACTTCTGTAGTGGTCCAAGAGTGATAGTTCTCAAAGACAAATTTGCTTTTTCAGCCAACTTTTAATATGTTCCCCCTGCAAATCAATTAGTGTATCATAGAGCTCAATTACTTGTCCATAAAATGGAAAAGATCCTTCCCATAAATCAAATAACTGCTGCTCAGAACTGTGAAATTAGGGTAACAAGAACTCTGGTGATACAGTAGATAAATACTGTTGTAAAAATACCCTCTTAGCTCTCTTAGGGTATTTAAAATTCACAGCAAATCTCAGTAAAGAGGATAAAGTGCTGATGTACATAAAAATAACGGAGTTTGGATGAGAAATTAGCTTTGCAGTACTCTCCCTTTCAGGCTTATCACGACCAGCTACCACATGTAGCAGTGAAAATGTTGGTTTGTTTGTAAAAACAAACTGCAATCATTTAGATACACTGCCATGTATTCCGTGATTTCTGTAAGTCAGCTCCTTTAGGAACTCATAACTAGGATGAGGCCTGCTCCAAATCTTTTGAGTTGTCTTATATGAAAATAAAGGGGCTCCATTTTACTTTCCCCAGACTTTTTATTTTTCTTTAAAAAAAAAAAAAATTCTTTATAGTCTGAGGGATGAATCAAGCATCTGTAGGGGTGCCATCAGCCAGGCAAAATGTAATCATTTGAATATTCCTAATTGGGGTTCTAATTTTAATAGGCTTGCAGCACAGTGGATTACATGTTTATAGGTACTGGGAGAGGGGAGAAATAATTAGAAAGGTTCTAAAAACAGACATCACAGTAAACTTTTCTTTCAGTTATGTCTTCAGGGACTAATTTAAATCCAAAAATGTTAAAAGGAAATCACTACACAAACAGAAGTTCAAGCCGAATGAAACCAGGTGTAGGGGGTATGGCAAATTCCTTGATCAAAGGAAAGGGACAAAAATGAAATTAATGTGGTGGAGCTCTGAATTCTCTTTTCAGAAATATTATTCTTTAAATGTAAGCGGAAAAAGATATTGAGGTCTGATTTTTCTGCAATGTCTTTTGTTTTACAAAAGTGTATTAAAATACATTGTAGTTAATATATAGTAGTAACATCTTGTCATAAAGATGATAGACAAAACTAAAAGTTCTAATGAGGATAATTAGAGAGTGAAGAATACACTAGAAAGATTGTCTTTGCCATCATTTTAGCACTATGTTTATTAAGAACTCTTTGCATACTACAATGGGATTAGGACCTTGGAGACTTTTAAGGCTTGTCTGGATGAATTCCTCTGTGACCTGAGCTAGATTATGGTCCTGCTCTGGCAGGGCGATTGGTCTTGATGATCTCTTTGGGTCCCTCCCAACCCCTAATGTCCTGCTTAAATGATTTCCTGTGATAGTCTTTTCCATTGCAAGACAGTCAGAGTCCATCCTCACAAAATTACTGTGGGGGTTATATTTTGAAGGCAATGGGAAATAGTACATTAATTTTGTTTATTTGTCTAGATAATCCTTTTCAAATTTAATTTCTACCTTCCAGAAAGGACTAGAGAATTAAGAAGTAGAGGCCTGCTTCAGGATAGCTAATAAAGTGTTGATCAGGGCAAAGTGCTGGATCTGAATGATTGAGGTATAAATTTGATAGAAAGTCTCAAATGTTAACTGATGACAGCTCATGTGAAGCCCCTTTTATCTCATCTATAAATTGTGTTAAAGTTGCAACTTTTCATAGCTGTCCTCTTCCTTCCCTCCCACCAAGTACTGCTTTAAAATGGCTTTGCCTTCTCTGTTGGAGGCAAGTGAAATCTTGTATTATCTTCCTGGATAAGTCTTGAGGTAGCTGTTCTTTGTGATCTTCAATTATGGCCTTCACCCAACAGCCTGAAAGCATCATCTTAGAGAGGGGGGTAAGGCCAAATGTTTTGTATATTTCTGTTTTCTTGCAACACTAGGAATGCACTTTGCAGAATGCATCTTTCAAATTCCTCTTCCTGTTGTGTTTTTCTGTGCCTTAGAGGATTCTCAACCTTTTATGCCTTTTATGAATAGTTTAAAATATGACAAATATGTAAAATCATTTGCAAGAGCATAAATTCCTAAATTAGCTTCCAAGAATGTAATTTTTAAGGATTCAAACATTCCAGTTTCTGAGAAATTTGGGGGTTAATTTCTCCTCTTCTTTTGTGTTGTGAAGTCACACTCAGTGGAACTGATCTGCACTTAGGGGAATCTCTCTCCCTTGGGTTTCCTCTTTGAGCTCAAGGTTTTCAAACAGTATTAGTGAGAGCAGTAGCAACTGGAAAGATTTCCTAATCTTAAAGAAAGCATAACTAACACACTACAGTAAGAAGGTGCTTCTGAACCAGCTTTAGCAAAGTGTTTACCCTCTTCTAGTGTTTTAATGCAGCTTTTGTCTTGACCCAGCATTGTTTTAATTCTGGAATAGTTTAGAATACCCAGCACCTGCAAATACAGTTTACTGGAGAAAGCAAGAGTAAGATTTCCAGAGATTTCAACCTTTAAGTTCATTGAAACCTGAGTTATGTGACTAAACCCTTAGTAATCTCAGGAAATATTAGATTCTAAGCAGTCAAGGATTAGTTTTTGAGCTGGTTCTGTTAATCTGGTACAGATTTCTGTGCAAACACTGAGCATAAGTTATGTGACATCTGCAACAAGTGAGACCCACAAGGTTTAAAGATTGGGTTTGAGACTGCTGCAATCTTGAATATAATCCCAAAATATTTTTTTATCAAGTCCCTGTAGATTGAAGCTTCTTTAATTACATTACATATTGGGGATTAGGAAAAAAATGTGGAAAGTATGTTAGAGTTTGGCAGAGAAAATAATAGCCTTTCAGTAAAGTAACTGCCAATCTAGATCTTGTCAGACTTATAAATGATAAACTAATATTTGCTGGAATTTCTTTCACATGTACAAGATCTTTACAGGTAGGCTCTCTTTCTTAGGTACTTCTGTACCAGAAGATGGAGCTGGAGAGCCTATATTCAAAATACTAGCAGCACTGCAGTTACTTTTCGTAGTGTTCATCTGAGATTTGTAATCTCCGTAGATGGGATTGAAGAAGCAAAATCTTGATTGCAGCTACTTCACCATATTATAGCCTTGTGGCCTCTAAAACCTAATAAACCCAAGAAGAACATCAGAATCTAATCGAAGTTAACAATGTTCCTAATGAACTATATACATGTTTCAATGAGAAACATCCATAAAATAATATCTACACTTTTTTTTTTTCCATAAAATATACATATAAATTAATTTTAAATGCCACTGGGAAAAGTCTCAAAGGTTAAGCTGAATGCAGTTGTGTATATAAGGTTATTCATGTCTAAATCTTTGCATAGTCAAGGATTTATTTTTTTGTATTAAATTGTGAAAAGGGATGTGATTCTGCAAAAGAAGCATGTGTCTTGTTCTAGTATCTCACCACTCTCACTGGAAAGAGTTTCTTCCTGATCTCCAGTCTAAATCTGCCCTCCTCAAGCTTCAGTCCATTTCCTGTTTTCCTATCACTATAAGTCCTTGTACATAAAGTCCCTCCTTCCTCTAGAAAAAAAATGGGGCCTTGTAAACCTGAAGATGCTGCTGGAGTGCCAGCTAATTAATCTATCCTATAGGAAATACTTCCATATTTGGCCATCCTTGCATTCTTTCTATTGTGAATGCTGCTAGTGACCAGTAAAATATAATTTGTTCTAGTGTCACCATTTGATTTCTGTTTCCAAGGTGTGGGTCTCATTCATTGATGTACTGCTGCAGATTTTTAAACAACTGCTTTGAAATCAGTGGAGTTAACACACTGTGCAAGTGGGGTAATGCAGTGATGAATCAGCACAAAACTGAGGGAGCACAGACTGCAATCAGCAGAGCTTCTGTTGCACATCACTCCAGTAATTTGTGATATTAAGAATGGATCAGTTTCTTGCAGAATTATTTAATAAATGGATGTAGCTGAGAAAAGGGCTGAAGAAGGAAGGAAGGACTCTCAGCTGACAACTCTGTGATTATGATAAGCAGTGTTCATAAAGAATGAAACATGGAAACCTTACCCATAAAACTTTATGTCTTAATATTTTCCTGGTAATATTTTGTATATCAGCTGTTTCACAGTGCATTGAACGTTCTCTAAGATATAAAGAGCTGCACCTTACTAAAGGACAAATCATATTTATGTGGTCATATTCTGAAACCAGTCATTTTATGAAATAACTAAAATTTGTGAGTCCCTTCACAGAATGACTTGAATGGCAGACATTCTACTGCATTCTCTGTTATTTCATGAGGTGCCTAAATAGTTCAAGCATTTCTTGAAATGGCTATTACATTGCTATTGCACTCATCTGAATTATTGCTAGGAATGTTCTACTGCAGGTTTGTGGTGTGGGCTTTTTTTTGTTGTTGTTGGGGGGTTTTTTTGGGTTTGTTTTTGTGGTTTTTGCTAAAGGAAATCTTTCCACATCAAAGTAAGAACCTTGGAAACTTCTTTTCAGCAAGTCAATGACAGAGCATGAAGAGAATCTTGCATATGTATTTATGTGCTTCACTTTATTGGATTTTTAGGGACTTTTTCTACTCACTATTTCCTTCAGTAGTCTTGGTTATTTATCTTCTTGGACATTCGTCTCCCATTCATTTGTGACTGAAGGGCAAATGTTTCTGTGGTAGTGTTCAGCTCCTGCCCCCAATACCTCCGGTATATTTTTAGAAATATTTTCTTCTTTTAGAAAGATTCTTCTTAACCTACAGGCAGTTGTTTCACATTTTGTTGCTAAGATATCCGGCTTACACCCTTGCTCTCTAAATGATTCATTCCAGAGTGAGTCAGAGGTCCCATTAGTCACGTCATGGTCTGGAATACTCCAGTGGAAGCTGTGATGAGCACAGGTTTCTAGATCTGGCAGCTTTGACCTTGAGAGGAATTAGTTTCACCCTCTTTCTCAGGCACATTCCCAAAGACTTCATAGGTTCCGCAAATGCCTGCATTTGTTCTCTGAAGCAAACCTGTTGGTACTGCCTTCGTCCTAGCTGGAGTCAGTTTAGCCAAGGAACATCTACATTAACTCTGTACTAAGGCCATCATGATATCAGGTTTTCATCTTTCTGCACGTCATCCATCTCCACCACTCATTCTCAGATGAAATAGAGATTTTTTCCTATCCAGAAAGGACCCATGCACTTCACAGTTCCCACAGATGTAGGACTGTGGTTTCAGAAATATGCCTACTTTTGTGATTCCCAGTGGCAAGGTTCCTTGCTTTTAGTATGTAAAGCACAAGCCATCCTAAAAATCTAGTCTAGTTGCTTGTCTACATATATTTATTTCAAAATAAATATTATATATAGATTTAGATATACAGATGGAAACAATATACAATTCTTGATGCATTATTAAATTCCATTTAAATCCAGTGTGTGATTATCAACATTGATGCTCAGCTGTAAACCAGTGGACTTGAAAATTAAAGAAATCACATTTCTCTTGATTTTCTGTAATGTAAAGCTGGACTGTAGAAGTCTTTTTATTTAGTGAACTCTTGGCTAAATCAGAAGACTTGGCACAGCAGAGAAACAGCAGAGTACTGCAGATTTGTTTGATAGGTCTGTGATTTACATCTGCTTCTGCTTGACTCCCTATTCCAACAGTGTAATGCCAATAACACCAGGTTCTCCGTCTTCCTGCTTGTATTAAAGATGAATAATAATAAAAATATGGGATCAGGGGACATAGAAGTCATCTACTTTATTTAGAAAACCAAATAATCAAAGACAAATCTGTTTCTTTTGGTAGAGAAAATAATTTAAAGATCTTGTATCTTTGCATTAAAATGTGGTGCAGTTTCTAATGGGTTTGCCATTACATCAGTTCCATTGGTAGAGAAGTCTGAAGTCATTCTTCTCATGGGTCCAGTTTCAGAATGCTGTGTAGAGAGAGAAATACTACTGCTTAGCTGCATGACTAAATGAGTGACTGCTATAGTGATACACTATCTATGCTATTTTGCCTTGGGGAAAAAAAAATCATTGCAGTAATGGAATCTGCTTAGACCCACTGAAGGGGATTTTTTTGAGAGCATTAATGCCTCTAATGGGATTGAGAACCACAGAACAAATGTTTATTCTCACCCTTTATGAAAGACTTAGAAAGATGAGAATCTGGTCATAGTTTCCCAGCTTATGGCTTTAGCTGGTTGAACTAATGTATATTGAAAGATATTATATTCCTAGGGCTATTACTAGAAAATTTGAAATCAGAATACAATTAGCTTGTGACCTCATTAAAACCAACAGTTGCTTTTGCTGTTTTGCATTTTTGTAGTTGAGACTAAATTGGAGGGGGGAGGAAATCTGATCTCAAAGGTGAACAGATAATAAATCTTTCAGACCATTAATAATCTGCTAAAGCTCACAGCGCTTTATCTGATGTACTTTTTGTCAAATGGTTATATTCTCCCAGACATTTTCTAATTAGCCCCTTTCAATCTCCTTCTATCAGTTCTATCAGTTTTGTTTCCCTGTACTACACTTAAGACTCACATTTCAAAGCTTGTATTTTTATGCTAAATGCTTCTGCTGCATAATTAATTTGTCTTAAAAGAGAATGTGTATGAATAAAACAGATTAATATTCTTTCCAGTCTTTCACAGTCTAAATTTATTTTGGAAAATTGTTAAGGAAGCTTTTCTCACTCTATTTCTGTCCTTCAATGTAATTCCCTAGGCAATAGCGCATCTCTTCTACATAGAGGAGGGCAGAGTGCAGCTGTTGCTGCAAACTCTCCCAGAGCATCTCTACTGGCTATAAAATTTAGTGTTGCCTGATTCTATGTTTAAAGTATCGAAGCTATAAATAGCATTTCTGCAAGGTTAGAGAAATCATAGTAGTGATTTTAATGTTAAACAATGAAGGCAAAGCCAAATACTCTGTTCCTTCCGCACTTTTCCCTCAGTTTCATCCTAAGACTTTCCTCTTCTCTACACAGAGTAGAAGAAATATGTTAAGTCTTAATGTAAGGTCTGTTGAAGCAAAGGAGAATTTTCTTTCATGTTTCAGTGACCCAACTCTCCTTTGTCAGCTGCATGATCATTATTATAAATGTCCATAATATGGACATTAGGAATAAGCTTTTTATTATGAAGGTGGTGGAACACTGGTACAGGTTGCCCAGGGAGGTGGCAGATGCCCCATGGCTGGAGATACTCAAGGGGCAGCTTCATGGATCTCTAAACAACCTGATCAAGTTGGGGATGTGCCTTCTCACTGCAGGGGGCATGAACTAGATGACCTTTAGAGGTCTCCTCCACCCCAGTGCAGTCTATGATTCTATGATCCTGCAAGTATGAGATCATTCTTTAAAAGAAATGGTATTTTTTATTCATTCTCTACCAAAGAAATTGTGGAAATAATTTTACGATGGTTTAGTTTGAGTTGCTAGTTGTGTGCTACTCCTAGTATTTCTGCCAGTATCCTCTCTCATCGTCACATTTAACCATTTGTATGAGTTAAAGATGACCTTTCTTAAGTGTCCTTAGGTCACAGTGATTCTTTGGTCTGGACTCAGTAGTTGTGTGGTTCATCGAAAGGCTGTAATCAGATGAAAGAGGAAAAGTTTTTAAATATCAGGTTTAGTCAATGACTCTTCACATAAGGATTTAAATGTGTGTTGTTGCATTGTACTGTTTTAAAATGTTTTACGTCACTAGCACAGGCATCAAGTCTGTAAGCCACAAAACAAGGAAAAGGCCTAATTGCTCTTTGCATGGATTATTTGTAACTAAGTAGTCCATGTATAAATAAGAGTCCATAAAAAGAATGTCACTGAGCAGTAAAACCAATCTGCCTCTTTTAATTGGGATGAGAATAATAGGTTTCAGAAACATTGCTTTATGAATATGATGCCTGCATTCTAATTTTGAAAAGGAAAGGCAAGAAGTAAACATAGATTAAGAAACTTCATGTGCCAGAGGTATAGTCACTATATGACTATGAAACCACTAGGCCTTGTGAAATTTATATTTCTTTTATTTGGTCAAAAGTTTAGATTTACTGATCTCCTTGGGAGAGGCAAGGAGAATTCAAGATATGTTTAATCCAGAATTTTCTTCGTAGAGTAATTCTGTCTGCATATGGATTCATGGGGACCTAAACAAGCATAAATTGAGTATGCAAATGATCTTTTTGTCAGCCTACTTTACTCATTCTCTTTCCACTTTTTCTTTTCCTTTTTCTTACTCAGCTCATAGATCTTGACACCTTAGGACACATGACTATGCTTCCTTCTATTCTGTCCTTAGAATCTAGCACAGTTTATACCAGTGTACAGTTCTTGTATAGTAATTCTGGGCTAGAATTTCTTTGAAGTTGGCAAATGAGGATGTCAGGCATGCAAAATACATTAACATTTGTTGAATGTGTAAAATAATTTTCTCTTGGATTCCCTTAAGTGCCACAATTCAGCCCAGAGTCAAGTTTAACATTCAAGTTGCTTCAGAAATAGTAATACTTCAGTAGTGTAATGGCTTGAACAGCACCGTTACAGTACACAATTGAAAATGTCCCTAAGGTGATACTAAAATACATTATTACCCTTGAAAGCTACTGTGGACAAAGGACACTTAAATTGATACACTGATACCCTAATCCTCACATTTTGCTAACCTGTTGGTTAGTTAGTCTCAATTTTCCCTTTTACTGGAGCTATTGTTACTAGTCTACACATAATAATTTTCTTGGTTCATGGTCCAATCTGCATGCCTTTGAAAAAGTAAAGATTGGGAAGCTTGGGATGGGTTTTGGTATGGGAGAAATAAGGAAGTTGCTGTGATCCAGAAAAAGGAAAACGCAAACCCAGAGCTATGACTGAAAAGAAACAAGCAAACAAGACCTACAAGTCTGCATTATGAGCTGTGCATTGTGAATATTAATTGGGGGAAAAAAGTGGTCCTAGTGGTTGAGTTGGATGTAGCAGCAAATAGTTTGCTCTGTTCTGACAAACAGCACAGAAAAACACAAGAGATGAAGAACAACCTTAATACTCGAAGGTCAGAAAGAAATAATGTATGTTAATTTTCTTAACAGCATATTTTGCTTCTAATTTTTCTCTGATAATTGACAGCATAGCAGCATCTATATTTAGTCATCACAATAATAAACATGTACCACATTCAGCTGAACAATTTTACCTGTGCACTAAGAAAGCAATGCTGTTTAGTAAGGACAATGGAGGTCTGAATTGTGACTGAAAACACTTTTCCTTAGTAAAATTGGTCTTTTGTTAAAGTTGTAACAAAATAAAACACTAATTCAGTAGGGTGTCCTATAAATGATAGAGTTTGCTAAATGTATATATTCACATAGCTAGTAACTTTGCTAAGTGGATGTACTCACATAGTTAGTAGTGCTCTCTCTGGAGACAGCAGGGAAGATAAAGGCACTAAGTAGTTATTTTTCTTGGAAGAAATAATTTGACTTCACCAAATTGTCTGCTAATATTGAGGATTATCAGATGACACATAACTTCCTATACCTTAACTACTGCCTGTCTTGAAATCCTATTTAAATGCTTTTCATTATCACATGTCTTAAAAGAGAGAGAAAGGGAAAAAAAAGAAACCCAGAAATGATATCACACTAATGATATATGTCAAAGGCAGTTATTTTTCTTCTATTTTAAATAAAAAAGTTGTTCAGGCTTCAAGAAGAAGCAAGCCTCTGCACTCTTTTGAAGTTAACTGTCAGATCTCTGTTTTTTGTAATAAAAATGTTATTTAGCCTCTTATATGTGGTAGGAAAAGATATCAGATAAACTATGAAGAGTTAATAGTAGATGCTGAATTAATTTTAAATTAAATTAACACCTTGGTGTAGGCTTAAGAGATAAGACCTGCACTGTCAAATAGTCCATAAGTTCCTTTAGGCTTTTGTTTTACATTGTCCCTGAGGCATCTTCCACATGGTCACAAAAGAGAAAAAGATCTTTCCTACTGGCCAAAATGTACCTTGGACTACATGAAAATACCTACCCAAGATAATTTCTATGTTTTACTATTATTTGTGCCTAATAGTTTGAGGCATAACCAGTCAGAATGAAAATCCACTCTAGGTCCTCAGCCATGAATATAGATATTATAGAAGCAAGAAATGTCCCTACAAAGGCAAAGATCAAATATGAACAGGGCGTAAGTACAAAGAGTCACAATGGAAGGTGAGGCTGAAAGTCAGTGTTTTGAAAGGTGTGTCCCCAGGTTTTTGATATATGATGGATTGAGTTAATGTTTTACATTTCTTCAGAGGACTTAAATACTTGGGTTTCATAAGAATCATGTAATATCTATTAATATTGCATCACAAATGCTCTGACAGAGCTCAGGCTATTAAAAATAACCTAAACAAACAAGATCTAGCAAACAAAACTCACATTTAATTTATTCTTTCTTGAATATTGTTTTCCTTGACCTGTGACAGGAGTCTGTCAGATGTTCAAAATAAAAGTTCAGTTCAGGTAAAAAAATACACTTAAGTTTTTATAAGTCTTCATGTAAAGCACACTTAAATTTTCATAAGTCTTCATGTAGAAAACAAATCCTAAGCTGATTGACTTGTACAATTTATGATTCACTCTTAGTCAGTGGAGCTTAGAGCAGAGAATATATTCTAAAAATGCCATGTTATCAGTGGATTGTCAAGTCATTTCTGATTTAGCCCCTGGCTCTAACCACACTGTCCTGCTTTCTGAGACAGTAATAAAAAGATAAGCCCTAAGAGGTATATAAAAAAACCCAAGTCTTTTGCATTCAGATGAGCTATTCTTCCAGCATCTCTTTCCATTTTATCTTATAAAAATTATCATAGATTTGATCAAAAGCAGAGAAAAAAATCATAAATTGAAAGGCAGGTTAACTGCAGGGTTTCTTACTGTGATAACATCAGCAGATAACTGAGGCACACAAAAATGTTTTTCCGCTTCCTGAAATGTAGTGTAGAGTGTATTCCATTATTGATCAGCAGTATTAAATATGGCACTGAAATGTCAGAGAACTTCATGGCAAGCTGAAATACAGAATTCCATCTTAATATAGCTTTTTTTAAAAAGCCCTTAAAGGTCCCTTAAATTTGATGCCGTTTAGTGACTCTCATTTGACCACCTTCGCACATAGTATACAAAATATTTTATTGATACAAACAATATCAAGGGGATATAGGAATGTGTTCACGATATAATGTATTATAGAATACATATATATGTATATACTGTACAGTATTTTCAACCACATTCTCTGATATGCCACTACTAGGAGCCTTTAGGGCAAACTATTTGTAAATTTCCATCTATAATCATTGACTGTAAATGTCCTATATACATTTAGTACAAAGGAGTGAAGATCCTCAAGGAGCATGAAGTAATTTTCCTCCACTAGCACAAGAATATTAGTATTTGCCAGTGAAAACTTTTGGTAGGATCCACAAGTATAGACCTCTTCATGCAGAACACTTCTTTCCAAGAGTTCTTTTGCCTGTGTAAATAAAATTACAGAGTAGGGATTAAAATTTAGTGGCAGATAGCAAATACTGCTGTTTCTTCTTCTGCAGCTTCAAGGGGAAGTTTACTTGTTGTTACATTTTTGACCAAAGAAAGTGAAGTAAAATTTTGAATGTGAACATAAATTAACTTGGTAGATATGAGCATTGGTTTAAAAGGGCAGATTTTTGCAAGATACAGAGCAGATACTCTTCTTTCAAAATTATATTTTTTTGCAAGAGGCTTGGCTGTGAAGAATGGAAATTGTTATATTGTAGTAAGTTAGGAAAACAAAGCCAATAGAAATTACTGTTCCCACACAGGACGGGAGTTTACTGCATGCCTACAGCACATTATGTGGCCATCACAGTGGTCACACAGTTATATTCTATGTATGATTTTTAGTGTAAAAGAGTTTCTGTGGTAGTGTACTCTATCAGCCTGGACACTAGGTAGATGAATCTATTGGGATAAAAAATTCTTTCTTATGAAGCAAAATAGTTGCTGTATTTAAAATCATGAAGATAAATCCATGAAGGAATCAATAAACATTTCTTTGGCTTCCAGTAATAGTTTAAAATATTGCTAATAAAGAGACACTGTATAACATGTTTTAAACATATTTACTTTGAAACATGCACTTGTCACTATATTGCATAAATATGATTTATTTACCCATCCAGTTTTGCATTAAGTAAATTTGAGAGTTTTTGTTTTCTGTTGCTGCTGTTATGTTTCAGTTATATGTGCATAGCCATGGTGGTACAACTAGAATGTTCTAAAAATAAGAATAAAAAACAAAAAACTTTTTTTTTTTTAACAAAGAGTCTAGTCTTTGCAGCAGGTACAGACACCATCTGATACTAATTGCTTTTGCAAAGCATCTGAACTGAGAGGCAGATGTTAATAATGTAAACTTCAGAATTTGTACCTCTGCTTAGTACCTTCAGGCTGGGTTTAGGAACAGAAGTGTTAGAGAGGAAGATCAAGACTTTTAATCAACTAAGCATAAACAATCTAGGACACCAGGGTAAACGTTGCTAGCAGATATCTGGGTGAGTCACGAATCAGGCCATTCTGCTAGTAGAAATGGAAGTTATAAGTTTAGTAGCCAAATGGTATGCAAATAAATTGCTTAGATGTACAGTATTGAGCATGAAGCTTTTGGTTTATTGCAATGGAGGATTCTGGAGCTCAGTGTTTGAATTACAACTTTAATTTTCTCCTTCGCTGTTATTTAGACTGAAAATGTTCTGAAGTAATAATGAAGAAAAATGATAAGAAAATATTATTTGACAGGGACTATGGTAGGGTTTTTTTCCTCTCAGATTTGAAATAGTTTTAATTCTGATCAGATGTAAACTCCCTGTTGAAACTAAAAACCCAGCATGACTCCTGTGTAAGATATTTCTGTGCCAAAATGCTACAGCATCTTCTGCAGTGTAGGTCAATACTAGCATTTCAGTTCAGCTTGGGAATGAATTTTTGAAGCTGATCTACCAGTTTTAACTATTTACTGCACTTTAATTCAACCATGGATCTGTCTTGGAAACTTAACTTGCAATGTGTTTAGATGAAACTAAATCATGTGTTCTTCTGAAATATGTGTTATGTGCTACCTACCACTCCAATTGCACTCACTCCTTGGAATTAGACCAAAGATGAAGGAAAGCCTTCTGAAATGTGCCTTTGGCTCCTCCTCACCTGCTCTTCTGATCAGCAGATCTTCCGTCATTATACAGTAGCACCTGATGATGGAGACGTTGCCAGAAAAAGCCTGTGTAGCACCTTCTCAGGGCTTTCTCCTTAGCTCTGATCTAAGAATTTACAGCAAGGATTTTAAGCAGTGAGTCACCTCTTTAATCAGTGTTGGCTCTGCCCTCTAAAATGTAGTTGCAGCTGTCATTAGGAACTCATTACAGTGCAGAGAATGGAGCTGCAGTTAGTACTGTTAATATGATTGTATTTAAGTAGAGTCTTCCTCAATATGGTACAACTTTTCTAAAAAAAAAAGCTTGCCTTCTGTAGGTGGAATTTCATTATCCATGTTTCTCAAACCAGCAGAAAAAAAAATTCTGTAGTTTCATGTTTTATTTGCCTTTCACTAAAAACGAAATATTTTTCTTACCCTCTGCATGATTTCCTTATATATTGCTGGCAGTGTTCTGAGACTTTTCAAGTTCCATGTGGAGAAAAAAACATTGCTAAGGAGAGTTTAAGCCAAAAAGACTCTTTCTTAACTCCTTTGAAAGAGGAATTGGCACATGAAACATTTCTAATCAAATCAGGAACAGTTCTTTGACTGTACTCTGTGTCTGTGAAATAGGAAAAAAGGGAAAAAGAAGGGAAGAGAGAGGAAGTTTGTAGCCTTTCCTCTCTTTTTAAGACTGATTTTCAAAGCAGCATCTAAAATTGCATCTAAGGGTTGGATGTGGGTTTTTTGCCTTTCGCACACAGTCTAAGGATTGCAATTTTACAGACCCATTTAAACTTTGGTCTGCAAAAAATCAGTTCTTTGCTTTGTGTTTTGGAAGCTTCTTCATCTCCTCAGGCCATTGAAGGTCGATCAAATGCTGCAGGTTTTTTTCTTCTTTAATCTGGTTTATTTATTGGAATTTGACTTTCAGTGAAAGCAAGAGAGATTTCCTGTTAGCAGTAGAGCGGTTGTAGAATGGAACTCTCTGCAGGTTAATTTACTCTGGAAAGATGGGTAAATTAGCTCCTGTGAAGATGTGTGTTAGCCAGCCCCGATGCTTCTGCACTATTAAGGTGAGCTTGACTGTTTCTGACTATCTAAGGTCTGCAGTGTTCACATGCATTTTTCAGACTGTGCTTTTGAAGGTAAGATATGTCATGTAGGTAAGATGCTGTGGGAAAATAAATAATCTTTGGTAGTTACTCTAGTTCTGCTCCTTTGCAAGCCTGTAATTTGTTATTCTGAAGGTAAATCACCCGCAATTCTATGAAATCAACTTCTACCTTATATGGTAATCAAAACTAATTAATTCCTTGCAAAATTAAATTGTTTCAGCAACAGAAGTGCTGAAGTCAGAAAATGTGATGACCTTTTAAGTGATTCAACATGACTTCTCAAATAATACCTTGCTGCCCGCCCTTCAGAGCGGCTTCACCAAAGCTGACTGACAACTGTGTTGGGTGTCCACAGCAAGGATTTGGCAGGGAGGGAGCTGCAGAGGTGCCCTTAGCAGGAGGAGGTCACATCCGAGCAGAAATAACCCTCAAGGGTCGCTAGGTTGCAGAGGAGCCCACAGCAGTGCAGTGCAACGCAGATATATTGAAGTCTGTGGAGGACTCTGTGAAAAGTGAGCTTGTGCAAACCCCTCCTGTGCTGAGCGCAGCTTCCCCTGCCAACACTGCCCAGTGCCTCACTCCAGCCACTCGGTGTAACCCCTCACTGCAGCAAGGCGGGAAGAGAGATGTAAGCCCTCACCGCGGCGAGGCGGGAAGAGAGATGTAAGCCCTCGCCGCGGCGAGGCGGGAAGAGAGATGTAAGCCCTCACTGCGGCGAGGCGGGAAGAGAGATGTAAGCCCTCACTGCGGCGAGGCGGGAAGAGAGATGTAAGCCCTCACTGCGGCGAGGCGGGAAGAGAGGTGTAAGCCCTCACCGCGGCGAGGCGGGAAGAGAGGCTTCTGGAATGAAGCTGAGTCTGGAAGTGATGCTGAATCTGGGAAAAAAAAGACATTTTCTGTAAGTGTAGAATTTTTTGTGCTTCTTTTGGTGTCGTTACCCACTATCAGAGTCATAATGAAATATTTGCATTTGTCCTGGTTCAAGCTGTCAGCTCCAGACAGGATGTAGAATTTGCCCCAAAGGAGTAGATAACAACACTTGCACAGAATTGGAAGTTAAATAGAACTAATATTTACAAAGTTATATACAGCACATAAGGTATGAAGGGAAAAGTCAGAATCGACAGTGGCCTAGGCCTGAGGTAGGCCCTGTCGCGCGATCAAAAAGCAAAAGCTTTCCCGCCAGCTGGGCCTCACTCCCTCACAGGCAAAACCTAAAGCAACTCCTAAGAGGCGAAACGCCCAGAGCCAAACCAGGACGGATCTGACCAGGAAGTTGTCCCCTTATATAGGCATATTACAGGATATGGAATGGAAGAACACATTACAATATCCTCTGCTTTCCTCCTGGGACTTTATAGTCCCCTGGGGGATTTTCTTCTCTGTGGTTTTACAATTAATCCCTAACCCTCAACATTTTTCAGTGGCAAAAAAGTTGAGTTTTCCAAGTTGAGTCTCTTTCATCTGTTACAACAGCCCCTGGTAAGTGATCTCCCTGAATTTAGCTTGAAGCAGCTTTCTTTTCCTTGTTTTTCTTATATTCTCCCTCTGCCCCTTTGAGGGGAGGTGGGACCTGGGCTTCTAAGTAAGGGCCAGAGCATGGAGGTAACTACATATACATGATCCTAGAGGTCTGATGAAAAATCTCCTGTTTGGTCTTAGCCATGGTTTGTCATGAGCATCTGGCATAATGAGTGGTAGAGGATAGGTCCATGCTCACACCCAAGACCAATTGGGTTTTGTTCATGTGATAGCTACTATTTCCAAATGAGCAATGTGAGGATGTAGGCTCTAGCTATATTCATACTTAGGAGTATTGCTGTGTGCTCTGTGACATAATAGATGCCTTGATAACACTGAACGGAGGCTTGAGGGGAAAAAAAATGAAGGATTTAAATGTTACTCCTCATCTCAGAAGACTCTGGGGCAAATTAAATGCTCTTTTGGAATATCTTACAAATTAAAGGTCTCTGAATACTTTAGCTGCTGATTTACTGTACCAAAGGGGAAACCTTTTATCATCACCTACTTGCCCTAGACATCCAGAGATAAAATTAAGACATACCATCTGCTCCACAATTGAAAGGAATCATGTGCACACTTACCATTCCAGAGTAAATTTGCCTGGATTTGGCTTGCTGTAATTGGTTCAGAGATCAGGATTCAAAACTTGTTGGTTGTCATGCAAAGCAAAGGTGGACTTGGCTGTAATTCCAGGATCACTGAGGTTTCTTGCCTCCTTTGCTATGTCTATCTGAGCGTGAGAAATTATCACTAATTTGTAAAACTATCTTGGTAGTGATGTTAGACTTAATCATTATAAATATATTCATAGCAACAAGTGAACATGCTGCCATCACTGCCTTTTGATAGGCAATGTTTGTTTGATCAAACCCAACATACTTTAAACTAAATGGAACTTATCCTGGATGAGACTATGAACAATACAGTGTTGATACCCACAGCATATTGGCAATAGACTAGAACAACTTCTAAGTGATTTGGCAATAAAGACTTACTTATTTTTGGTAAAGTTTTACTAGCAAAATTCATAAGCTGGTGCTATCTGCATCTGCAGTGGAAAGTATTTATTGATGATTTAATATACTTTCTTAAGTCTTATTGGTTAGCTCTTATTGATCCTGAGACACATGGAATTACTTTTGCTTCCTAAACAGATGAATGGGCAAACACTTCCATTCCAGCTTTGTAATTCCTTTCTGAAAAGCATCATAATGATGAATATTTAAGGTTGGAATGATAATATTTTAAATAAGAATGTGGGAAAGGCAATGATGTGTGCTAATATTTTAAATTCTGGATAATTAAATGAGGTTTTGGGGAGAAGCATGAGCTGGATTTTATATTGACTTGATATATCCAAGTATAATGTCTAATTTCATAATTATTTTCTTTCAGCTGAAAATGTTGCTTCCTGCTGATATATTTCAGGGGGGGAGGGGAGAATAGACAAAACAACGCCCAGTTTTGTGATTGTAGTTTAAATATAGTATTGTTGACATGACCCTTTCCAAGACTTCACTGACTATTGAATCAGGTTAAAATTGAGTAGATAACTTGCATCACTCAACAGTAAAAAAAAAGCATTTAATTTTGTACTATAAATTTTGAGTGGCCCACAAGAGAGTAAAACAAAAGTTCTACTGAAAGTCCAGAGAAATTGGTCTAAAATTTCCTGTGCTATTTTTAGTTTGCTTCTCTTTCTGCAGATGTCTTAACAAATGTAGAACACTTGGAAAACTTTAAACTGCAGCTCTGTTATTTTACATTCTGTATTGAACACCAGCTGCCACTGCTATAGTTTCCTTGAGTCAGTCTACTGAGTTTATCCAAGGAATGGATAAATTCCCCTCAGCTAATGAGTGTAGAGATGTTTTGAATGGAGCAAATACTGAGCAGATTTAAAGCAAACCAGTGCTGAATGTGTTTTGATTAAATGTGTAAATACACATTTAATATTAAATTTGAGCTACCTTTACCCTCGTACCCTATGCATGTTGAAGTTCAGATTAGTAAATGTTGGATTAAAAGCAGAAGCACAGTTCCTTTAAATTTTCCTTACTCGGAGGCAAACTATTTTTGCAGCTTATTGTTATTGTTTGTTTATTTATTTTTCTTCTGCTCAGGAAATGGAAAATATTTATTTATCCAGCTACTTCCACATCTTCTACCATCATTATTCACAGTGATCCCTGCAGTGATAAGTGGTCAGTGACCCTAGTGCAGGGTGGACTACAGCAATCGTGCAGGGTGAACTACAGCAATCGTACAGCAGTGCCCATTATTCATCACAGTGGTAGAACAACTGAGACAGCACAGTGACATTTTGCTAAAAGCTCACATTTTTCCCAGTAGGTTATTATAGAGGCAGAATAAAATGTTTTCTTAAAGACCAACCACATCTTTTCTCTGGCTTGAAAGGTCACTTTTATTTGGTCTTTCTTATTTTGGTGAAAGATAAAAGTCAGAAACTGAAGAGGAAACTTTGCTAAAAGTTCTACCAAAATTGGTAGTACTTTTGTATAAATGTCTTCAGTTGCATACTGAAACTGCTCTTGGAGAACTTTAGAACTAGATTTAAAACTTTATTTGCTAGCTAGGTGGTGTCAGCTACTTATTATTTAAGTAAAATGAATGTTTCTTCTTTCATGCTTTTTCTGTGCTGTTTTGGTGTCACTTTGGAATCCTGCTGTTAGTGAAATTGTTGTGCAGCAATTGAGGGAGTGGCTGTTAAATCTTGGAAATTATCAAATTGAGCTGTAAAGTTTTGTCCTGTTGGATTTGTATGACTTGGTAACTTTTTTGGACAGAGCACTAAGTTAGTTATGTCTCTCTCAGAGAAATTCCTTTCCTACATGTACACATCTTCAAGTGGAGCTCATGTCAAGAATGTGTTTTAATGAGCTACAGCACAGTTCTGTTCTGCAGTTTGGGACCATTGTATCTTGTCCTCTTCCTGTCCACATCCTAGAAGCTGCTTCTTCCTGTTCCCTCCAGTACTGAATAGAGGGGAAATAGCATTTCAAGACAGGTTGGATGGGAGTCTGAGCAACCTGCTCTAGATGAAGATGTCCCCACTCACTGCATGAGGTGGTTGGACTGGATGACCTTTAAAACTCCCAATCAAAGCTATTCTGTGACTCCAGATTTTCCCTCTGCCTGCACGTTGCTAATACAGCCCAGGATACTGTTTGCAGTCTTTCCCCCTGGGGCTCACTGCAAAGTCAAGTTTGATTCTTCATTGACCAGCACCCCCTAACAGTTTTCTGCAAAGCTTCTCTGGTTGGTCATGCAATGTTGCCAGGGGCTATTCCAGATACAGCTCTGTGCATTAGCTTCTCTTGGACTTTGAGGGTTTTGTGAGTTGCAAGCACTCTGTGTTGCCTTTATCCTCCAGAGTGTTGGTGGTACCACCTGCCCTTTGGTATAGTCTGTCCACTTTTAAAGAGCGTGCTCTGTCTCATCATGCAGGACATTAATAGCCATGGTGGATGGCACTGGTGCTAGTATTGATTCTGGAGGGATGCCATTACTAAGTGTCTGCCAGCTGGAGTTCATACAGCTGATCACAAGCCTTGGGGCCCAGCTGTCAAGACAATTTTTCACTTGTGTTATCACCTGCTCATATAGCTGGTATTTTACTGATTTGGTTAATGGATGCTTTGGAAGATCATGGCTGGTGCTGGTGACTGCAGTAGAGCTATGAATGAGCAAGCTATCCATTGCCATTCTTCTGTAAACATCAAGACTCACCTCCTGTTGGTAAGGTATTGCCATGATACACTCTATGATTTTAATTCCACCCGTCTGAAATCCCAAACACACTAGAAGGTACTGGCTTGTGGGTTTGGGTTTTGGTTTGGTGTTTGTTTTTTGGTTTTTTTTTTTGGCTGTGGGTTTTTTGTGGTTGTTTTTTCTGTTTTGTTTGGGGTTTTTGGTTTTGGGGTTTTTTTTTGGTATTAATAAAAGTCTAACCAGTTAGTAGCTAATCACTAGTACAAGTCAGGAAATTATTATACCAAAAAAACAGCCTTTATATTTCTTGTTTGGTTATTATCTTGGTTGAGGTAAATCTTCAAAGACTAAAACTTGTCTCTCAGTGTTCAGTAATAAAAAAGACAGAACTCTTTTTTTCTCTTGAGTTGATAAAAAAATTTAACAAACTTTAATAATTGAAGGCAGTTTTGTCTCTCCCCATTTTTCTATCAGATGTAAATCTACTAAGACTGACAGATATATCAGCAGTAATTCTTATTTGTAATAATCCAAAAGCACTACTTACTTCTCTTGGCTATATTTTTCATAAGTATCTGACCAGTTGAATTTTATAAATAACAACTGCAGAGACATTGCATCACTTCTCCTAATTAAAGCTGCATATATTTGTGGTTATAATTCACTTTGGATCTTTGTGACAGTTGGGAGCTTTGTAGCTGCCTTGAGTATATGATACAATGTGACAGAGAAGACATAATGTGGTTTAAAGAGATCCAGCTCTGTGGTTACAGCCTGGCAAGATATTGAATAATGCACACCAGCATTCTTCCCCAGCTCATGTCTGATACCATTTCTGAGGACAGGCTTCCTGCTTGCCACTTGATCCCAGTCTGTCTTCTAGCTTAAGTGTTTTGAAAAGGAGAAATGAAGCAGATTGTTTTAATAAACTCCATTAACTAAGATAAATCAGCTAAACTTCCCTTCTTCCAAATTAGGCACTTATTATACTAGGTAAATTATCTGTAAGGCTAACCAGAGCTTCCTTGGAAAAAAAATGCAGCGTAAGTTGTGTGAACATATTTTTGTGATTCTGATGTCAGGTATTAAACAAATTAAAGAAAAATACCTGCATGAGTGAAGGGCAAATGAGAAAGCAATTTAAGAGACCAGCATTTTTATATACACAAGCACACTTCAGCTTCAGGTCTCACTTTGCTTAGCCAATAATTAGGATTTAATGCTGCAAAAAATTCCCCAGCCCTGAGGCACACAGTTCATACAAAACTACTCAACGAGTATCACAGGGATTTTGGTTTGCTTTTCTCTGAAGCATTGGCACAGGTGAGATAGCAGCCTTCATGCACCAGTGATCTGATAGGGTATAGTAAATCTCTTCCTTTGAAAGCTTTCTGCATGCATGGCTATCAGAATGAAGATATTTTAAAGAGCTATAGTGCTCAGGGTTTTTATCTCTTATTCCAGCTCTTTAATGCAGAGGTATTTTTTCTTCTCAAGACAACAGATTTGGTATGTAAAGTTGAGCATGTTAAATGATGTTCTGCTATATCTAAATCACTGTTGGAAGATAGGGCAAGTCAGAAAGTAAATGTTTCTGTGGAATTTAAAGCCAACACCAGTATGTCTGTGTGCTTGATTCTAAGCAAGGTATTGCCACCTGGTCAGAATAACTGGCTTACATTAACAGCTAGAGAAGGAAACAGAAGGAAGTGAAAACTGGAACAGCTGCAGAAAGTCTTGGGTGTTACTGGTCAGAGAAGAACAATTAAATGGTTTCTGTATGCAGTAGTAGGGCTTGTTACCATGTAGTCTGTGATCAGAGGAAGAGGAGGGCAGATTCGGTGCTTCTTGCTTTTGCTAGTGTATCCCTGGAAGAGCGGCTTACTGTTTCTACAGATGCTTGTAAGGAGCAGTCTAGAAACAATAAATCAATCATGAAATCTACATGTTTCTCTGCTCTACCTCCAGCTGCAAGTCTCCATAATTTCTACAGCTGTGCGGCGGTAATAGCTTAGGAAGGATTTTGAGTGAGTTGTTAAAAATAACAGTCTGATACCAATAGAAACCAAAATGATTAATTCTGCAAATTTGCTCTTCTTAGTTCTAGTCTACCTAGTCTGAAATGCTTTAACTCAAGGTAGATTTTTCATAAAGATTGTAAACACCCTAATACTCAAAGAGTGGGAGATTGTGCAAGGTATGGAGCTTGTATTCAAACATATGAATGCTTGTAACATGAAACTTTACATTTATATAAAGATTTCATGTTATAGGGCTGTTTGGGGTAAAGCTGGGAGGACATAAACAGGCCTGATAATTCCAGTTACTGATGGATTTAAGAATTGAAGGTGATAGCTTCTAAACCAGCCTCACACTTAAAACAGGGGGAAAAAAAACCCCTACCCAAAACCTCCTGACCCAACAAAAAAAAAAAAAAAAAAAAAAAAAAAAAAAACTTAACAACTTCACCCAAAAAAAACTTAAAAAAAAAAAAGGAGAAGTTCAGTGGCCTTGCCAAGTAAGTGTGCCAGTTGTAAAGATTTAATATCGTGCTTCAGATGTCCTATTGCAGTTTACTGGTGCCAGAATGTTCTGTTTTGTCAGTTTGTGAGCTCATATTCTATACAGTATTGTTTGTCAGAAGTCCATTTCACTTTTACAGTCTCTTTTTTCTCCCTTCTGAACGAGAGTTTTCTTCATGCCTTTTACTTGGGGAATTCTTGGTGACTTGTGTTTCTGATTGGGTGGGTTTTTCTCCTAGATATTTCTTAGTTACCTTTTGTTTCTACCCTGTGGAGAAATTATTTTACAGTTTCAGTGGGTTTTTTACCTGTTGCTAATCCTACTCAGGTGCTAAATTGGGGAAAAAAAAACACAGTCTCTTGAGAAAATATTCTTAATTTGCCCTTAAATTAATTGAAATATACTCTGTTCAGTTTCTTAATTTTATTTTGTAGTGTTTAGAATTCTGTTAACAAGAAATAAGTAAAGACTTCCTACATGTGTTGTGTTTAAGCATTGGTAAGTATCACAGGTTTAGAGATTTGCTTTTAAAAAGTTTTCTTTGCTCATGAAATCACAGAATATTGGGGGTTGGTAAGGATGTCAAAAGATGATCTAGTCCAACCTCCCTGCCAGGACAGGATCACCTACAGTAGGTCACAGATCTCTGTTGTGGCTTTATTAAAAGATAAATAGTAAGGAAACAGTTCTGGAAAATTTATCTTCTAAACTGAATCCCTAGAGCTCAGTAGGGAATGTTCTTGATTTTTCTAAAGGCATGAAGGACACTGGACAATCCCCATAGATTCTTATTTTTGGCACAGCAGATATTTGTGTTTGGCTTCATGAAATATGTAGCCCACTAGAGCTGGAGCTCTGAAGTGCAGGGACATTCTAGGAGGATGAATAATAAATAATTTGTATAACTTGAACTGTTTGAAACCTAATATAGCATGGAGCTTAACACTAGAAAAGTGTCCTCAATTCTAAGTAGAATGATGCTTTTAGGAAGTTTTACTTTTCAAGAGTTCTGCTCTAAGATGTGTGAGGGATTTTGTGGAGTATAAGCAGTTTGTGAGACTTGGCCTTCCTCCCATGGGCAGTTCTATGGTATTATGCAGGAGTGTTAAGAGTTAGGTGGATGTGGAATCTGAAAGATTAGTAGATTTGTTGCTAAAGGGGAAAAAAACCCTCTCCTCCTCTGAAGTCACAGAGACATTATTAGATATGATAGTGGAATAGCCTCTGAAAAAGGGTGTTGTGCTTGAATATCAATTTCCTGGAACTCGGCTGATGCACACAAGATTTGTTATGACTAAGGGGATTGCAACAAAACAGAATGCAGCCATTCTTCTTATAATTTAGTGAGGCATCTTTTGATCCATTAGCAACCCTGAGCCAAGGGCTCACTGTGCAAGTCACTGAAAGTCAATGACATTTTCTAAAATTATTTTGGTCTTCATGGCTTATGGGTAGAACACAACTCCTTTGCTCATTGGGACTGCATATTTTAGTTTTATCTTGCTCCTGTGTTTTTAAGCAGTGTTAAAAAGAGTCTCTGCTGCCACCAAATTCAAATGAAAGACCGAGTGGTTAGTATGGGTATATGTAATGTTTGTAAAGAAAAGAGGAGAATAAAAGGAAGGAAATATAAAATTCTGGTGAACTTTTAGGCAACCCAACAAGCAATCTTAACAGAAAAGGAAGAAACTAAACTTCCACCTTAATTTCAGAGATTATTCCTACAGAGTAAATTAATAAGGTGTAATGTTGGATAGGATAAACCATGGAAGATTCTCGGGCTATTATCATAACTTCTGAGCATAAAAAGAGAAGCTCATTCAAGACTACAGAGTTACATTCAAAACCCACCTCAAAAATGAGGATGTCATTTCCCCCCCCTCCTCATTTGTAACACAAGTATCACCATAAAGAATTTGTTTAGGTTCCTTAAATTATGTCATGAGCAGAGAATCACCAAACAAAAATCACTGCAGGTGGTGTGTTATAATATCTAAGTCTGCATTAACTGCAGTGAAATATAGATCTTCACTGCACAGACATGTCTCTAAGCTGAGTTTTGAGGTCTAGGATGTTCTAAAGACATCCATTCATTTTTCTTTTGTTTTGATTTTGGCTATTCTTGGTTTTGTTTTTTTAATTTGTATTGCTGAGTTTCTTGAAGTTCTCTAGTATTTTTGCAGAACAGAAATTGAAGTGACCAAAAATTGCATTATTTGCTAGGCTTTTCAGCATGTATCCATACCAGTGTCCAGTGTTCGGGTCAGATTGTTTTTGAATTGTCTAACTGACTAAATGTTCAAGTCAATGATATTCACACAGTTGAAAGTTCAATTGCCAGTGAAAGATAGGATAGCAATTACCTTCTAAATTCCTTTACCTGAACCACAGGAGGTGGTTGTACTCAGAACTGGAGTCATAGATAATTTCTATCATCAGCACGGTTCTGGATTTAGTTTCCTAGTGTGATTTGGAAAAAAAAAAATAATAATGAAAATGACTGAAGTCAAATTTTATGTTAATCCTCAGCCTGCTATGAGTAGGAGATGGGTGTGATTTCAGGCTTCGAATGCAAATAAAAGTCAAGGAGTTAAAATTCTGAGTTCCGAAAATGCAAGGCAGCTACTTATTCCAGGTAGTCATTAAAACCAGATTCCAATATAGTCCCAAGATTAAGAATGAACCTTGGCAAAGGAAATTAATCTGCGACTAAGACACAGAAAGAAAGCATAATGGCTATAGTGATGTTGTCTTTGTTCATTAAGGTGCTCTTGCTGTTTATCTATTATGCCATACTCCTGCTGCACCTCTTACTACATTTGAAGAGGCTTCTCTTTAAAAAAAAAAAAAGTGTGTGGAATAGTGGAGAAATGTGGATTCTTATATCTGAAACAGATTGCTGATAAAGAGATGGTTTGTGAATTCTAATTGCTAACAGTACAAGAGTCTTAGAAGGTGCCTGAATATTCAAAGTAACAGATTGCATTGGGCTATTTCAAAACCTTGTTTTGTTCTTTGAATATAGGTGGTATTTCAATATGTGACATATCTATCTTTTAAACCTTTATCTTTAAAATATATATTGTTAAGGCTCTTCTGTAATGATATCTATGTATTCAGTACAAGAAACATGCCATTAGAATCTTTATAATATAATCTCTGTTTTCTAGGAAATAGGTGTATGCAGAAGAGATAAAATCTGGCAGGATCTGCCAGAGTAAACCATTCATATTAGTAGAAAAATAGCTTGAGTAAAGACTGAAGTTAAGAACTCCTGAATTGGTATTAAATTCAGAGATGCAAATTAATTTTTTCTGCACTTTGGCTTGTTGGAGAATTGGTTGTCTAACAATTATTAAAGATTTTATACAAAGCAGGAGACCATCAATAGCAGTGCACTTGTTTCCAGAATGCTATGTAGCTTGGTTGTTTTTAGAAATATATTTAGACAGGTTAGGAAGTTCTTTTTATTAAATGCTCCCAATTTGAACAGGAAATAGCTTGCTGATGGGCAGTAAGTGACTTATTAAATACTTGGGGCTACTGTATGGAGGTATTTTAGGCTAGATGTTACATGGAGTCTTCTGAGTGGTGCTGAGGATAAGAAAAGGAGAATTTTCTTATCATCTTGAGACTAGATTTAAAGAAAATATATTAATAAACCTGAATATCCAAAATACATTTAGTCATCTTAATGAAAAGTGATATTAAAAAAACTTATAGGTGCAACTGTTTACTTTTAAAAATTAATTTCCTTTTTTCCAACAGAAGGATCTAGACCAGTTGTTTTCTTCTCATTAAAATACAATCCTTTTTCCAAAGGGAACTTTAAAAAAGTACCATTTTTACAGTTTTATTACAGAAAAATGTTGGCTTGATAAAGGTCACACACAAATGCTGTGCATCACTGAGGTCCCAAACGTGTTCAAATGAGTACACTGACATTCCCAGAGTTTGTGTATGTTAAATCATAGCCATGTATGGGGTTTTGTTTGTGGATTTTCCTTTTTTTTTTTNTTTTTTTTTTCCTAAGAAGTTAAACATACTTATCACAGAATGTTAGGTTTTGAAGGGACCTTGAAACATCATCCAGTCCAACTCCTCTTCTACCAGAGCAGAACCACCTAGAGCAGGTCACAGAAGAACATGTCCAGGTGGGCTTTGAAAGTCTCCAGGGGACACTCCACAACCTCACTGGGCAGCCTGGTCTTCCAGTGCTCTGCCACCCTCACAGTGAAAAAGCTTTTCCTTAAGTCCACATGGACCCTCCTATGCTCCAGTTTGCACCCACTTGTCCTATCATTGGACATCACTGAACAGAGCCTGGCTCTGTCCTCCTGACACTTGCCCTTTGCATCTCTATAAACATGAATGAGGTCACCCTCAATCTCCTCCAAGCTGAAGAGCCCCAGCTCCCTCAAGCCTTTGCTCATTAAGGAGATATTCCACTCCATTCAGCATCTTTGTAGCTCTGAGCTGGACTATTTCAAGCAGTTCTCTGAGGTCCGGAACTGGACACAATATTCCAAGACACACTAGAGAGGGAGGAGAACCACCTTCTAATACAGCCCTTGTGGCCAAGAAGGCCAATGGCATCCTGGGCTGTATTAGAAGGTGGTTGTCTGGTTGTCCACCAGAACTCCCAGGTCCTTTTCTTCAGCGATGCTCTCCAAAAGATCATGCTGGTAAATGAGGTCTTCAAAACTCCACTAGATGCTATTACTGAGGCCTTTTGCCAAGTTTGGTGTAGAGCTAGGTGTTCTGGATATTAATTACGAAATTTTGCTGTACCATCATAAAGTTTGAACTTCTTTGACTTGATTCACTTAGAATCAGTCTCAACGTAAAGTTTAGAGAAATTTTAAAAACCCAAACAAACAATGAGAAGCACAAGAAAATCCAATTTCTGCTTTTTTACCTATAAATCTTCGTGATGTATCCCATTTAATAATGTGAGTTACAAGCAATGGGAGACTTGTTCTGTTGTCTGCTTGGTTATACTAGATGATGATGGAAATTTTGCTATAAATATGTAGTTTAAACATTATCTTTTAGTACACACAGGCTCTTGCTGGAATTACTTCTTGTATAAATCTATTTTCAAGTAAATTACATGCAACTTATCACTCAATCACTGGTTGCTTCTGAACAATTACATTTGAAGGCAGTTGTCCAAAATGTTTATCTATGAATTTCAAGTGTGCTCATGATTTTTTATTTTACTTTTCTAAAACAACTTACATTCTATGTCTGGCAACATATGATATACTATTATAAAACCAGTTTTTCACAGGAAGGTTGTTCCATGTCATGGAAGTGTTCTCTCTCAGTAGCTATCAATTGAAAGCCCTTTTTGTAATTAGTCATGGGTAATATTTGTGAATCTGTAGATATGGTTAGGAGTGCATAAATGTCTGTGTTTTCAGTGAGCTGAAGGTTTCAAAAGATGTACCAGAAAACAACCTGATTTAATTTTGTCCAACAACCCTGAGTCACCTTAGGAAACTTTTAAATATTTTTTTAGTTCATACCTGTCACCAACCACTAGCTTAACTTGGTTTAATGGTGCAATTTCATATTACCTTAAATTCTCTGTTCTCACCTGTTTGTATTTCTGATAAAAAAAATAAGATTGCTCTAAAAATTAATTTCCTACTGACCTCTTTTATTATTTCTCAAACGTAGGAATCTCCTAAGCATAAACAACTACTTTGACATGGAGATTCCCGTCTATTCCAAAGCTTTTTTGGTTGTACATTCAATGCAAGTTTTATTAATGAAGGAGCAAATACCTTGTCAGAATCATTCAATGGGGGTACTTCAATGTCTGTAGAAAAAGCACTCCAATGCTGAACTTGACAAAACCTCCTTTGCTTCCAAGAAAATACCATCTGAAATTGTTTCCCTGCACAAAGCTCATCGATATGTTCTCCATCTTGTGTGACAGCTTCCAGCACTCTGTGTGGGTAACACAAGTGTGGTGAGAATACAAAGTACCCCATGTTCTCAGGCAAAAAGACACTGTTAGAGACTAAATTGTCAAAAGAAAAATTGTTAAAACATGTTGATATGTAAAATAGCAACAATCGCCATGACCAGATGGTGCTCATAGAAGACATGAAAGAATTATTCACTTTGTTCTGTGGGCTGGTAGCAAAAATACATTTGCTATATTTAAGTGAAGATACTTTATTGAGGAGTTTCAGAGTAGTTAGAATTTTCTTCAAACTATTTGTCAAAATGGTATTGAAAGAACTGTAGGGCAGGTGATTCAGAAACAGGTCACCTGGTTGAAGTGCTAGGTGTTGGTAATTTAGAGAGCCAATTTGAAGACAGGTAGAAGAGAACCCAAGCTTAGGTGGGAAGACAATCAGCAACAGCTCCATGTGGGTTTGTTCAGCCCAAACCTTCTTCCCTCCTTTGGTTTTCTGGTAGAAAATTTTAGCTCTCATGGCATAACTGATGAAATATTTGATAGAATACTTCAATTATAAAAGAAAGGAGTGTGCAATATGTTGGAAAATATTATATTTTAGTGTTTCATAAATGACTGTTATGAGCTTTGATCTTAGTGATATCCAGAGTGGTTTCAGTGGAGACATCACTGTTAGCTTTAAGTTTCCTAGCTATTTATTCACTGTTGTTTTAAGAATTTTTTTCTTATGCTTCAAGACACTTTTCTGTGTTTTCATTTTTAAAATACATTTGAAGACTCATGAAACAATTCCTTTAAAGTTTTACTACAATGATCTGAATACTTAATCATTAACTCTGTCTCTTTAGCTTTGTATTGTGTGCTATTATATTTTATAGAGATTAGACAGAGGGGTATCATTTTGTTGGCTTGCATTCTCTTGCTGTTGATCATTTTATTTATTATGATTAAGAAAAAAGGTAAGGGGATGAAATAAACTGAGAACACTGTGTTTATATAGCTTGCCTAAATGACTTGCTTCATGTCTTTTTGTCAGTGCTTTTACTTAGTCTATTAACAATGAGACACGTTAATAGTGTCATAAATACTCATTTAGGCTTTGGTTACAGAGCCATTGCTGTTACTTTCAGTTTACATTTTATTTTTCAAACCCTGTCTGATGGAGGAATTAAAACATAAATTCAGAAATTAAAACAAATCCATGTTGTTTCTGAACACAGGACTGAAAAAGGTCCAGTGCTCTTCTGGATTTTCCTCATTATGTCTGGATGACTTCTGCCTGGAACCTGCAAGATGTGTTCAGTGCAATCTGGTACCTCCCTTGCTGTGAGCTCTATTCACAGGTGTGATTCTGTGATTCTCCAGCTGTAAAATTAATCTTCTTTCCTCCCCTCCACTGCCCCAGTATTGTGTTGTCTGCTAGAACCCAAGTAAACAAAAGATAATATTTTTCTACCATTATGGACAGGCAGCTCTCTTAATTTTCTTCTTTTTAAACTGACACAGTCCTACTATAAACCTTTTATCAGAGGGAACATTTTGTCAATACATACACATAATTACATAAATACAGTTTGCCTCCTGAAAAACCATAGTTTTACAAGCTGTGTGCCTCAAGTAATCAGAGAGAGGAGTATTTTCATCCCCAAATGCATATGACAGTGACTCATTTTATGAATTGTAAGAAGAAATATTTTAAAAGAGATTTTTAAAAGAGGAGACGTATTAATAAAAGTTGGAGGTTGCTACCCCCTCTGGTCAAGGTAAAATTTTCAGATGGTTTTCGATGATGAAGCCCCTCATGCTGGTCAATAGTAAGAGTTTTTAATGAGTCTTCAGTCCCTAAAGGTTAATTTGTCTGTCCATTGTTTAATTATGGGAACAAAATTATTTCTACCCTTACCTATTTGTGGATGTATCAAGCAATGCGTGCCTTATGCTCACTACTCTTCAGTGTCAAATATATAGTACTATAGGCTGTGGTAAATATACCCCAATTAAGATCGGATTAAAGAAAAACATAAACAAAAACAATACTATATAATTTGTCTGTCTGATTACAGTTACAGTAAAGTATAAATTTGTTTTATGTAACAGCATAAAACCAGGCCAAAGCTATCAACCTAAGGAGGAAAGAAACATTTTGTTCCTTATACGTAGCCTTTGTTGCACTTCCAACATCTTTTTTTGCCTCTTTTCTTGTTGCTACATTTCCTTTTTTATTAATTATTTTTCCATTGTCACATTCTCCATTGAAATCATTGAACTCTGCAATATCATTGAAGATAGTCACATTTTTCTCAATTAAAAAACACAACAACCAGCTTCATTCAGGTCACACATTTTCCTTTTAGTGACAAATATGTGCTTCTCTAATTCACTCTGACATGGCATATATGAGGGGAAAAAAAAAAAAAAAAAAGAGGTATTGGGTGATCTTCCTTCCTTTTCCTCAAAGGAGAGGACAATAATGTTTCTGATAGATTTACCCTTGGAAGACAAATGAGAACATCCAAAGCTTTGTGAATCGGAAATCAATGTGCATAAAGCAAGAAAAATGTGCGATATTATCAAGCGAATAGTTTGCACAGGCAGTGAACTCCAGAAAGAATGGGATATTTTCTTAGCCCTAGTTAAGCTGGCAAACTCCAGCATGATCAATTCCATCTCTATTTTCTGATCTCCCCAACTCTAAAACATTCCCCTTTCTGCCACAACATGCAGGGCTTGCGCTGGCCTTACAGTAGTCCCATCTGGGTACCACTGAAGTTGACTCTGGTTTTTGGTGATATCTATTTATTTTTCTTTAAAGGATGGTCAGCAATATCATAGAACAGATTAGGTTGGAAGGGACACCTTGTGCCAGTTAAAATTCTCGTGGTAAAAACTTACCCTGAAATTCCCTCACTTTGCTACACTGAACTTTCATGTTGGGAGCTTTTTTAGCAAAAATATTTGCATCTAAGTGCATTTAGCTGAAGCCAGTAGAGCTCTTTGATGATGAGTAAGTCTTACAAACAATTTTAGAACAGAGCATTAGCTGTTCTTCTGCATCAGGGAACATGACTTTTGCATCAGTAAGGCTTTGTGCCAAGTGATTGTGCTTTTTAAGTATGAAAGCAGCTATTTTAATTCTTAACTACTCCATCCTGGCATTTTCCCTGTGTAGAATGTAATTAGGTTTATTTGGAGGATATTGCAGCATGTCTGTGAAATGAAAATGTGTAGGTGGAATCTTGGCCCTATTAAAATAGATGAAAAGTTTTCACTGCTTGGAATGAAATTAAAGTTTTTAACTGTAGTTTTGTACAAAATTAACTAAGAAGCAGCAGGCAAAGTTGTGGGTATTTCTGATCTCAGATGTAAGTTTTCATAAGAAGTGAAGCTTAGACTGCTCAGTTTCTATGGCTTAAAATCTTCTGACCCTTACATCACTGTCAGTTCTCAAAGTAGCAAAAAAAACCAAAAACCCAAAACCATTTGAGTTGATGAAAAATCTGGACAGTTGTAGAAACAATCAAGTATAAATATTTAGAGAATATTCTTTCCAGTCAAATTTAGGTAGGTTTCTTGGTACTGAAATTCTCATTGTATATCAGAAAATGTATTTATTTATTTATGACAGCTAAGAATTTAATGAAAATACTTGCCTTGGAGAGGAAGCTCATTCATTAGTGCAGAAATAACAACTCTATGTCCTTCTTATGATGGGCACAGCAGAACTGGATGCAGTATTTGAGATGGGTTCTTACCAGAGGAGAGTAAAGGGGCAGAATCTCCTCTCTTGACCTGCTGGCCACACTCCTCTTGATGCAGCCTATTATTTTCAACTGCAAACTAAACTAAGAGAAATAAATTTGCTTTCATGTCTTGCATTAATTTTATTTCTGTTTCCCCTTTATAGTTCGTGTGTTATTGCAAGAAATAAGTGGAATTAACTCTTTAAAACTAGCAATATTTTTTTATTATTCTTGGTTTTTGTAATTTCAATAAGAAACATCAAGTGCTTTTTACAAATGCACGTACACATACAGAAAAAACTTAATTGAACTGTTGAAGAACCACTGTCTGCCCTAAATATTGTTGCCAGTGCTGCAAGATTAGAGATAAATATTATCTTTGAGTATTTTGTAGTATGTTTTAATGTGCAGTTAAAGGTGACTGAAACTGTATTTGTCCTTTATTCTTAGATAAAATGGTTTAAAAATGCAGAGATATTTAGGATTGTTCTAGATAAAATAATCTGGAGTTTGTTGGTTTATTTGTAAGTGTCACTTTGAACTGTGACTTGGGCTTAATCAATGTATTCATGAGCCTCAGGCCTCTGTGCTCTTGTCCATGACCTCACTTCTCTATTTCTGTGACTGGATGTCAGCTTTGAGAAATGATCTGTCCTTGTATATGGACTAAAAGGTATGTGACATTTGGGGTGACTTTCATCAAATTCTCTCTACCCTTTGGATTTTTTAAAACCAACATTCATTAAAAAGCAGGCAAACAGTAAAAGTTTGAACTTGCAACAACTTAGCTTAGTTGTAAAAAAAAAAACCCAGGTCTTGCAACTCTAACAATATCTCCCTTATGATAAATAATTGTCTCCTTATCTTCTTTATAAACTGTTTCTTTGATCCATTTTCTGCTTGTAAGTATAATCATAACTAAGATTGAAAAGAGCTGTTGCAATATCTAAGGAGTTAGGATAGTCAACCATTGAGATCCATTCCTTGAAAGACACTTTCCTCTTGCAAGGTTTTTTTTCTAGAAATAGACTTACCCAGTGGTATAATATTGAAACCTCAGAGGCCTGTCAGTTTGTGACAGTAGATAAAGAAATGCTGCTGGATAAGAGAAAGACCAACATGGAGACAATGCAGCCAGCTAACAATAGTGTAGTGAGTTGAAAGGTTTGGGATTAGCTTGAGGCACTCCTTGCAGTGTCATCAGAGACTTCTTTTTAATTCAGCAATGCTATGGGACAAAATGCAGGCACTTAGTGAATTTTTGAAGAATGTGTGGTATTGTAGTACTGAAAAAAAGGCAAAATTAAATTTGACAGTTTGAAAGTTAGATTTTACAACTTTTCAAGTATATTTTAATCTATATAAATAAAAACAAAATCAGGGACGTTGTTGATCAAGTAGGAAGTGGGGTTATCATGTCATGGTCATCCATACCAGGCATAGATGACCTTAAAAAAGAAAAAAAAAAGTAGCATTCATAAAACTATATGATCTTTTCTTGGTGAAGAATTCACATTAAAAATAGGATAGATGATCTGAAGGAAATCATAGAGAAGAACCTGCAATAAATGTCAGAATGGCTGTGAGAGACCAAGACACAACAGTGAAGAAAAGGCAGATGTGGTCATAGAACGTGTCCAGCAGGGTATTTCCAACAGAAAAATATTCACACTGTTGCACAAGATTGATGAGATCTCACTTGGGAAGCCATGTACAATCTGAGTTACCCATTCAAGAGAAATAGGGGCTGGAGAGATGCAGAGGGCCTAGAAGAGAATGAAAAATAGGTAACAGAAGAAGAAAAGTGCTTGACAGGCTTAGACCCAAGGGAGGCTGACAGATGATATTATATACATATTCAAAATGTCAGAAGAGTGAATGCTAGAGGGGTAGAAGACACAAAAAATACATTTCAACTAGCCATGGCTAAATCTGCTCAAAAATTGGAAGTAGACTTCTAATCATTAAAGATGGCAAAGTTTGCAAGAGTCTTCAAATATGAGAAGTGAAATAATTGCAGAAATTGTCCAAGTGTAAGGTTTCACAGCGTCTGAAAGGTTTTATACTCTGCTGAGTAATTGATAAATTTTTTTTTTTTAGGTTTTTGTATGATATTCAAAATCATACTTTGAAATTGAGCTTTTCATGTTTTGGGACTCATTTTCAGGCTCTGCAGACAGACATTTATTCATTAGACTCTCTGATGGATTAGAGCTATTTGCCTGCTCTTGGATATCACAAATACATTCGCTACCCAGTTGTTTGCACTGAACAGACAGACAGGAATTACCACGTGGTTACTTTGGTTTAGACCTGTCATATATCTGCCATGGTATTCCTGTTTTATTACCTGTTTATTTTTTAACACTTAATTTAGTTCTGGGGGAGTAGGCTTCTCAGAAGCAATAAGCATCAGTTGCTATTGTTAGTCTGAGCATTTACACTCCATTGTGTTCTTGTCCCCTCTGGTAGTAGAGAGGAAAAAGAAAGGAGCATCATATAAATGTCAGTGTGTGGGGTGAGGACAATGTGTGCATACAGTGTTAGCTAAGAGGTTTTTTTTGCAAGACATAAAAATATCTTTTCTGTGGCTGTCCACACATAAATAATATGAAAACCAAATTTTATTGATAGTCTAGTATGAATAAAAGGGCATGTTGGTCTTGCACCTGTGTATTAAAAAAGGAAACATCAATAAAACCTCTCCAAATACTAGGATTGAATATTCCTACCTTTGGGTCAGTGTTTTTTAAATCTGAAGTTCGATTTCCATTCAGTGTAGACTGCTTTCAGCGTTGAAGTTTGAAAAGATGGTAAGTGGTTAAGTCTACCTCAGGTGATTGGTATTCCATAGGCAGGAAAGGTGGAATTAACAGTGTTTCTTACTGTCACAGTTTTCTATCACTTTTCCTGTAAGACCTTATTTCCAGGTCCTTTTGTAGCTTTAAAATGCATGTGGCCTTCCCTCTTTCCCCTACCACATACAAAATATCTCTTAGATATATTTTCCCTGCTATTTTAGCTGAAATAGATCAGCCATTTTCTGAAATTGAATTAAGGAAAGATTCTTATTACCCATGCTAATATAATCACACAAGCATTTAATAAAAAATTATCCCAAAGCCTCCGTGTGTTGGAGCAGAGTCTTGAAAACAGAGGAACTATCTTTTGCCTGAAATGAGGCATTTTTACTTTTTAATGAAAACTTTCTGTCAAGTTGCTAGTCCAAAAAAAATCTCATTTTATGGACACCTACTAGAAACATATGAATTTTGGTCACTGAAGTCTCTGAAAATGCCCTTGGCACTAAACCTTCTCCAGAAATGCAGCTTCTGAGCAAACTGTTGCTATTACCACTCCTTTCAATTGCAATTATTTTTCCTGCAGAGATTCAGATCATGGAACCCTCATAGCCTGAATTCCTCACTAGCTCTCTAAATATCAAATACAAGTGGTACTTGTAGTACCAGAAGAGAAGAGTCTGCTCCATCTTGACCAGAATGTCTAACCTTACTTCATGCTGTTACCAGTTCATGACTACAGAACCTGCTGAAACAATAAAATGCAGAGTTAAATGTCCTCTGAAATATGGGCTACACAGAACTCAAAGGTTTCAGTGTATGCACTGAACTAATTTGCTGTAGAACATTTACTTGAATTCAAGTTTTCAAGTCCAAGTATTTGGAAGCACTTTTCTGACTTTCTGAAAACTGAATTTAAGAAGGCTTTCCAGATGGATGGTTGAGAAGATGAAACATTCAGGGTCTAATTTGACTAGCATTGGATTTCTTTCTTTTAGTGTACTTCTGCAAAATGTTTGCAGGGAAAGGAGGCTGTAGGAAAAAAAAAAAAGGGAAGTGTTCTAACTTAATTTATTTTCTGAAGGAAATATAGTTTTCTGTAAAATTTTAATCATGGTGTTGAACATTGTACAAGAACCTGGAATTACCAGACAAGAAATGATGCCCTTTCAGGATCTGAAAGGCCTTTTACTCAGCACTGTGTTTAGATATATAGTGAGGTTAGATAATTAAATAGCGACGACGTGCTCACTTACCAACTGTAGAATGCATAGATGTTGCTGCAGCATGCACATGAAAATACTCATGCAGTCAGATTGCCTTTAGTGTGTACCTCTTCACATTCCATAGCTCTGACATCTTTATTTGATGTTGTGCCAGAACAAATGGGAAGATAACCTCACTTTTCTGCCCATTCATCTTTCTTTTCTTCACTCAAATTATTAAACAGAAAGTGATAAACACAGCAATTTTGGGTTTGGAGGAAAGTGCCATTTTTTTTCTTTGACTTCATCTTTCATTTAGGGTTATTTCTCAAGCTCCATTTTCTTTATCCATGTGGAAAGAATGCAAAACATAAACCCTCTGAATCATATTTTCTAGGCCATTTTTGTCATCTTTGTTGTTCTCATCTGCTTGGTTTTCAATTTGTCTTTTTAAAATGTCATGTCCCAAACTGAATCCCATCAGTCCTGTTGCTGAAGCTTGAGCATTGCTGAGCAGAGCAGAAGGATTATTGTACTGCTGTTACTGTTAATGTAATAAAGTGTAGAATTTGCCCTTTTTCAGTATAAGCATCTTATATTTGATTCTTAAGCAATTTATGATTTAATGTATAACAGCCATACCTGTCTTTGTTGCAATCTTCCTTGGTCCACATTTCTCATAAACATTTGCTTTCGGCTCAGCATTCACTACCATTGCAGTTGTGTAGTAAAACATACATACAAAATCTATCAGGCAACAGTCAACTAAGACAAAATGAGTCGCTGTGGCAGGGAGTGCGCAACTCTAAAGTAGCTCCACTGTAGGGACTCTCATTCCACACAAGGAATAATTTCATGTGGGCTAAATGTGGCCATGTTGGGGGTAGTGGAGAACAGCTCTCAAACTTAAAATTCACTCCCTAATTTTTCTCATAGCAGCTTCCATCTGCAGACAAGCCTGGATCATTCCCTACTCTTCATTTGTGCAAACTCCTTCTGCAAGATAAAGTCAGGAGCACTTTGCTTGAATAAGAACAGGTTAAAACTTCAAAATGTATATTATTTCTTTGAGAGCTGTGGGCACTTAGCACCTTGCAGGATTAAGTCTATAGCAGCTTATTTTTCCTTCCCATTTGGACAAGCTTTCAGTTTCTGGAAAGAGACCATGTAGAAAGGAATGCTCAGTGTTTCTATTGTTGTGATTCTGTTAGGGAAAGCATCTGGTCTATGAGGAAAGGCAAATGTTACAGTAATACATTAACTAGTCCTAGCACTATCAAACTTCCCTTTTCGTTATAAAAGTAGTCAAGTCAGCTTTTTATAGCAGTTATCAGCATTATGGAATGAGGGCTAAGACATCTTCTAAATTCCTTACTGGACCATTTTTCTAGGTGAAATTAGCATAATGATTCCAGCAGAGGAAAAGAAGTCTCTGCTCATAGCAGAGGATTTGCTTTGATTTTAATGAAGTGCATGTGAATAAGGAACATGGGCAAGCATAGGGGATTTGAGAGTTGTTTTCGGTTCTGTTGTACATTGATATGTAGCACAGTGTTTTGATCCCCAGGTGGCCATCACTGCATTGCTATGGACTAGACTAAAAGCACTGCATTATAGAAATGTTTATTTCATGCCTAGGTGGTACCTTGGTGGTGAAAAAGCCCATCCTTAGGGCTGGCACAACTGTTTCTTTACAGAAACTTTCTTTAAATTCTTTACCTTGAAGACCAAAGACAAACAGAGAGACCTCCACCCTTACCCTTCTGTCTGCACTAAGCAAAAAAAACCAACAAAACACTTCAATTGTGGTTAAGAGGTTAAAAAATCATACAGACCCTGGACACATTGTCCAGTTGCTGTACTTTAGCTTCCTAGTACAGAAGATTAAAAGTTGTGTTCATTTGCATTCTGACACAATGAATTTCTCTTTTAGTCATATATGGGCTCAGTTCAATCGGAAACTGAGTCTAATCTTCTCAGAGGGAAAAGCTGATGCTTTCACATGTACTTGTTGAAAATACTTGTGTATTCCTGGGACATATTTTAGATTTTACTTTAATTTGGGTTATAAACTGAGTTGGATTTTTTTAATTTTAGATTGTGATCTAAATAGATCACCATTAAATTCAGTCTACTTTGAGAAGAAGTGGGAGAGAGCTGCAAGATGGAAATTGCTAAAAGACTTATTTGGTGTTTGGGAGTCCTGTGCAAGCAGCTAAAAAAGTCTTTGGAACAGAACCAATCTTTCTGTGAAAGCTTTATTGATTACACAGAGGAAAGTCCTTTTTAAACACTTTCATAACTTTGTGTTGCCTGAGGAAGTAAAATCTATTACACTTAGATTATGAACTTTTTGTTTATGAACTTGGCTGTCTTAGTGGACAGCTGGAAGAAACCAGCGTTATTATTTCTTCTGTCTATAAAGCAGAGTTATTAAAAAGCTCCCTTTTTTCCTCTCATATGTGTACTGCTGCTGTTTTCAAAAACAGCTGTTGTGTGAAGTGGTTTGCCATGTGTTCCAGCAGCACCCAATGCATGCTGCTGGCACCTGCAATGGTTTTCCAGGATAGAGAGCACCTCAGGTCTGGACCCTTGGGGCAACATGTGTACCACACAGCTTTTGTGACTAAGGTCTGGGCCACAGTCCTTGATGAGCGTTTCTGTAATTACTCCACTTGCTTCAAGCATTTTCCTAGCTGTAGGTGATTTAGTGAAGTTAGGAGAATGACTCAAATATATCAGTGGTTAAATAAGCTGTGAAATAAGCTACCCAAACTACTGCTCATCAGTGGGAATGCTGCCTTATAAAAAAAAAATTCTACTTCTCTTTGACCTTTGGTCTAAGTAGTAAAGGTGAGGGAAGAGACAGCGTACATACTCCTCTCTTCTTTGAGATGGATAAAGGTTAGGCTGCAGTTGACGATAGCCTGAATTTGAAAAATGAGGGACAACAGTAGATGCTGTTATTGGGTGGGTAGGAGCACATTGTCTGCACCTAAACCAGCAGTGGCTGTGACACTTGAGGGAAGTGGAGGCTGCCTCTCCGTGTGTTCTTTGAGTCTGGAGCCACTGAGACTGAGTTCTTGACCAATAAGGGTGAATAGCACATTTACAACATGTTCACATATTTCTTCTTGTCTCTAGCAATAGGCCTGACATTTGGTGTCTTCTTGAGGGTGAAACGATGTGACCTGCTTGTTTCAGTGCTGGGTCTTCTGTCAATCAGTGTTTGATTAGTCTAGCTGAAGTTGATACCTATAAGTTCTTTCACTCCCAGTTGATTAAATTGACTTAGAAACACCATCTTCAAAGACTGACTCTCTCTCTCTTTTTTTTTTTTTTTTTAAACTTCCTTTCCCTAAAGGCTCAAATCTTGCAGAGAAAATAGTGAAAATGATTAAAAAATCTTACTTCCACCTAAATCCTTTCTTGGATCTTACTGTTCTTTTCACTCCAACTGACCCTCATTTCTGACTGTGAGAAACAGACTCTGCTGTGCACAGCACATGTACCCTTTGTCCCCTTGTAAAACCCTGTTAGCCTGACAAGTTTAAATGACTCCTTGGAAAATTTTTTTGCAGCAAAATAGAAAAGGACATGAGAAAGTTTTTTGCCTGTAACATCTAAAGTAAGAGGATGCTCATTTGTACAGTGGCAGTAGATAGTTACTCTTTTAGCAGAGCTTTAAGTCTCGTATAAGCTGTGGACAAACACACTGAAAGACTGGGGAAAATGCCTCAAAGCGCTCCCAGTTCTATTCTTGGCTGCTTCTTTCATTGTAAACCTGAATGATAACTTCAGAAATAGAATTCTGGCAGATTATCAGATATTTAAATAGATTAAGGCTCTTCTTAAGGATGCTTGGGTGCTGTTTGTTTGAGTGTTTAGTTTGGTTGGTTTGTTTGTTTTTCTGAAGGAGAAAAATCTAGGAAAAATTTCTCTGGGAGTTAAAAATGCAATGCAATGGTGTAATAGTTATGAAGTTACCAAACTCCCTACATTTAAGACCTAGCCATACCCAGATTCATGAGCTTCTCCTTAGCTGTGAACTTGAATTTTCTATGGTAGTCTCATGGAAGCAGGTTTAAAATGTATACCGTTCAAACATTTAAAAAATAGTGTGCTAGGATTATTTAGCACCCTTCTCTGCACAAGCATTAGTAAAAATGAATTGAAATATTTGTTCTTAACATGAGCAACAGGGGGATTGTGGTAGTTTAAGGTTTATTGAAATATTCAAATAAGAGAAATTGGGACCTTCCTGAAAGTCCAGTGCAGAATGTAAATAAATGATAGCATTGGTTGTAAAAGAATTATAATGATAAAGTCTATATAATTTATTGTTTTGCTAAGAATGATAAAACATCAATGTATAAATTTCCCTGTCTTTGCCGTCTGCCTTCCACCTTCTCCACTACTTCTCTGTGTGTGACAGCATACTAACCTTGACTAACTGGGTGACACCTGAGATCTTGCTGGTTTTCAATCTGCAGAGAGAAGAAGGGTTCACTGGTCACTTCTGGGCTTTTCTTTGTCCGGCGGAAAGACTGGACTTCTGTATTATTTCTAAATTGTATATAATTATAAATGCACATAAATATATTTTGTATATATGTTTGTAAATTTAGTTTTCCTGTAAAATAGAGCTTTATCGTACTTCCAAGCTGTCTGATCTGGTCTGGTAAATTCTAATTTGGGGGGTTATTTTCTAAATCCAACACAGGTGTGGAAAAATTGCTGCAAATATAGCAAACTGTAGATTGGATGAGTGGGAACCATGTTTTTTCACTCAAAATGGCTATATTTAGATGAGTTTCCTGCCAGCAGAAGCTCAGTGATAAATGCGCACAGGTATCAACTTAAAGCAGAAGCCACACTTGAATGCTCAGAAGAATTTCCAGAAACTCTGTAGCAGACAATTTGAAAATAATTGATTTTGTGGAAAGATTACATCTAATTTCAGTTAACTACTGTTTTGAGTGGTAAAAAAAAAAAATAAAAAAAAATAATCTAATTCTATCTCACCTAATGGACTGTTTGATTCCTGGTATCAGTGGATTTTAGTGAAACTGTTATTTGTATGAAGCACTGTGGCACAGAACCTGCAAGTCACAGGAGTGGGCTGACTTGCACCCTGCTCATTTTGTTTTACTTCTAATTGTGAAGTATCCCTCACTGTAATTCAGATACAAACATTATTGGATCAGTCTGAGACAAGTACTAGAGGGAAGCACTCCCCATAGATTCTGGATGATGCCACCCTTAGGAAATGTTTACATTACCTTTTTTCCACAGGAGAGCAATTCTCAAATGTGTTTCGCTACTTTGAAAGAAAGAGCTGGAGCCTAACAGTTAGTAGTATTCTTGACTTCCTTCTAGAATCTTGCTCAATTGCTAGACACTGAGATAATTATCATGATGTGCTTCACAGCTGAAGTTTGTAAAAAGGAAATGTCAACCAGCTCTCTTTCAATGGGTATCTCTTTTTTCTTATGGCATGAGAGAATCAGAATCAAGGTTCCAGATTCTCTTCTCAGTAAAGCAGCTTCTTGTATGTGGGTTCTTTATTAATTTTTCTTGAAGACCACTGAAGCAGTATTCTACCCTTGATCTAAAGGCCTTGAAGTTAATGGAAAAGTACCTTCTGACTCCGAGTTTTGATTTACACCCCTCATTAACCATTTTCTGAAAGCTTTCTCATCAGTTAGCTGGTGATCTGTGAGCAGTACTATGGAGGCATTCAGTTAGTCTAGTTGTGAAATACCTCTTATACTCTGAACATTCCCACTTCTGTAACTGTCATTCTGAATGAGAAATCACTTCAACTTCACATTTTTGGGAGCCAACTCTAATTTCTGTTTTTTTTCCTGCCACACACCTCCATCCCCTCCTCTCCACC
>VWZI01022742.1:377691-491180 GCA_013396835.1 Psilopogon haemacephalus
CCCCCCCTCCCCCCCCCCCCCCCTTTTTTTTTTTTTGTTGTTACCATTAACTATATAAGCTTCAACTACCTCATGTCATCATGCAAAGCAATCTAAGCTCAAAGAAATCTGTATTTCCTGTAATGGTGTTTTACCTCAATTTAGAACTTGCCGAGGACTTTATATCTGCTGAGATAGTGCTCTGTAAGTAAATATAGGCCTCTAAAATGAAATAAATGTTTGCAATCTTTAAATAATTTACCTTAATTTGAGGTTTCTGGCTGACAGCCACATCTGATGTATCTGTGTTGTCTAAAACTGTGCTACCTGGAAAGGATGAATGGTATTGACACTCTTTAAATTGGGCTGTTTGGTTTTACTGAATTTTAATTAAAAAAGAATTGGTGTTCCCTAAAGTAGTCACTGGGAAGGAAGATTGTATTAATGAAAAGTCGTGGAGGTAATTTACAAATACACCTGTAAATCCCAGCCAGCAGTTTGCAGTGCAAACTGGACTCTTCAGGTTGTGCTAGTCAAGTTTAACTTAATTGCCCTTCATCTGTCTGTTAATCTTCTTTTTAGGCTTTAAAAGACTTCAGCAACCAGATCAGAAAAACTGTGAACCTGTGTTTCTACACAGAGTTGTATTAATGGTTGCTGTGTGCTCACTACAGCGTTGAAAATGAAATATGTGCTGCTGACAGAGAATAATCATGGCTCAAATTCCTCTTCTGAGCCGTTCGTCCTTTTTCTGTGCTTACAGAGATAAGCATGTCGTTTTGAGAAAGAAGCATCCTGCTTCTTGCCCAGTGTGCAGGAAAAGGCTAAAAAGTGTGTTTACTCATTGTCATTCTCCTAACTTTGTGCTCTAACCAAATGTTCCTGCCCCAAAAGTATGGAAGCAGAGAATGGCTTCTCCTACAGCTCCTTAGTCAACATGATGTTCTGCACAGATGTGAGCCTTAGGCTTTGGGGATCAAGGTCTTTAAGATTTTCTATGTTTTCCCTATATATTTTTTTAATGAAGAAATGCTGCAAAGTAATTACTTTTAGAAGTACTTTTTTTTTTTTCTATTTGTAATGTTGCAGTTTCAGGTTATCTTAGGTTAGTCTCTCTAAGCACACAAGCTGTGATTCAAGAAAAACCAACAGTTTCAAGAGATGAAGAGCAGTAATGTGCACAATAAGCTGAAAGAAAAAAAAAAAAAAGTGTCTCTCACAAGGTTTATGTAACTTTTTATCTGAGCAGACTTTTGATAGGCTCTAATCATGTAATTGTAAAAGTAAGGCTTCCTTTTATCTGCATGTATTATTATCAATGTGGTGGTAAAAACTTGTTTGCCCCCTCCCTCGTTCAACTGTTTTCAACACCTAGCAGGCAGATCTTCCAGCTCAGTGTAAATTTTGTGTAGCTAGGCCAATTTATGCAAACTCTTAAAAAATAATTTCAAAATTAAGTACACGCCTCATTAGTCTGATGTGCAGGAAATGGAGATTTTACAATTAGAAATAGAAGGTTTTAAATGCAGTTTCACAAATTCCATGTGTGAATGCATTAGTTAAATACGCTTCTACTATTATAAAAATTAATGCTGTAGATAAGTAGCTCCCTTTGAAATCAGCATCCTTTTACCTTATTTCTGATACCTTTGATGGTGACCTTCTCTTGGTATCTTCAGAGTGTCATTTGCCTGATTGCTGGGTGGAAGGTAGTCTTTTGGAAACTCAGTTTGTGATTTTTAATTGTACACTTGGGGAAACATTTTCTCACTTTGGCCTTTTGTTATTTGAGGCTTATTTATCAGTGATGAAAGAGCCTAGGAAGAATCCTTCCTCACCCCCAACAAGTAATATCCATTCCCCAGTGACCCAGGGTGTGTTCCCTGACCTTGGACTACAGAAGCAGTAAGGCATTTCCTCACACCCAACAGCTTGCTTCCCAAATTTCAACTCTGATGATTTGTTTAGAACATCAAAACCAAACCCCTTATATTAAACCAGAATTGATATCCTTGTGCAAACCTGTGCACAGACTGGTTACAGATACCGTTGGCTGTTTTTTATTGAGGTTTTTTGTTTGTTTTATTTTAAATCTTGTTTTATAACAATGCATTAGGAAAACTTTTCCTGGCTTCAGCATATATCTGGATGATCTTAGTGAATTATTTTGTAATAATCTCTTATATTTATGTGCTAAAAATCTTCATAAATCTGAAATAGTTGCCATATTAGAAAATTGTAAAGATGTGTAATATCAGGATATTCCTTGTATTTGTTTGTATACAACAGAAGCAGGCAAGCTGCCAATATGATCTTCCAGGAAGCATGTAGCTAAATTGACATGTTCACATATGTGTGTGTACAGAAATGCACAGACAATGAGTTGTGCTGAAATTTCAATGGCTATTCTGAACTCAAAAACAAACGTATGATGTCTTTGGGTAAATCTATCTAAATTGAACCAATTTACAAATCATCAGGTATATATTTCATGTGACAGAGGTGCAGGATGTGAGGGTGGTGAGGCACTGGCCTGGGTTGCACTTCATTGCTGGAACCATTCCAGGTCAGGTTGTCTTGAGCTCTGAATAACCTGATCTAGCTGAAGCTATCCTTGCCAACTCTATGGGGTTTGGACTAGATGGCCTTTAAAGGTCCCCTCTAACACAAACTATACTATGATTATAATATCTGAAGGAAAATAGCAGAATTATGAAGATATTTTGACAGGAAAAAAAAAATATAAATCTTAATTTCGTAAATAAAAGGAAGGTATGGAAATCAGGAACAAAGATGAAGTGAATTTTCACAGTTATAGTGAAAGTGGCATGTAAGCAATATTGCTTAGGCTGTAACACTTAAAAAGATTGAGAAATCAGTTTTCTGATGATTTTGTGATGATAGCAAGCCATCCATGTGCAGAAGTCAAAGACAGAGAAAATTATTTGGACACATCTGTGGTTCAGAGGGAAATATGAAAGACGTAGAGCTGTCTATCTGAATTTAGGCTAACTGAGATAACTCAAACATAAGACTGAAGAAATAAAGTGCTCAAAGATTGAGTCTAATGAGATACTTTACTGAAAGCTCCAGGAGCAATGAGACAAGGATGAGTTAAAAGAACAGTAAGGGCTAGAGACAGAAAAAAAGCGAAACATGGGGTGAGAGAAGTTGGGCCAGTGAAAGAAAGAAAGTATAAATAAGGTGAAAAAATGTTAAAGGTGACTAACAGGTCAGAGGGTATGAAAATTTAGCAATCGATTAGAAAGGAGAAGGCCACTGAAGACTGTCAAGTGAAATTTCTGTTAACAGTTGGACTTTGGTTGGTGTCAAAAGAAAGAGCCCTCAAGCAGCTTCTGCAAAAATGAGCTTAGCAGCATGGGGAGAACAAGGATATTTAATCCATGAAGTGGGATTGAGGTTGAGGAATTAGTACTGCCATCCCAAAAGGCCAGAAGAGTCATACAGAGCCAAAGAGAAGGCTCAGATTTTAGGAGAGAAGCTAATTGTAATGTACTGGCTCATTTTCAGACTGCATTTTAACCCAAACAGAAAGAGGAGTTTACAGCAAGATTATCCAAGTGCCTGGAGGGGCAGAGAGGTGGGGGTCATTCCCCAATTTGCTTTAGTGGTCATGAGGCTTTGCTGCTCTATCAACTTCACTTCACTATAATACAGAAGGGAAAATGATGCATGATACTTGCTTAATTCAAAGGAAGAATTTGATGCTAAAATTGTTGGGTCCTGTAATCCATGGGCACACATGAACACTATGAGTATATTACATACTTGTAATGACTGAACCAATTCAACTGTAAAGGATAACCTTCTGTCTGAAATATGTTTGTGTCTTTCAAATTAATGTCTGACCTACTGGGAAAAAAATTTTTGTTCAAAAACTCTCCATAGTCAGTCTCATGTTTCTATTTAGACATAAATTCTAGCTGCTAAAATGATACTAAATGTATGTTAATGATGGACTTGATGTTTTCATGCTTTATTATTAAAAGCTTAAATTTCCATTGCAGGTCTGAAAGTAAAAGAGTAAAATTTCACTGGAGTACTTTGTGACCTGGAGCTAAGACTATAAATATTCTGCTGTTTGGTGGATCCATACATGTAAGTTGAGTAGTCTTTAGGGTAAGTAGTTAAGAACCTGCTGAGGCAGTACCCTTAGAATTGATTGTAATACAACTGTTGTCAAAACTCTGAAATTAATTTTTTCTGCACTCTTGTTTCCTAGTGACAGATTTTACAATATTTTTACCACGTACAGTTCTCAGACATCTCTATGAAGAGCTGTCGTTCTTCTCCTTCATTATCTTGACTTACCACCTACTACCTTAATTGAAAAGGACTCTCTATCATAGTTGCACAATCATCTTCTTTTAGCCAGATGACATTAATCTCTCAAATTTTCTTTACATAGTTTAGTAACACGTGATTAGAGGAGTAAAATTCCAGAGCTATACTTGTCCTCTTAGAAGATAGTTGATATTAAAGTAAGCCTCTCCTGTTAAATTATTTTTTCTAATGAAAGCTGGGCATGAATTCAAAACCACTATTACACTTGGAACATAAATGCGTTAGACTGAAATAACAAAATTACAGTGAAAAATAAATAAAACTCCAGGGGTGCACTTCTACTTTAGCAAAATGAGTTCCTTATGGTCATGAAAATTATCACAATATCACTAATATAAGGATTTTTCTGGGAAACAGACCAGATTATCTGTCTCATTCCAGCAGGCTTTAGCTATTGGAGTTCCATCAGTGCCATTCTTTTTTCAATTGCAAATGGCCATATACAGCTGTTGAGATGAATGTGTTATATAACAGCAGACACTTCCAGAGCAAATCCTTCTCGGTGTATTTGTGACACTGAAGAATGACACTACTGTTGAACAGATGGACAGGATTTAATGTTAAAGTGCAATAAAAGAATCCTTAATCAACATATGGTACATTAAAAGAATTAAAAGAGGACTAATATTGGCTGCTTAATGTGTAGTAATGGCTTTTTAATTGAATTTCATTGAAAGGAATTTGACCATTCTGCACCCTCTAACAAGAAAATTGTAGATGAATACAGGACAAGAACAACAGAGACAGAAGTTAAATGAAGGACTGATGCAAATAGAGATCCAATCATAATTTCTTGCTCAGCTTAGGATTTGGGTGAATTGGAGTTGTTTGATAGATAATTTTGGAGCTCCTGTTGAAAGGATTCTCCCATATCTTTAAATACTTCTATATGCCAAAGGAGATGCTGAAACTGATGTGAACCACTGGAGCTTTGTGATGCCAGAAGGACCATTTGCTATATTTGCTATTGTATATTGTGCCAAAATTGTGTCAAAATGTGGATTCAAATATTTGACAAGTCTATTTGAGAGGTAACCAAGTCACTGGAATATGTATTTAAGTCTCTTATAACTGAAACATTAATTTATGCCCTCACATACCCTCTTGCTTTCACAAATCAGAGAGCTGCATTTCTACCAAATTCCTGACCCCTAATCTGAGTTTATGTAATGTTCCTGACAAGTTACGTCAAGTAAAAAACTTCATAGATTTTTTTTTCCTGTCATTTGAGCACTGTTCTGTACCTTTTGAGTGTCCCAATACTGAAATATAATGGCAGACTATTTTTATATCCTCCATCTAAACATCATCTCTTTCTTATTTTCAGGGTTTGAGTGCTAATGGCAAAGCAATAGAAATTCAAGTCCTTAAAAATAAAGTTCTTGGCATGTTTAGTTTGGCTTATAATTTTTACACTGCATTTTGTAGGTAGAAAAAAGAGTCCTCTTCTGTTGGCCATATTTCAAAACATCTTTGACTGAGTGTGTGCAGTAAAGTGCTACGTGTTTTGGTTTATCTGTGGGATATGTGAACCCCTATTGCTTGTTTCTGATGCTTTTCAAATGTGTAGGGTACATCTGATTAATCTACATCTGCATAAGGATTTTCATTTAAGCTGTGTTGTACTTCAACTCTTTAAAAATGTGCTGGCATAAATTCTGTTTGGAGGACTGTGATGATGATGATAGGATGTGTATGAGAAATAAGTAACATGTTAAGTTTTCTTAGGTAGCTGCCTCCACTAAGCATTGAATCTTTGCACCAAAACCTATACATGTGGCTCTTGAATGGTCTCGTTTTCAATGTTTGGAGGAATCACAGTTTCTGTGAGCCAAGACACTTTGAAGTCTCATAGTACTACGGGTTCCTTTTAGAACATCTTTAATTACTGAGCACAGTATTTAGACAATAAGTACTTAAATCCAGGAGTTTGGGTTGGATAATTTTGGGGATTTAATGTGAGAGGGAAGTACATTTTTAGTTTTCCCTTAATTGGTCTTATCTGAGTTAAGTGGGGCCAGGCACACATTCACATTCCCCTGTAGAGCACACATACAAATCTTCATGAAAATTTTAATTTTAATAGCGATATAATCCTAATAATATTGGGCAGAAGAAATATTTTATAATATCCCACAGAGAAACTCTCTGTAAATTGCTTAAGAATTGTTGTGGAGACACACACAAGTAATTAACCGTGCTTAATTGAGCTGCAGGAAATAGATCAGGATGTTTCTATCTTGTTTGCCATCCCTCTCCCCTGTTTTCATCAATAATAGGCAAAATGTTAATGGTAATGCCCACTGATATGAAGTGGCTGCATTTTGAAGAGAAGAATTTAAATTTGGGGAACTAATTTGAATTGCTGTATTTCCTGTATTATTCACTCTGTAGAACTCATTTAATCTGTGCCTGCTTGTGAGGACTGTATTGAGAATGACTGTGCCAGCAGGGTTTCCATAGAACTATGGGGTTTATTTCCCCCATGTTGATATTTGTGAGCTTTGAAATACATTTTTTAAACCCATAACTAAACAAAAAAACCGCCACCAAGAACCGTACAACAAACTTACAAACAAACAAAAAAACATCTTAGCAAACATAAATAAATAATGTTTAGAATCTGTAGTTCTATTAATTTTGCCCTGATTAGGTTTTTATGATCTGGTCCATGCGAAATCTCTTAGACTGGAATCAACTTCTAAAGCCCTGAATAAGAACAAGGAACAATTTTTTCCTACTTTGCAGAACCTCATTTTTGGTTCAGTCTCCTTTGTTGAGATGTAGTTTGTACTAGAGTTGTGCCTTGCTGTTTGCATTGCCTATGGGTTTTTATAATAATCAAGATTGGGATGGTCAGGGATTGACTATCGTACCATCTTTGAGTCTGTGAAATAATCCCCACCAGCTACATTTTAGATTATGAGCTGGTATTGTTAAATTCTGTTTGATATTAAGACTCTCCAGCTAATCTGCAGTTATACCCTAAACAGACACCAACTCAGTGGAAATAAATTCTGGAACTGTCTGAATGGAATTGACATACCTGGACTGCTCTAAACATTACAGATTTCCCAGGCAGCCACTTAAAATCCATGAAAGGTTCTGATCTTGGCTTTAAAAGAGTATGATGTTAGGCATGTTTCATGATAAGCAAAGAACCCTGATGAAAGGAAACTAGCATTTGAAATATTGGCTGAAGCCAAGATAAAAGATGGTTCGTTAAGATTCATGCTTTAAGAATGTATGAATTTCAAACTAAGTGGGCTTGGTTTTGCCCAAATGACAGAAGTTTTTGGAATATTTTTCCCCTCTGTATCAGGAGAGCTTGAAATGTCAGCAATGCATCTATTGCTTAAAATAGCCTTCTGAAAACAAAGTCAGTAAAGCATAAATTGCTTTACTTGACCTCTGGTAGAAGAGGCTTTTCTAACAGTGTGTTCGTTATGACATCTCTGCAGCCCTAGGAGCTGAAGTTTCAGTCTACAGTTGTACCTCTGGAAAAAAAAAAAAAAAAAAAAAGGCTATTTTGCACCCAGAAGCCAAATGACACAATGTCACACAAGGTCATGGATCTGAACTCTCTTAACCTCTCAAACAGGATGGCTGCATTGAGGCTGCCTAAGAGAAATGGTCCCAGGGCTGTGCTAATGCCTGACTTGTGCTCAGAAGCTATTTTAGAAAGCACTAATTGGTAAAGGCCAAATTCAGGCCATGCACATTGTCCTGGTGGAACATAAGAGGTGATGATATGCCAGGGTCTCTGCCTGAGCTCCTGCCCTGGCAGCATTTAGTTTCCAGCACAGGCATAGCTAGAGTGTTATAAAGAAGGGGAAAAATATTCCTCCTTGGATTGGAACTCTAAAGCTTCATTTTCCCTTGATGATAATGATGTCTCTCACCATTAAATGAACTTCTTTTCATGCAATTTCTCACTCTGGAGCTGCTGGTGGGGAAAAAAAAATAGAAAGAAAAAAAAGAAGTGTGCTTGTGATGTTTATTCTTCCTTCTGTGAAACAGAAAATAACAGCACCCAGCTGCCTTCTAGCAGTTCATTAAGCTGTACAGCTAAGCACTTCCCACAAGGGAAGGATAAATCTTGATATTTCTGTTTTGGCAGACTTTTTTAGTATGGTTTCCCTGGGAAACTAGACCTGTGCAGTCACATGGGAAATGGAAGAGAAGATGGAGGAGGGAAGGGGAGGGCAGGGGAAGTAATGGATTGGAAGGATTCTGTCTGTATCACCCTGTTGTTGTGCCACCAACTGTCCTTTTCACCTCTGTGGACTGATAGCTCTGGAAGCTGTTAGGTGCTCTCAGGTAGGTTTGATGTAGCATGCAACAACTGCTGAGTAAAGGAGAGTCATTGTACCTGCTCATAAATGCCCTAGCTAAAAGAGGAGGTGCAGCTTGTGCCTTTGTGGATTAAAGAGTCAGCACCACACACTTCTAAGAGAGATACCTTTTTGACACGTGGAAGGACCTGAGCCAGACCTTCTTTGGCAATGACATAAGCAGCCAGCAGACTAAACTCAGTAGATTTTATTCATCTGTGTGTTAGCCAAATTGCTTCTTTTGCTCTTTTTTATATATATATATATATATATATATATACTCCCGACCTCCGACAAACACCCCTCACCCTCAAGAAACATCAGTAAAACCTGTATGAACATGGAAAAAAAAAAATATCTATTTTGCTAAAATAGCTTTCTCAAATGAAAATCCTTCAACTGTTACACCATATAGCAATGTGCCGTTTTATTCTGTGAAATATACACACATTCACATAAGAAGCTTTGGGGTTTTTGTTTGGTTTTGGGGTTTGGTTTGTTTTTAATGAAGAAACTGTCATAGTTTAAAGTTGCATAGTAATCTCATTATTTTCTTGTTTGGGTCTTCTTTTTCCATGTGGTATAAAGTCGGTAAAATCATCTAGCTTTTATAAAACATTTTTATTTGTTTGGTCTGATAGACTTCAGCTGAAAGTAGAATTATTTTTGTCATAATCAATTGTTTTGCTGAGGCACAGCTGAACTTCAGTCCAAATATCTGAAAGTGCAAGTCACAATAGACCATCTTGTTCATTATAAACACACTCGGAACAGCCTTTTCTTTTCATAAATCTATAGGCATTTGTAAACAAAGGAAGAGAAAAATAACCAAGTTTAAAGCCAGTAGTGTTAGAAATATCCTGGCTTCTCCCCAAACTAGATGTAAATTCAGTCGTGGAGAAGGCACTTCTTGAAAATGAATAGTGCCCAGATGCAACACTATGTCCTACAGCTACTCCTCTCTATTTTTTATTTTTTTTCAACACTATGCTGTTTAAACTGCAAAGATAATGTGTAGGAATGGGAAACAAAAGTAAACTTCCCTCTGTTCTGTCCTTGATAAGAAGAAATAAGAATACCATATGAATGTCATATCAGTAAAGCTATTTTTTGCCTAGTCTAATGATATATGTTATTTCTGTTAGAAAAAAAAAAGGTTAAATTAATACTCTTTCCTTTACTTTCTGCATTTAACAGTCTAGTAAGAGAAGGAAATAGCTTTGTAAAATAGCTTTGGGTAAGTCATGATACTCTGAGAGAATAAAAAGTGACTGAGAGTAGTTACAATAGTTGTGAAGATGACTGGAGGAGTGGATCTGCAAAGATATAAACATTCATAATGCAGCAGAGATACTGCAAATGCTTCTCTGACTTACTGTTAGCATTGAATCTCCGTCTCAAACTAGACATAAAAACAAAAGCATTTTAAGGAGAAAAGTAAGAATAGTGAAACGCCTATTAAATCTAGTTTGTCATAAAAATTACACCTTTTTCCTGATTGAATTCTTGCATACTCTATGTCATTTGCCAACCTGGACACGTTCCTGTGTGATCCTAGGTGACATTCTTTGGCAGTAGAGTTGGACTCAATGTTTTCCATCCCTACCGTTCTGTGATTCTATGATTTAGTTTACACCACTCAATAGAGGGATGTTGAGAAAGCACTGAAGTGAGTCTATGACATTTTGGAATGCTGCAATTGAATGGTAAACCTCACGTGTGGTAGCAAGTTTTATGGAGTGGTATAGATAGTAGTTAGTGCTAGAGTTACCAGTGAAGAAGAAAAAAACCCAAATAAGGGAGTAAGAGTTTAAAAGCTCCTCTCTTACAGCCAGAAAGCATAGATAAATTATTTGTTATGAGGGGCACATATGTGTGTGTTTTTCCCCCCTCAGATGTCAATATGCAATTCCTTGTTTGTTTAAATGAGTAAGTGGACATGAATCACTCTGATGTTTGTAATCTGTATTCAGAGCAAAATAGTACTTAGTAAAGGTAGCCAGAGGCCACACATTAAACAAAGAGAAGAAAACAGAATGCTGACTGGCTGCCCATTTATCTGAGCATTGACCACTGTGTGGAGAGTGAAGCAAGGGGTTTGTCCTCAGGCAGCTGAATTTATATTTAGAGCAAATGCACATGAGTAGCATGGTCTGCCTACCTATATCTTGCATTGCCCAGTGTTTTGTTCTTGCACTTGCTTTGTGTTTCACACCTGATTGGTGCATGGTGAAGGAAAGAGAGGTGAAAACTTGCTTGTGATAGTCCTCACAGTATATTACTAATTCTGCAGGTCAAGAGAATTAGACCTTAGGCATCACAAGAAAAAAAGGACGCAGTGCATCTCTCTCTTGCAAGAGACTTCGCAAGGAGAGGTTCATTTGAAGGAAGTAGTGCTAGTGCAAATTCACTAGCCATACAAACACTGAGAGCCTTCTTCTGCTAGCACCTGCCATGTTAAAGCCTATTTAAAATTTTTTAATGTGATGACGATGCAGAAAATGCTTCCCTCACCTGGGTGGTGACTGCTGCCACCATGAGTGTTTGTGCCAATTGCTGAGTGCAGGAACAAGGATGCAGTATGGGATAAGGTGCAAGAGTCTTTAGATGTCTCTTCTAGGACTGTATGGGTTTTGCTGCTGAATGAAACATGCAAAATCCTTATGCTTCTGAGTACTTTGTCCTCCATGTGTTCTTGAAACTTCATGCTACTTGCAGGAAAAATCACTTCAAGAAATCTTAACAGTCTCTTTGACTAACATGTTGAATTTGCTGACCTTCAGATGTCTTTCTGATGAAATTATGAGTAAGGCCATACTGTATGATAAAATGGGGAGCATAAGAATGAAATGGTTCTGTAATAACTGCCTGGCATCATGGGTTGAGATGTTGGCAGATCATCCATAAGTTGCTGAGTAATGTTCTTCAGGGAGAAGAACTTAGTGCCGCCAGGTAACTCTGCTCATTACAACACTCAAACCTGATACTTGTGGTGCACATAGCAATGTGCAAAGACCACAAATATCTCTAGAATTCGTGGACTTCAGAGCCTGTGCCCTTTGGAGATGCAGTTATCTGGAGGAGGTCATTCTGCAGTTAAAATATAGAGCATCAAGATAATCTCTTACATGGTCAGTGAGGTATACACATGGATCAGGGTCTAATTTCGCCTCTAAGTATTTAAGAATGACTCCAACAATACTTTAAAAACATACCACTGATATTTTTCACTTTCTGCTGATTTCCATCTTTTTTCTTGTGCCTGTCACTGCCTGATTTATAAGAATTGTTAGGTCTACTAGTGATACGTAGTAACATGCCATCCAGCCAGGAGAAAGAAGTTTCATCTTGCTAATATTCCATATTTCATTTGACTGGCTCAGTGAACCTTTACATACATATTCATGAGGCTGTGTCTGCAGATGACTGTGGAGCTGGAATTACCAACAAAACCAAATGCAGAATATTAAAAATGATCCAGAAAATGTTCCAAATTCTTCATTTCTGACACAAGAATTATAACTAGAACAGTCAAGAGTTATAACTAGACTGGGAAATGGCACCAGTTAAATTAATTGTAATGACACTGACTGGAACAATGGAGAAAAAAGGTAGAAATCCAAGCCATTACTTTGCCATCCTCAAACTCATCGTATTTTGCTTGCTCTCAGATGTTGCAGTAAGGACAATTAAATAATTGTGCCAGAACTAAATGTACATTAGTTATTCTTTTATGATTTTTCTATTAAAATTCCAATTCTCATTATGGGAATTGCACTTTTAAAACAGATTTTTTTTTTCCTATAAATTTCCTCTTTAAGATTAGAATGCAAATAGTTTATATTGAACATTAAGAATTACCTGTTGAAGGAAAGTGGCAGGGAGGATGAAGTCCTGGCTTCATGAAGTTGGTAAGAAACACAGAATGTGAGAATTATGCTCCCGAATTCAGCAAAGACAGAATTTCCCTACTATGCCTTGTATCTCTTTAATCCTAGCTTCTACATGAGTACTATTTCTAGTGCACCTCTTTTCCCCCATATTCAGTAGCATGTTCAGTATGGCTCCTCGCCATTTTTAAGTCAGTTAAATCCTAAAAATGCTATCAGAGATAGGAGAGAGAGAGAGAGAGAGAGAGAGAGAGAGAGAGACCAGAATTATGAAACAAGACTTTGGTGGTTCCTTCCATGTCAGAAATGCCATTAGTAATCAGGAGGTGGAAAGGACTTGCTAAAATACATAGGCTATGAGAAGGGACTGTATTAGCAGTGACAGCAGTCTTAATTCTGGCATTGCTTGCTATTTTTATGCTTCAGTCCTTCAACTCAAACTCTGATTCTGCCTTGATATAGTATAAAGATGGTATCACATATATTGTAATTTTATATGAAATAAGTTTAATTGTCAGAAAAGAGTAGAAAAGATGCTAACAAATCTTTGGGAGCTTGTCTGAAAGCCAAAGCTGTGCATTGTCTGGCTTATGCCTTACTAGTCAGGAAGACTTTGCAGTGAGAGCTCAGTTTGTGCCAACACTGATAAACCAAATTTGAAACCTGCTCACTTTTCTGGGACTCTATCAGCTTTGCAGAGCTAGCAGAACTTAAAATGGGTAACTGTTTATTTTTGTTACTAAGGAGACCAGCTATGTCTATAGAAGTACACGGGTAGCAGCTGAGTTAAATAAAGAGGCATTCCGTTTACAGTAGAATTGTGCTTTAATGTTGACTGAATGCTAAATTGGGGGTGTTGGCTCTGAATTCTGTTTCTATACATTCTTCACAGAAATAAGACAGAGCATGGGGCTTCTTTTCTTCATACCATACAACATTTGCAGTGCATTTATTGTTGCTGAACTTGGAAATGTATGTGCAGTAGTACCCACCAGCAGGATTTGCCAAATTCCTATTGCTCAAGTGTTTCTTCTTACAATTACTTATATTACCTGATTTAAAACCCCTTCTTTTTGCCATGGGAAATACTAGATTAACAATTGCTGTTTTAATCAAAACTATCTTGAACTAATTTAGTGTCTCCAAAGTATGTAGCATGTTGTTCATATTACAAGCAAATATTTGAGGATATTTAAATTACAGCCTGTAATATTTAGTCAAGGATATTAAGGAAGTAATATTAAATCAGAAATGTGCTGCTGCAATATTAAACTACTCTTATTTCAATGATATTTTTCCTTGGTCACTGTAGTTATCTTTCATCTCTTTGTTCCTCATCTGTACTATTGGCTTGCATTCTAATACAACAGGACAATGAATTCCATTCTAACAGAAATCCATGCTCCATTCTTGAATTCTGGTGTCTGCTCAAAAGTTCATCTTAGATCACAGTATTGTTAGTATATAAAGGCCTAATTTCAGCAACTGTTTAAATCAGACCAGGATCTAGAAAGATAGAAGCTGAAACGTTTACGTTATAAATAAACAAATCCTTTCCCCCAGTCTTGAAACTCAGTCAAAGAAGTATGAACTGTTTTAATTTATAAATTTTGTTAATCTGCTGAATGAAAAGAAACCGTGAAGAAATATAAATTAATTCATTGAAAGAATTGCCCACACTAATTTTATTTGCAACACAAAGTATTGATTTCTGTAGTAATAGATTAAAAACTGCAATATTATGCCAAGTAAAAACTGGACAGAAAACTAAGTTAATTATTTTTCCAGTTTGAAAACCGTATAGTTTAAGTACTTACTCATCTTCTGCACTAAATCAGTTAAACTAGGTCAGTGTATGTGCTAAGAGATATTTCTGTTAACTCTTCTGGAAATCAGACGTTTGTAATTCTGCAATTCTGGTTTTGAAATTTGAATGCTCCTAGAGTGATTATCCATTGAGAGTAGCTGCAGACTGAGTTGTCCAGTGTCAAGTCTTTGTTCTTATGGCAGATGAAGGATATGATTTTAAAACTAATAAACTTGCAATGTTTTAAAGAATAAACAGCAAAGGCTGCAGAAGGCAAGGCAGGTCGTTTGGTGGCAAACTGTCCCTCAGGCTGTCCTTCAGGAGTCTTCAGTCTTCTGTTCCAGCTAACATCTTTCTAGTGTGAAAATTTGAAGCAGGATAGAGGGAAACTTAGTCTGAGTAGAGCAGCATTCCTTTCTCTGATCTTGTCTCTTCAGGAGATGGAAAATAAGTATGCAGGATACTTAGTGCTGTTGGGCAGTGGCCAAGGCTGGATGGGAAAAGCCAAGCAGAGGGCTTTGGTCAACCCAGGTAGAATTGGTAGATTCTCCATGAGATGGACCAGTGTGTCAGCCTTCTCTGAGAAGTTACTGGGTTGGCAACAGTTAAGCTGTGAAGAACTCCAGACAATATTGAACACCTCTGCTTAAACCCACAAAAGCATTTGGAATGATGATCTAGCTCCAGACTTTCTGTGCTTCATGCAAGGTTGAAGCCCATCTGAAATTTCTAGCCTGAGGAATTTCTGATTTTATCTCCTTCAGTAAGAAGAATTTTGCTTCTGTTCAGCACACTAATCAGTTTTGTGTAGGCTCATTCCAGAGGCAAGGCTGAGATCCAGCCCATTCTTACTTGGTGTGCACATGAAGCTAGTATGCAGCACTTCAAGGCAGCCAAAGGACCATCAGCTGACAATGCCTTTCATTTTGCAGATGGGGAATCTGAGGAGACATTACAAGACAGAGAAACAAGAATTTGGGCAAGATCACAGAATCACAGATCCATGAGAGAAAGGTAAATGAAAAAGATTGTAATGAGATCTCTCAAAATACTCGGTAATGTTTAATTCCAGACCTCTTAAAATCCCTTTGTCACTTCAGAGGCTATGGAATAAAAGTGTCACAAGTCCTGAAAAGCTATTTTGACACCTGCTGAGATATGTTTTGATGTTCAATATGCTAAGTCCATCAGTATCTATCTCCTGTTCAAGCACAGGCACAGTTCACAGGTAAAGGCTTCAGGTCTATGTCTGAAACACTGCAGGACCTAATGACACAGACCTTCTGAGACCATTACTGATTTCTCTGTGCTGGTTCAGTTGTTTGGATTGTGTTTAGTGGAAAGCTTGAAAGCTAGGTGTTACTCAGCTATGGTGCCATGATACGCACAGCCCTTGATGCAGTGAATTCTATTGCTTTGTTCCGACCTTGAGAAAGGAATAACATTTCCTCAGCCCATCTGGTTTGGGAAGGTGGGATATGTCCTCAAGATCTGGTGTCAGAGTGTACTTGTACATATGTAGCTCACTTAGACCTGTTAGCAGGCTGGCTGCGTAAATCACTGCCCATTTTTATGTAAGTGGATGCTCACTATGGCCTGTATTGCAGTGTTTTCATATAAATAACAAGAAGTTCCCTGTTCTGGCATTATTGTAAATAGCACTCATGTTGCAGTCATCTGAAATTGATGTCTATGTCCAGGTACATCAGGAGCCCTTTTGGAGCTTGCTCGGCTGCTGTGCAGTGTTATTACCCTTGCTGAATCTGTCTGTGTCTGCCTAAATTAATAAACAAAAGGCAGAGTCTTCTTGTGTGTGCTGTTACACAGAGAAAGTGTCAGTAGTTTATTCAGATAGCATAGCTATTGGTAACTGTAGGAAAATCCAGCTCAGAAACACACATTGCCAAACCAGATATTAAATCAAAGCTACATCTGAAGAGCACAAGCTTCTTACAATAAAATATATGCATTTTTATGTTTTATGGCATCATATTTACTGCCTGAGCTTGGATTATCTATTATACCATTACACATATAACAGCAGGGCTCAAAATACGTTTATATCTGGGTAGGTTAAATTTCTTGTGTAATAAACATTAAAGATTCACTGCTGTATTTAATTTCTGGAGAGAATGAAAGGCAGGGAAGTAGAGAAGTAGTTACAATAGGATACTTAAAATTGCTTCTGCTATGTAGAATTGGACAGTAAACAAATGAAGATGTATGAAAACTCAGTTAATATTCAGTGAATCAAAATTTAGCTTTGCCAAGGACACACGAGCCAGACCCATTAGCTCCAAAATGTTCATCACTCAGAAATACTCTACAATCTTTTAATTTACACTCTTGGGAAAGCCAGAAGGCTATCGCCTGGAGGAAGGTAGGAAGGGCACTCAGGAGCATTTCTTGTTTGATACAACTCACTGATGTCTACTTCAAACTTGCTTAACTTACAAGTACTTATACGGTTTTATTTCTTTTGTTGTTGCTTTTTATTTTGTGTCAGCCTGCTCAGCACATTTACCCCAAGCTCTTGACAGTCCACCCAGGTTCTTGCCATTTCATATCTTGTTGCTGGTAATAGAGTCTCTGTGGGCTTTACTACATCTCCAACATATCTCTAGGAGGCTGTCTTCAGATTATGCCACAGACACCTATGCAATCTTGTTAATCTTCAGTGGTGTGGTTACTATGATGTGAATGGCATAATGAAAAGATGGTTGTAGTTTCTTTGTATACAGGACAGCAAAACTGAGTCCTCAGAGCATTTCCTACTGACAACGTGGGCTGCCTGACTTAATATACTAAGTATGAAACAGGTGAGTCATCTTCATCTTCTGAAATCAGATCTTGGGGAAAACAGCACAAATACTTGCTTAAAACTGAAAAACGATAAACAGAAATCTATAGCCTGGTATTGGCATTACTTAGAAATCAATAGCAGCATTAATTACCTAATACATCCTGAGACCATTAGTTAAGTGTAAAGCATTTTGGTATATTTGCTCATGAAAAATCTGACCCACTCCTTGGGCATTTTCCACAGCTGCATGAGATGAAGAGCAACTCAATGCTGCTCTTGAGTTATGCTTGGGTCAGTTCACCTGCCTGCCAGCCTAAAGTTCAGTGTGATGTGGAGAGGTTCAGAGGCTCTTTCCTGCCTGCTCCAAGATTCTCCTCAGAGCAAGAAGCTTGACCACATAGGTTATATACCAGCCTGGCCTTTTCTCAGACATCAGAAGGCAATTGTAGAGATTGGCTGTCACTCAGTGCCTGTGAACGAACTTCTTGAGGGGGGTATGTGTAGAAGCCACTTGTTTCAAGTTGAGCTTCAAGGGAATGAAAATAAAAATAATTGAATCAAAGGTCAATAAATGCCAAAGAGACTTCTCTGAAAATGATAGCACAGTGTGCAGTTAAATAAAGCAACAAACAAAATCATTCCATAATGCCTTCTGCATGCCTTGAGTCTCCTTCCATATGGGTTCTTCACTCACTCTCTCAGGCTCCAGTAGCTCAAGCAAGGTGACTCTAGGTGAGAGCAGAACACAAAACTGACTGAGAGCTGACAGTTTGGTGTCTTTAAGGCCCCAGTGTTGTTGTGAACACTAGCAACAGCAGAGCAGGATTGGTGAGGGCTGCTGGAGCACAAGCTGTTTTCCCAGCCTGACAAGTGAAGTGTTTGCAGATGCAGAGGAAATAGGAGGATACAAAGCAGAGTCTGTTGATGACTTTTCTCATTTCAGAAATGTGAAAGCTGTTGAACAGTATAACAGGGAAATGTCTAGAAGAAATACTACTCTCTTTCCCCCCTGTTATATTAGATAAGGGAAAACTAGCAGAGCTGGAAGGAATGTAGTAATGAAATAACATAGGAACCTCCTTGCAGGCTTTTGTCATTCAAACTTCCTAAAATTGTCCTTTCTTCTGGAAGGGACTAATGGATTGTAAACACTGAAGGCTGAGTGTGCACATAGACCCAGGAGCTAATTTACAGTCATAGCCGCTTCTTTGCTGAGTATACCTTCAAGGAACACTCTGCAAGTAACAACTATGCTTAAGTGAACTATCTTCTCTGGTTTTCCTCCATGGAAATCTAGCCACAGGCAAGGGTAACCCTTCCAACCAATTGTGTACTAAACAGTTCTAAAACTCCAAGTATTTCTTTTTCTATGGAGTAGAGAGAGGGGAGAACCTCTCTTGACCTACTAACCACAGCCCTTCTGATAAACCCCAGGTTGCCATTGGCCATCTTGGCCACAAGGGCACATTGCTAGCTCATGGTCATCATTCTGTCTGCCACGACCCCCAGGTCCCTTTCACTCTACAATCCTCTCCAACAGGTCATTAAAATCACAAATCCAGGATACTGTGGAAGTCTAAATTCAGCTTCCAGCATCTATCAAAACCATTGAACAAAGGGTAAGAAAAGTATCTAGTTTGTGGAAAACAGTATCTGTCTGAATAAATATTTATCTCTTTGAACTTCATTTAATCATTTGCTGTGGAGGGTTTGGTTTTGTCTGTTAGAATGACAGAAATGTTTCAGAGTGAGACTCTATAATTGTGTTTCTGATGGGAAAATGAGCAGGCTTTTGGTTTTCTGCAGATTATGATGTGCTGTTAGTGCAAAGCATTATCTAGTCTGTCAACTAACTGACTGTGGACTGCTTTCTCTGTTAAGTGGAATCCCGCTGGAATCTTTCCAAAGGCACTGATGAGTTAGAAGGTGAGGTTTGATGTAAGGCCACAAGTCACTACAAGACAAACTATTAAAGATGTAATGGGGTTGATCAGTATTTACAGGTTTTAGCATGGATTATCTCATTGGTTAAGTGAGCATCCTCCAGCACTCTATGCAGCCATGTCTAGATGTATGTACCAGCCCACATAACACACAACTGTAGTTATAAAACTAGTTCAAGGCTAAATAGATATTAACCTGACAAATTAATATGTTTCTCCCAATAACAGATATAAGTCCAGCTTTAATTATTTTTTTAAATAAGATTCTGACATGGATGCTATTTACTGCTGAAGACTTTATTAAAATATATGACCACTCACACGTGCATATAAAATTTGAATTAATGGAAGGCATTAATTCAATGAGATGAGTCAGCATTGTAGATATATGTCTGGTTTAATGCAGTGAGAAGGATCCTCTGAGGAAAGGGGGGTGAAAAATTATATTCCTATCATTTAAGAAGTGAAACCCCTTTCCGCAGCACCTGAATGCCTTTAAGGATATACAGGAGAAGCTTTCATAAATTTCCTGATGCATTTAAAATAAAGGTTATTCAGAGTAATTATGAAAGGCAGCCCAATATAGTAGGGCTGGAAATTACTTGAGTCCATTAATTTTGTCTTCTGTCAGAGAAAAATCAATTAGAGATATACACCAGGGGATTGCACTTTCTCCAGAAAAGGCAAAGCATCTCTAAGAACATCTTGTATGTGTTTCCAAGTTCTCCCATGTCACTGTTTGACTAGGAGACCACACAAACTGAGATAACTCCAGCAACTATCCCAGGACCAGCCCCACAATAACTGGTAGGGTTCAAAGCCTCCACTAAGGTTCTGTGAAAGTTGCTTACAGACTTCAACCCCTTCCCATGCATGAAAATCAGAAGTAGGTTGTAGTGGGTTTGCAGTGACCTGCTCCCCCCACCTTTTAAAACCCTGGCTAAAACTCAGAAAAACACACTGGAAGTTAATAAATGAAGCTTTATATTTACAGCAATGCAAATATACAAGCAAATATTTACAAGATATAACAGATATTTACAGAAATATACAGTAAAAAAGGTAATACAGACACACCACACCCCTCCTGGAGACCAAAATCCCCAAAAGAGGGAAACCAAATTCCCCACCACCACCTTTCCCTCCTCCCCCCAGCTTTATCTCACCACTTGCTGATGCTGCAGATAAGCTGAAGATCGGTCAAAAAGATTAGTGGCAGGAAGGAATGAATGGTTTTAGTGATTTTACTCTGAATTAGTTCAAAGGCAGAGAGACAAAGGAAAGAAGCTGCTGAAGCCTGTGCGGACCCAGAGCCGACTGACTGCGCAAGCACACTGGCTTATCTGGATGTTTTGGGAACATTCTCAAAACAATCCTCTTTCTTCTCTCTCAGTCAAAACTGGGTGAAGTGGCATAGTGTTTAATTTCTCACCCAAATTCTCCAATTAGCTCAAACCAACACAATGGTAAATGTGAAAAACACCTTTATAAAGGAGGATCCGAGACACAGAGTGATTAACGTACAGTGTGACTTGGATGGACTTTTGGAGTAGGATTCATGTGGTCTTTAGCAATCTAAACTGTTACATTCTGTACAAAGCACTGTTTTATTTATTCTTCCGTAGGTTCCTCGTGTAATACTCACATAGTCTGGGGAGTCTCAGGTTTGTCTCCTTTCTTAATGCAAACATCCAAAACTTTCATCTTTATCACAGATAGCATTATGTCAGGAGAGGTCTCTAGATGTATTACTACAGATTAGCTTGGACTGTAAAAAACTCTGCTTCATCCTTTGAATCTGTGCAATCAATTAAATGATTAAAGATTTCCTGAGCCAGAGGAAAAGTAACAGTACAACTTGCACTGTATGCTACTGGGGTCTGAAGAGATACAGGATCAGTTGCGTCCCCAAGGACAGTTATGTTCTTTAAGTTAAGCTTGAATTAAATAGAAGATTTGGTGCAGTGCTGCAGAGAATAGGAACACTAGTTTGTACTAAATTCCTCACCACATCTTCTGGCTTTGCTTCTGAGGTTGGCTCTTTTGAAGCCATAGAAAAGCCAACAGCAATCATCATCTTCACTCTCTACCACTTCTGTGAATCTTTAGGATTTGCTCATTATCCTTTCTTTCTGAACCTCTGTATTGGGAGAAGTTGCATATAGCTATACTGGAATTTTGATAGCCTGCTACTTTAGGAGTTATCAACACATGCCCTAACTCAAGTCCTCCCTTTGTTTTGCCTGTTGGTGCTTCCACACATAGACATTTGTATTCATTCTCCCTTTATTTCAGCTTCAACATCTCTATTACAGCTGAATATTTGTGGACAACCAAGGGGATCTAGTGCTTCTCTTTGCTTCATTGCTCACAGTTATGCAGCACTATTTTTACTCATAGTGGTCTAGATGGTTTTTTCCCCCTGACTTAAGTTGAGTTGAAATGCCAAACTCTTGGAAGTGCTTGTAAGCTAATAATTGAGAACTGTGAGATTTCCTTTTGATGCTGACCTTTCTGAAAATACTATTCCAAGAATACTGTTATTGATTTACATCTCTAAGCAAAAAGTAATCTCAAGCCAAAATTTGGTAGCTGTCATTTAAAAGATGTTGACATGGGATACCATGACAACTGTGAAACTACTTTAACATTTAAATGGAAAAAAAAAACAGAACACCAAACCAAAAAACCAACAAAAAAAACTCCCAACCCAATCACACACACACAAAGAAAAAAAAAAAACAAAAAAAAAACAAAACAAAACAAAAGACCTCACACACACACAAAAAAAAACCCCAACCAACCAAAAACCCCAAAACCCCACATCAGAATCAGCTCTTGCCCAGGAAGCTGTAAGTGATGTCTGCTGCCTTTTGTGGTACCTCCTCCTGTCTGTGGCTTCCTGAAACAAAGCCGCTGTGTTTAGCAAAGGGAAGAACACAGAAGAATGGCATTCTTCCAGATTAATCACTGCTCTGAAGTGCAATGGAGCAGGTTAAGGTCTGTAAATGAGGCATATATCCTGCTGTTGCTTAAACAATGAGTACTTACCAATCCTTTCTTATAGTTCCAGTACATGGAAATCTTCAATGCTGAGGTTTTGACCTTACTGAAGAAAGGTTCTTGCCACAGATGTGTGGGATTTCCTTTGTGTTTCGCTATGTTGTATTCTACATAGATTCACAGATTGCGTTGGTTTTGGGAGGGACTCTCAAAGGTCATCTTGTCCAACCCCCCTGCAGTCAGCAGGGACCTTTCCAACTAGGTCAGGATGCCCATCAAGTCTGATCTTGAATGTCTTCAGGGATGGGGTCTCAACCACATCCCTGGGCAGCCTTTTCCAGTATTTTATCACTCTTGTTGTAAAGAACTTTCTCCTGATGTCCAATATAAATCCACCCTGCTCTAGTTTAAAGCTATTGCCCCTTGTTCTGCCCAGATTTCCTACACAAGCTGCATGTGTTTTGGAAGAGTTATATATTTCTTGTGGTAGGTATGAGGTCATAGCTGCCACACTACGTCATCAGGATCTCTGTATGATATCTGAACTTCTTAACACAGGTAAGTGGGTAAATCAAGAACTCTGCAATCTTCTTACAGAGATAATTTGGTCTGTAATTTTCACAAGGATCAATAAAACAGCTTAGCTGTCTCACTGAAGCAGCTTTTGACAGTTCTAAACAAATAATCAATTCTAGTTAAATCTCAAGTCTGTCTACCTGGAAGATTGAGAGCAGGATTTGGTTCCTTGATATGTCCTCTTGCAAGCTAACCAAAATTTTTCCCATCTGAATTAGTGCAGTGCTCAGCTTGACCTACTGAGATAGAGGATATGATAGGTTTGGCCTGTCATTGTGACACTGTGGTTCTGCTTACCTTACAGCTTTGTCTCCATATATCTGATGTGTTAGACAATATGCACAATAACTGTGCTTGTGCTGTTTACCTGGGTAGTTTTGGCTTATTGTTCCCCATGTGTAAATGAGATTGGCTTAGCTTCCAGAATTTTTTTTTTATTAAGTGAATATATATAAGCATCTTTTTTTCTCCCCAATTGCTAAATAAATGGTAGTGATGGTGAACCAAACTGTAGTATCTTAAAAGAAGGATGTGAAAGGATGATATTTCCCCCTTATTTTTGCTTATTTTTCTGTCTAGTATTCCTTACATTTGAAATTAAAAAAAGAGAAAACATCTGTCGCCAAAATAATATGGTGAACTAACCAATGAGAACTTAAAATGTATTACAAAGCTAACTCAAAATATCAGTGACTCCTCTTAAAAAAAAAAAAGTGATTTCACTGTGTAGCATAATCTGGAGGAAGCCAAATAAGATAGCAGATAGAGCTGTGGATAACAGACCCATGTCTCCAGTTCAGAATTGAACAGAGACAGTTGGTGATGAGTTCTACAGCTACTACATACAAGCAAGGTCTCTGCAGTTGAAAGTTTTCACTGTTTGCTGAGTAAAGGCCTTGAGGGTGATATCTGGAATCTGTAGCTGACCTTCTTACAAGTGAAACCAATTTTCGTCTTTCAAAACGGACTGATTATATCATTGCCCCATTCCCTTTTCAAACAGATGATAAATACTTTTATTTTCATCTTCTCTTCCCATTCCCTTTTCAAATAAATGATAAATTCTGTACATAAGGATCTTAAAAATGAAGAAAACCAGAAATTCAAGCATATTTTCTTGGCAATGGCTTTAAGTGAACCTAAACTCTAACTGGAAAAGCCATCAATGTTTTGGTCAGAACATACGGGATGGCAATGAGGAAGTTTCTCTGCTTGGCCACATGCAACACTGCAGTGTTTGGCTAGCAAAATAAACGTAACAGAGAATCAAATACTTTGGTTTGCAATAATTAGCATTGTTAATTTTGTGTTGACTCAAATGACCAAAACTTAATATAATTGTGAGTGGAATAGCATCTATTTCAGACAAGCATCTCTTGTCAAGACTGTCTTGGAGTTGGGGGTTTCACAGGAGCACAAAATGACATAGGTTCCAAATTCTTCAGCCTCTTCTTGTGCAATAACCCATTGTCTTTGCAGAAGGTTAGCTTGTATCTTCTTTAAGCTTAATGAAGCCTGTAAAGTGCTTCTAGCAGTTTTCTAATCAAGTATTATTCCTGTAAGACTCCATATAGTTCTGCTATGGACTCAGCTACTGACTAATGATTTAGATGAGCTCTTAGCAAAGTACTTAAATGAGTGATCAAATCAGCAAGCGTTTTCACACCTGTTTTTTTTTTCTTTCTCCAGTTTAACCAATTGCTAATAAATAGATGGTGGTGTAGCAGACAGCTAATACCACTACACATTAAAGCTGCATTTTCATTTTACTTACAAGCCTGTCTCCAACTTCTGAAGCAGAGGTTTTATCTTCATTGCAAAAAAGAAAACAAAAAGGAAAAAAAAGTGTATTTTTAAAGGTTCATTTACATATTCTTGAGGAAAGCAGAATCAAAGCAAAAGTGTTTAGGAATTATTGAAACATCTGATTAATTGCAGGCCTTTTTTTCACTCAGTTGCACATTAATCTTGAATTGCTACTTCACACTTGCTGGTGACTGAAAGCCCTCCATTATTCAGCAGACATTTGCAGCTGTCTGTGTTGGTAGCAGCAAATGACACTCATAGGTCTTCGCTAAGAAGCTGCCTAAATCTGAAAGCAAACAGCACAGCAGCAGCATGACAGAGGCAGAATATGCTTTGAGGCTGTCTAATCCATCACTTCCTTGTGAGAGGAATGCAATATTTCCTCAAATTTGTCTCCAGCAAAGTGAATTTGTTTGTGGTGCCCAGTGACAGCACACACTGTCATTGTGTTTATGAACTCCTGATTATAAATGCAGCTGGTGGCTACTGAGATAAAAGGGAAAAGATCAAGTCTTCCAGTGAAAATACACCTCTTTATATTACTTAAAGCCAGACTTCTTTCAACAACTCAAGTTCAACAAGTCAGGAAGGCTCTAGAAGGACTTTTTGTAAGGGTGTCCAGAGACAGGAAAACAGGGGATGGTTTTAAGCTGATTGAGAGCAGGTTCAGACTGGATCTTGGGAACAAGTTCTTCAGGGCAATGGTGGTAAGACTCTGCAATAGGCTGCTCAGGGAGGTGTTCAAGGCCAAGTTTAATGAGGTCCTTGAGGAGCTGAATCTAGTTGTGAGGTGTCCGTGTCCATGGAGGAAAGCTGGAGTAGATGATCTCTATGGTCCCTTCCAACCTAAACCATTATGTGATTCTCTATTTACCGAGCTAAATCTAAACTTAAAAGCAGCCTATTTCTTTATGATTATTTTTTTTTCCAAATGTGCCACTAAATAATTTTAAAATGTAATGTTAAATATTATTTTTATTCTTATTATCAACTAAAAGTTTATTTCTGATTTCTGAGACCAGGGTTGAAATATTCCATATTGATGTGGGAAATGAAGGTAACCAAATATCTGAATGTGATTGAACTAGTGTAATGAAACATAATACCATCATTCATCTCAATAGGCATGATGAAAAACCTCACACTTTTCATGCAGCCTACAAGTAATACAAATGAATTAAAGTCATTTAATTGCAAAGTATTTCCAAAGCCATGCTGATAACTTTAAAATAACCACTATGCCAAATTTTAATAAGATAATGACAGCTTCATTAGCTTTAAAAATGTTCATAATTTACAGGAATGTTGTATTAGCATTGAGGGGACATTTTCTTTTATTCAGATTAAAATTGTGTAAATAGGCCATTTGAAATGCTCACGTTGTATATTAAAATTAACTATTCAGGAATTAATTCTTCAGCTTCTTATGAGAGTTTCCCTTATTCACACAAGAGGTCCCATTGACTAATGGCATTTCTCAGGCATAATCAAATGACAATGGGACAAGTATAAGAATTACTCATCTGAAAAACACCAACTCAATTATTCTTTGTTAAAATATTTGCTGATAATGTTTCTTTTTGTGCAGCTGGTTACTTCAGAATTCAGTGCTGTACAGTAGACAGGGCACTTCCTGAGCTCTGGGTGTGATCAGTTGATGATTTCTTACATGACAGGAATTAAACAAAATGCTGTAGGGACAACATTAAGATATGGTACTTGTAGGGGAAGAACACAGCCTTTTTATTTTTTTTTTTTACCTAGATAATTCAACACAATTATTTTAAAAGCACATATCATAGAATGTTTTAGGTTGGAAGGCATCTCCATTTCACTTCTGGAAGGGTCCCACATTCTCCCTGGTCCTCCTTTTCTCACTGATATACCTGAAGAAATTCTTCTTGTCCACTTAGTGTCCCTAGCCAGATTCAACTCTAGCTGTGCTTTAGCCTTCCTAACCTGAGCTCTGGTTGCACGAACAATTTCTTTTTATTTGTCCCAGGTTACCTGTCCTTGCTTCCACTCTCTGTAGGCTTTCTTCTTGCATCTAAGTGTGTCCAGGAGTCCTCTATTCATCCATGCAGGCCTCTCGGCATTCTTACCTGGTATATTTGTGAGGTCAGACTAATAAAAGGCTTTCTCCTACCTTAGAGCTACCTTGGGTATTTTGAGGCCTATGCTCTTGGGAAAGTGGATAATTTAAAGGAAAATATCAGTGGCAAATGTAATGATTTGGAACCTATTTTTGTTGCAGACCCCCAAAAATATTTAGATAGCTTTCTGAGTTCTGTGTAGCAAGTTTCAGTCTTGCAACAGATATCGCAGAATCATGGAATGAAAGAGGTTGGAAAGGACCTCTGGAAACCATCCAGTCCAACCCCCTGCCAGAGCAGGTTGCACAGGGTGGCATCCAAGTGGGTTTGGAATGACTTCAAAGATAAAGATTCCAGCACCCCTTTGGGCAGCCTGTTCCCATGCTCCACCATCTGCAGCAAGACCTAACCCAGCACTGTAGCAGGGCTGACTGCCTCTGTGATGTCAAACCCAGCTCAGCCACATTCTTCTCACTGCCTCCTGCAAATTCAAGGGTTATTCTTGCAAACCAGTACCTTAGGATCAGCATCCACTGCCTCCTACAATGCTGGGCTGAAACTTCTCACACTGCAGCCCTGCAAATCCAGAGGACCTACCAAAGCAAATGGAGCTTGGGCTGTGATAACACATCCAGGTTTTCTTTATATCTTTGGGAACTGATATGCTGAACATTATTTAGTTCAGCTTCAATCTATGATGGTGAAATTGAGTAAAAGAGAGAAAAGTGCATAAGAGAAGCCTAAGGGCTGCATTAGAAACAGCATCTTTCCAGCATCCAGCTCTGTCCATAGGTAAGGAATAATCAGCTGCCATGGTGATGGGGTTTGGAATATGAAATATTACGTCTCTGTTAGGGAAAAGATAAATCCAGGTGACTGAATCCCGGGCAGAACATGCTTAATTTCTATCAGCAATGTGTTTCATAGTCCTCCAGAATGAATCCATGAACATCAAAGAGTTTGTGGGCCACAGACTGAAAACTGCTGGTTCAGCTGATGCACAGTACCAGTTAATCTCAGTACAAACTGCATTCCTAAATCACATGGCAACATTCTGCTGAACTTATTGATAGCCTAAATGCAGATACAGAGCTCTAGGCTTTATTACATATTTCAAATGCTTTCTAAGTTTTCTAGCCATGCTTTCTTGCACCTGTGACTCTTGGAACCTCTCTTCATCTTATATCCTGCTTGTGCCATCGCTTTCTCATTAAAAGAGACATTTATTTAAATTTAAGGTTCTCTTGAGCATTTAAAAAACATCATCCAGTTGTATATTGAGAAGGATTCTTTGGGATTTACAAGAAGCACTCGTTAAAATCTGTCAGCTACTCATCCCGTAATTTATACACGGAAAATCCTCATCAACAAGAGAGATGGAAACGTTTCCTAAGGCAATCTTATTGCCTTTGTAATAGATCAGATTTGTGCAATATGGTACGTAAGTCAAAAGAATATTTGAAGAGTAAAGCCACAGATCCTCTTAAAAGACTGGTTCTTCTCTCTAAGTCTGGATTGAAGACTGCTATCTCCTATCCTACTCTACTCATAGCCTGAATACATCATTTTTTTTTTAAGAGCAGCTTGCTAACTAATCTTATTTGCTCAGTCTCCATAGTTGAACAAGAAAAACAAAATTTGTTCTGTTTTTTATTATTTCCTTTTTCTCAAAAGTATTTGTTTGTTCTTACTCTTCAGTCTTTCCTTTTGTTTGCATCAAGCTTTAAATAAAACAATCTTGGCAGCTTTTACAACCTCTTACTGGTTGACCCTGAAGCTTGTATCAAGAGATGTAAAAAGTAATATTCAGAAATCAAAACATTCTTGCATAATTGTGTGGCTTTATTTGTATATTTAACTGAAAAAGCACAATCTGTCATTGAAAAAAACAAAATTAGCATCTGGGTTGAATTGTTCCATTGAAGGACAGTAGCAATGTTAATTACATTGAAAGCTTATTTCTATTCCCAGCCTTGATGTGAAGTGTTTGAAATAAGCCAGCACTTACTCAGCAGCTGAAGTCAGAAGACTCTCAGAGAGTTTCTGAGGAGTTAATAGATTCTTTTAAAACACAGCTTTGACAATTTCCCTTCAAGCAGGAAAAGAGGGGTGCTTGTACTAAAATAAAAATGACATTGTGGGTCTATGTGAAGAAATATCAAAATCATAACATGGAGCCTTGTAAGCAGACTGAAGCTTTCCACTATCACACAAATTGTTTTTAAGACAAGGTGGAATATCTCTGATGAGAGATGGAATCACTTTTGTCACCTAAATTAATTTGCCTTTGCATCTTGTAAATCATCTCATGGCACAAATAATTGATCAGAGACTGAAGCAGAAATGAACAGTTCAGGCTGTGATTTAAAGGGAATTAATTCTTAATTAAGTTGGCTTATTTTGGATTTTCATCTTTAGGGAGAACAGGCTGCTAAGCATTCACAATAGTCACTTAGCTTAATATTAAGAAAAGCTTTCCTAAGAGATTAAGGCACTCTTCATGTCAAGGAGATCAGAATGAAATACCTGAATTTCAGGCTAAGAACCAGAACCCATATTGGTGTATGGGGAGCTGGTGTCAGATACTAAGTGAGTTTCACATTATCCCAAGAAGTGAGGCAAAACGGCAGGTTCAGAACCGCATTTGCAAAGGAAGCATGCAACTAATCCAAGTCATTGTATGATGATCTTCCCTTCTTTGACAGTTTCAAGAATTTCCAGTAAGAATAATACATCCCCTTCTTTGTCATCTAATTGCAGTGTTTTATGGATGTTTGTGTCTAAGAATACTGAATCTTATTGCTGAATATTTCTACAAGTGTATATATTGTTTCAGGAGTTCTGCTTCCTTACGTCTTGTGGGTTTTCACTGCTGTGTTGTTATTTATGCTGTGTTGTTTGTTTGTAAGAGAGCGTGTATTGTCACATTGCTTTAACATAGTTTGGAAACTACCTTAGTCTAGCCAAATATGAGAGAAAACTTAATTTTCTTTTTTTTTTTAAATTTATCTGGACTGAAATGTTAATCACACGGATCCTGTATAAATGAGGCAGGTGATGAGAAAAAACAATTGGGTAGCAAATATGCATTCAGAAAACTTTGACTTGTGCAAGCCAATGTATTTTATGAAAGTTTTCTAGTTATTTTAGTTATAATTATTGGGGATTTGGCACATTTTGGACCAGACTGTGCACTGAACATCCAGCTACTGAAAAATTCCAAAGATCTTCAGCAAATCCCTGTCTCTCTTGAACTGGAGAGCCTGAAACAGCATATAGTATTCCAGATGTGATCTCACCAGTGCAGAGTAGATGCTGTACCTTCTCCAGTATATTTCACTGAGAGTCACTATTTCTACCTGATAACTTGAAGTATTTTAGCTTATTTGATTAATTGCTGAAAGTGTTTGCAGAAGTCAGGAAATGAAGCATTGTGGTCAGTGCTCATGATTTTTATTGCAATGATCATGAAGCCATGTAACCAGGTGACTTTCTGCTATTATGTTTTTAGCCCTTGTAGTCATGGATAAAAGGCAGGAAATGTGATTCAGAGGACTGACAGGAATAGAAGGCATCAGGAAGACTCAAAATGCACAAACCCCTCATGATTTTAAGACTGTCTCATGATTTCTTAGACACTATCTGGTATTATTTGGCAGTCTGAGGGTAGGGAGGTTTGCTGAGGATGTAAAACAAAGTGTGAAAACAGAGGTGATCCGATTCTTCATGTGCATTAGGGGTAGTTTTACAAAATATATTTATCTAATACAGTGCCACTGTATGAAATTATTTAATAAAAGTAATGTTTGGGGTTTTTAAAATAAGCTATTGTGGCTATTTTTTAAAGATTATTTGGTCACGAGGCAGAGAAAATAAAAGTAGAAAGGGAAAAGAGGAGAAAAAAAGGAAAGTAGAGAAGCCCTTGCCTTTGAAAATAAGAAATGTTATCTTCTTATGTAACTCTTTTTTTTATGTGCAAAGTTGTCCTGTTGACTGACAAAGTTCTTGTGTTTCCTGTGGAGTGTATTTGTTCATTAGTGTCTCCAGACAGGGCTAGTTTAGCTTTTAATTAAAATACAATTTTCAGGTTTTTTAGTGTGTTAATGAGACAGCAAAAATGAATTCATTGGAAGAGCAACAGATATCTAGGCCTTACAGCAGTGAAAGTTAGAGCCTCATTAGTAGCTAATTATGCAGAACCTAGTATATAAATAGAGCTGTTATGGCATTAAAAAAAGCCTCAGTGCATTACCTAATGACATAAAATGTTTACAGTCTGTTCTGAGTATGGTCTAATGCCTTGCTGAAGTAATTAATGGCATATTTAACAGTGACACAACTGGAATCACAATTGCTTTGCAGGTACAAGTTGAGGGCAAGTGAATGTATAAAAGTCTTTGAGGAACAGATTTTTTGTCCACTAATAAATGTGAGAGTTTCAGAAGCTACAGGAGGAACACATGGTTTATGCATTAGGTGGGATAATGTCTCTTTCTGACAAGGACGGAGTATGCTGGGGTTTTATTTGCAAGTTTTCCTAATGTGAGCAGCGATGTGCCAGAAATCCAAAGTGATGCATTCAAAACCAGCTGAGACAATCAAGGCCATTTTCTCATAGCTAAGAATGTGGAAAGTACTGTGGAAATCTTGCTAATCATAGACAGGACCTCCAAGAATCATCCAGTCTAACCCCCCCGTGCAGTAAACAGACACATTCTCAACTACATCTGATTGCCCAGGGTCCTGTCAAGCCTCACCTTGAATATCTGCAGGGATGGGGGCCTCAACTATCTCCCTGGACAACCTGTTCCAGTGTTCCACTGCCCTCATGGTAAAGAACTCATTCTTGGATATAAAAATAGCAAGCAAGACCAATGATACACAGAAAGAAAGTTTTTAGTTGACTTGAAGGGCATAAGTAATCAGAACAGACATTCAAAATAATACTTTAATAGCAAATTGAATAATGGTTTTAAGACACTAAAGCATGAATTTTTGCTCTGCCTAACAAGATCTGCTTGACTAACAATAACAATAATAATGATATGATGGTATAATGCTTCATACTAAGAGTAAGGGTATGAGTGGCAAAAACTAATCAGAGCTGCGCAGACATGGCGTGGTGAAAAGCAGTCTGTGTACCACAGTGGTGGTGGTGGAGGAATGACTAAAGGCGAACACTGCATCTGGGGAAAGATCACAGAATCACAAAATTAAGCAGGTTGGAAAAGACCTCTAGGATCATCAAGTCCAACTTATCACCTAACTCTTTTAATTAACTAAACCATGGCACTAAGCACCTCATCCAGCTTTCTCTTAAACACCTCCAGGAATGGTGACTTCACAACCTCCCTGAAAAGCCCATTCCAGCAGGCAATCACTCTTTCTGTGAAGAACTTCTTCTTAATGTCCAGCCTAAACCTTCCCTGGTGCAGTCTGAGACTGTGTCCTCTTCTCCTCTTCTTCTGTTACTGGGTGCCTGGGAGAAGATGCTAACCTCTGCCTGACTACAACCTTCTTTCAGGTAGTTGTAGACTCCAATGAGGTTTGCCCTGAGCCTCCTCTTCTCCAGGCTGCACACCCCCAGTTCTCTCAGCAGCTCCTCATAGGGCTGTGCTCCAGGCCTCTCACCAGCCTTGCTGCCCTTCTTTGGACAAGTTCAAGCACCTCAACATCTTAAGCTGAGGGGACCAGAGCTGGACACACTACTCAAGGTGTGGCCTAACCAGTGCTGAGTACAGGGGAAGAATGACCTCCCTGGTCCTGCTGGCCACACCATTCCTGATACAGGCCAGGATTGGCCTTCTTTGCCACCCTGCTGGCTCATGTTCCATCGCCTGTCAACCCAGTACCCTCAGGTCACTCTCTGCCTGGCTTCTCTCCAGCTTCTCTGTCCCCATCTTGTAGAACTGTTTGGGGTTGTTGTAGCCAAACTGCAGAACCCAGCACTTGGCCTTGTTAAAACTCATGGCTGTGGACTGCGTCCATCTGTGCAGCCTGTCCAGGTCCCTTTGCAAAGCCCTCCTGCTCTCTAACAGATCAACACATGCTCCCAACCTGATTTCATCTGCAAATTTACTGATGGAGGACTCAGTCTTCTCATCCAGATCATCAGTGAAGTTATTAAACAGGACTAGGTCCAGCAGTGATCTCTGGGGCACACCGCTATTGACTGGCCACCAACAGGATGTGGCACCATTCACTATCACTCTCTGGGCCTGGCCATCCAGCCAGTTCTTAACCCAGCACAGAGTGCCCCTGTCCAGGCAAAGGGCTGCCAGCTTGGCCAGGAGTTTGCTATGGCAGACGGTGTCAAAGGCCTTGCTGAAGTCCAGGTAAATTACATCCACAGCCTTCCCCATGTCCACCAGGTGGGTCACCTGGTCATAAAAAGAGATCAAGTTGGTCACGCAGGACCTGGCCCACCTAAATCCATGCTGGCTGGCTCTGATCCCCTGGCCATTCTGTTGGTGTTCTGTGATTGCACTCACAATGATCTGCTCCATTATCTGAGGTCAGGCTGACAGGTCTGTAATTTCCTGGGTCCTCTTCCACCCCTTCTTGTGGATGGACACTACATTGGCCAGCTTCCAGTCTTCAGGGACCCCTCCAGTGAGCCAGGACTGTTGATAAATGGTGGAGATGCTGGCTACAGAGCTTGTCTAGGACATCAGAGGTAATTTGGATAAAAGTAGAAAAAATACTGTGAAGTTTGGCAAGGGGGAGAAGGCACATGAGGAAATGTTTATGCAAATAAGAAAGGCCTGTAAAATGATCTGTGCATTAGTCATGGTGATTCCAATTACTGTGGTATTGACTAGGAACCACAGAGCCACACAATCAATTAGATGCTTAAAAATACAAAAAGCTATTTCCTTGCTCAATTTGTTCACCAGTCAACAAGTTTAGAGTTTGTTTTGGAAACTATTTTGGTATGATGATCAAGTTAGAGACTGATTAATGCATTACTGGTGGTAGATAAACTGAAATAATTTTTGCTATGAATTCAGTGCTTTGTTTTTTATCCATAATGCTTAGCAAAATAAGACAGAATGATGTGTCTTCTGTATTTGCTTTAGCACCAGTGCCTGTGTTAATAGCATTATCAGCTTTAGTGGCAGGAAAAATTCAGGTTAGGTGCTCACAAACATGATCTTCAATTATAGTGGGCAGATCTTCCTTCTCCCAGTCCTTACTTTTGCCATCTGGGTCTCGGACATTGTAGTTGGAGAACTTGCTGCTGAAGACTGAGGCAAAGAAGTCATTGAACACCGCAAGATGATGCTGATAAAACTACGCTCCTGATATTTTCTACCTCCTCTTTAGCTTACCAGGTGATTTTAAACCAAGTTAAGAGTAGATAATTATCCAATGCATCTCATGACAATCAGTGACTGAGAAGTGGAGGGAAAGCCAGAGTAAAACTCAAGCTGAGAGGAACCCACAGTACAACTCAAAGCCCAGCTCTTCCATGGAGCACTGACTAGCCCATCAGCCAGTGTTTCTCTTCTGCCTCTTAGCCCATCAAAACTGTAAAGCATGTGGAAGACAGCTGGAGGTCACTGGAGATGGAAAAGTGCTATGGAGGTTTCTCCTTTACCATGGGGAGATACAGGAAGTGTAATGGAGAAGGACAACTGGGGAAAACTGCAGCAGGAATTTTGTTAACTTCTAATTGAAGATCTCCGTATTGTGAGATTTTTGAACCATGTTTACTTACCCAGGCTCCCTCTGGCTTCCGCTGAGCCAAAACCTTTTAAACTTGACAGCCAGAGGTACACTAAAAGAGCTGAAATCCTTTTCACTGCTGTCCTACAATGTAGTGTGTGCAGTCTGTATAGGAAGTGTTAATCTTGTAAACTGAATTGGGATGGTTTTAATGTTTTAATTAGTAGCAATGAGACAACAGTAATAGCAATATAATAATTAGCAATTAATGGCAATGAAACACATAGAAATTGTGTTTAGTTTAGCTGATGTGCTACAAGGGTTTACACAACCTCCATTCCTCTTGAAATAGGATTCTCTTGTCAGCTGTACAGTATTATGAGAGTAAAATTCAGGAGAGAAAAATGATGGCATCTGTTAGTTTTGTTGGGGTTTTTTCGAGTTTCTGTGGGTTTTGGGTGGTTTTTTGTTGTTTGCTTGTTTTCCTTTGTTTTTTCTTTTCCTACTAGTTAAGAGAAATATCTTCACAATTCCTAATCATATAGGGTGTGAAAAGCATATTTTATGAATTTATTTCCTGATTCTGGCTTGGCTTACAGAGTTTGAGACCCTCTTTGAAGCCATTAGATATGTATTACCAAATATGTACCATCAAACTACTTTGCAGCTACTTAAATCTCATGCTTTAGAAACCCTTTAATATCAATTTCTGCCAAGGCTCTGATATTTTTCTGCTTTCATTATAAAATAAATAATCTGTATAATATTGTGGTTATTAATGTAAATTACTTCATGTATCAGATCAATGATGGAACCAGCTAGTGGAAAAAAGTGCTGGTAGATTAATCTTGATTATGAAATTTATGGATCAGAATGGAATGAGATATTGTAATGTAGTGGGGCTAACCCTGTCTTTATAGCTACTTTTTAATTGAAAATCCTACATGAGTAGTAATTCAAAGGCTTCTTTTTTACTCCTTTATTAATTCATATATTTATTAAGAAAAATATGCTTCTTTTATTTGGCTGTGGAAAGTATCAAATTAAGTCTAGATGAATCTTCAGTAAAGATAAAAAAATTAGGATCTTGGAGGAATGGCATGCAGATTAGCTTGGTGTGTTGCTTTCAAATGAAGGAATCACACCAGATATTCTTGCAAAAACAAATTCAGGCAATGACTTTTCTTCAGTACCAAGCTGAGATGGTGAGATCTGCTGGTCACAGCAGAAACACAGAAGTATTTGTATACATCCAGAAGGGAGGATAATGCAGAAATTAAAATGGAAAGGCAAGAAGAGAATAAATAAGAGGTCATTTATTTTAAATGAAAAGAAACGCTGAAAGTAAAGCTAACTATAAAGAAAAGAAAATTACATCAAAACCTTGAAGAAACTCTGAGAAGTTTATTAATTTGTAAATACCCATTACACTTTCTATCTTCTGCAGAGAAATATTTGAAACACAAAGTACATGATCCCCCGAGTGACAGTACTGCTAAACTATAATGACAGCCTGGCTTGTACAAGCAAGAAATGCAGCGAGAGCTGCAATCACTTTCCTTCCCTCTGAAGAGATTAATCATGGCACCTGAGCTATCAGAGATTAAAGCACCAGCTTGTATAAAGAATTTGTACAGTGCTCATCAAGTGCAAGAAGGTAAACCCAGTGAGCTAATCTATTACAGCCCTGTAATCAGTTCTGTAGTAACCCCTCACACAGTTTTGCCACACTGCAGCCTGCGCTGTTTGCCAGCTGGAAAATGCTTTTACTCCAAACCAGCAGCTTCCATCCTCTCTACCAGGGAGTTGTGACAAACATACAACAAGCTTTGTGACATACAGAGGAGAGACTTTATCTGCTTTATGAGCCATACAAAAATGTGATTAAATGTGCTGTCCACTAAATGGGAGCAGCATCAGGATTCTAGCCAGAGAGTAATAGGATTAATCTCAAGAACATAAAATGTGGTATTTTAGGGAAATGTGAATCATCTCTCTCAAACAATTGTAACAGGACTGCAGCTTTTGCTTGTTTCTGTCATATCTCATATCTACTTAGACTGCTCTTGCAGATATTTGATTTATTCTTATATTTCTAAAATAAATGAGTATATTTATTTCTGCTGGTTGGGTCACCTACAAATCAGTCGGCGTGGCACAATTTCCAGTGAGCTGCTTTAGCAACCGTATCACTGACTCCAACATTTTCTCAGCATTCTTGACTTTCATAAGCAAAAAACAACGATGGGAGAAAGCCCTGCAACAATTGCAGTAGTCAAGGTCTATTTAGCTAGTCATTACTGGAATTAAACGTATAATGATGAAATTGATAATGTGTTTGTGGTAGTGATACGTTATCTGAAGTAGGTTGGGTTTGTCTTTATTGCAAATTCTGTCCTCTTTTAGGGGAAAGTTTTCCTCCCAGTCCTCCTTTTTACTTCTACTGAAATTCTGACCTGACAATAGCATTTTGTCATATTGTCAATTGTTGTTACTCTTTCAAATAAGGTTTGAAATAATCAATTTTAATTTTTGCTGTGAAACTCCATTTGTGTTTAGTTGTGTCCAGGTTATTCCTAAGTCTCTTTGTTTCATTTAAATGAGGAATTACAAACATAGAGAGATATGTTCACTCTTCAGCCAGCCAACTTTATTCAGAAGAAACAAATTTGTATGAAGTTGGGTAACAAAATCATTAAAAGCAATAATCTGATGTCATCTTTTTCTTCTTCACCGAAAATCAGATTTATTGTGTCTGTCTTCTTTTTGGCGTGGTTCACATCAATATGGAATGCAGGCTACATTATACAGCCCTCCAGGATTTGTGTTTATATTGTTGGTATTACTTCTTTCAAGCTTCTATTTATTGTTAGATTATATTTTATATGTCCATAATACAGGAGAATGTGGCCTGTAATGTGACCCTTCTCCTTTTTATATTACTTCACATCAAACACTTTACCACTGTGCGCACAAAATGCACAACACACTGTAGATTGGCATTTATTTCAGCTTGGTTTTGTGGAACTTGGGGATACTTTCTTTGGAACAGTATGGTTGAGACGCTGGTATGAGTTAGGATGTCATAAAGCTTTATCACTAAAGGGATATGTGTTTATCCCAGGTGGCATCCTGTGGATTTATTTTTAACATACACAGGCAGATCCATTTTGGAAGCTGGAAGGTAGTTTTGGAAGGAAAGCAAAAAAAGAACAATCAGGCCAAGGTGGCACTTCAAATCCAAGGGGCTAACTGAGGGGTCCTTCTGCATTGCTGGATACCCTGAGTGAAATATGCTGTATGCTTAAACTTCTTCACTTGGGACAGAAATTCTCTTGCAACCTGTAACTCATTGAAACTATTGACTTATTAAAATGCTGTACATCTGAAGCAGAATTGTGGTCAAACTCAGGACTGCAAAATAGAGAAAGCAAATGTGAGAGCTTGTATTCATAGGTAACTTATTTTATTCTTGAGTATCCATATTTTCCCTTATCCATGTGGGGCAGGGAGGGAAGTAAATATTGATGTTCAGTTCAGAACAATGTTAAATCTTTTTAATAGTTTCCAGCCATAAATCACATGTGCTGCAGCGCTCCCTGCAATGTTGCAGAGAATGGACTGGAGAAATACTCTGTCAGCTAAATGTAGCTGTTGAAAGAGATTGTGAAAGTGTACAACAATGTAGCCACTGGGATCAATTTTTATAATGTGCAGCAATATTCAATAAGTCATTAACAAGATTAATGAAATCTAATAAAAAATGCAAACTCCTGTTCCATATTTTACTCAGCTCACCGTAGCTTAAAATTGCATTTTATGAGTTTATTAGACATTACTTAATTTTTCTCAAACTAGCCATTTTAAGTTAAAACATATTAAATAGATTTTTTCCCCCAAATAAATAGGATTTTTTTTTTTTTAAATTACTTTAAATAGTAAACCACCTTTATAACATAAATAGGTACCTGATCAATAGGGTCAAGTCTGCTCTATTGCAGTAACATAAGGCTCAGAGTGAAGCTTTGAGACGGGGGCAGTGCATAATTACACTACCTTATGGAAGTGCCTAGAATATAAGGAGTGTTATATCCCACTCATGAATCACCTTTTGAAGATCATAGTCTTTTGCTGCCTTACATGTCGGCAGAGCCCTGCTAAATCTTTCTTTAATCACCCTCAGCCTGTTCAAGAAGAAAGCACTGCCTCTGCAGAAGCTGCTTCATTCATTCCTTATGCAGACCTGTAGCAAGAGAGGGTTGAAGCCATTTGTAACAAGAAGGGAGGGGATGTGAAAACTGCTGTGGCCATTGAGCTGCCTGAGTGCAAAATATGAGAGACAGTAGAGCAAGTGACAGCAGAATCTGACTCAGGGGTCTTGTTTTTCTTGTTAATGTCTTAAATTGTAGCCCATGGGAAGATAACTGCTATAAAAGGATATTCATAGAATCACAGCTGTGTGTGTTCCAGAGTGGAGAGAACCAACCTGATAATACCTTCAGTACCACTTGTCTAGGTGATGCTGTACGATGTGTAGAGGCATCATAGTTGCTCTTAGTAACAGTTGTGGGATTTTTAAACTAATGAATGGGAAGTGGTTCCACCAAAGTCAGTAACAGAAACAACTTATTCTTTGCTGGTGATTAAGATTGAAAGAAATGTAATAACCATCTTCTTGTATCTGTATTAAGCCTGGCCTTATTACATCTGGGCTAAATAATTAAAGCTTTGTGCAGCATCTGAGAAGCTGCTTGGCTTTCATGTCCTACAACTTAGTGCTCATCCTCAGCAAAATTTCTCTTAGGGATTTATTGTAGCCCTGCTGCTTTCACATGCTGTTGTAGCAGGCTGGCTCTGAAGGCTCTTATTCTTCTAAAAATCCCAGAACCCCAAGCTGAAACCAGGCCCCAGTAAGAAAGTTTGGTGGGTGTCGCGGCAATTCTTTCTCAACATGGTTTTCAATTAGTCATTGGGCAGGTTACTTGTGACACATCCTTTTGTGCTCCACAGGGACTCTTCTGAACAAATTCTCCACAGAGGTGGCCAGTGTCAAAATGCAGTCAGTCACCATTTATTTCTTCTTTGGCACATGTTTTAATTAATAGCTACCTTGAATTTTCTTTTATAAAGCTTTGCTCTGGAGACCTGATCCAAGATAAGCATATTTCCATGATTTAAAAGTTAACTTAAGGGATATATGGGGTGTCATGGCATGCAGGAGCAAAGCTTATTTTTGATTCATATGAGTCTCAGGTCCTGGATTGATTGGTTTAATAACATTTCTTAATAAAGTAAACGGAATGCCTTATTCCTGTGGGTTTGCAGGATGCAGAGGAGGAATTTTCATTCTCTTTATAACTTGTTAGCTTTGACTTGGCAGAGGATATTGGAGTGCTATGATTTGCAATTATTGTTTTGTACATACAGCCGTTATTTGAAAAGACCTCTCCATTACATTTGAAAATGCATATATTTACCACATATAAGTGAGATTTCAAATGTAGCTTTCAAGAACAAACTGGATATTTATTTCAATACTCCATTTGCACCAGTTGCTTTGTGCTTCCAGTGCTTTGTGGTCCTGAGGCTGCCCTTCAGGAGAGCAATCTTACTGCAAGGAGATGATTAATACCACATTTCAGTGATTTCCTCCCTTATGAATTAAGTATAATATTTGCTGCTTAGTAAAACCTCACCAAACCCCATTTCTTCTCTACATGCAATTATGTGGCTCATCCCAATTCCATTCTACCATTTTTGTGGAAACAGGGAGATTTGCTGCTATGATTTAAATGTTATGAGCCATCTGGGAAGGTTCTGGCTTATACCAAGTGTTAACTTATTGCATTCTTCTCAGAAAACATCTAGAAAAGTTGCAATTTTATGCATTCTGGCAGGGCCATTAGGAGGTGATAAATGTGGGCAGTGACCTTCAAACTAGAGCTGGTGCTGGATTGTAAACCTTATTTGTTTTCAGCAGAAGGCATGCTTCCAAACGTAATGAGCTTCTAAAAATCTCCTGTCTGCTTGAAGTCTAGACATGAAAGAGATGTGTATTTGATCTTACTGAGAAACTCCAAAACAAGTTTCTTGCTGAGAAACAGCTGTCCCTTTGGACTTACCAAATCTAACGTGTTAGGTAAAGCCAGTAACATTTCAGGTGTATGTGATGAGGTACAAAAAGATTCTTTCCCAAAAGTGTTATCTTCTCACATTCTTCAAATGGATGTGAATGCAGAGGACATATTGCTCACAGCATTTTGAGGCATCAGCTGCTGGGCATGCTTACAAACAAGGGTACAGATAGCAAACCTGGGAAGTGGAATATGGAAGATACCCAAACTCGGATAATGCTTCTGGAGAAGGGAAAAAACAGCACACACAGGCCAGCTTCGCTGAGGCAGGCAGTGAGTCTGCTTCTGATACTCCTTTATGGCAAAGCCAGCTTTTCTTTCTCATCATTATTAAATTCTAGAATCCACACTTGCATGCTTTCTGTGTTTCAGAGGCTCATGGGAGACAGAAGAAATTAACATGAAACATGGGATTTGACATACTTCTTTATAACCTGCCTGACAGATCTATTACATTCCCTAATCACAAGATTCAGAAAAAAATATTTTGTATTTTTCTGAGGTTCAGAGAACCAATGAAGGTAAAATACGCAACCAGCATGATTTGAAACAGGCAGAGGTAACTTAAAATTTTGGTTGTATGTTGGAAACCTTCAAGGTCAGGTTGGATGGGTCTCTGAGGAACCTGCTTGAGATGAAGATGGGCTTGCTCACTGCAGGGTGACTGAAGTAGATGATCTTTAACAGTCTCTTCTAACCCAACATGTCCTATTATTCACATGGGAAAGGTTCTATAGCTTAAGTGTGAAACTGTTCTCAAATGATGCTGTGGTTTGGAAACAGAAATCATAAATGACAAAAATCTAGTAAGAGTAACAGTATTTTGGAGTCATCTTCTTGGGATCCTCTTGAAGACCTTTGGAGAATTCATATACAAGCTGAAATATGAGAATTGAAAATGCAGAAATAAACAAGTAGGCAGAACGGTATAAAGCAAAATGAAAACTCAAGTTGAAAATTAAGAAGAAAAAAAGATAATAGATGTATTTTTACTGTTTGAGGTCCAGCCCATTATGTCTATTTTTGCAGAGCTTTCCCAAAGAACAGTTTGTTTCTTTTAAAATATGTCTCCAAAAATACTGTTACAATCAATGAAGAATTAAATGGTCTGGATGCAGAAATCATCTGGCATTTAGCTTCTCTTTAGTGACCTTACATAGGCCTTCTTCTACCAAAGATTTAGAAGCTTTTTAGACTAAAAATAATGTTCCTTCCTCTGCACATCTTTCCTGCTTTAAGCACGTGATGTCTCCCCTTTGCCACACTGAAAAAAATCTTCCCAGAGGAGCTGATCATTTTCCTTTGAGGAGGAGCATAATGATGCCTTCTCATTTGTGCTGTGCAAAAGCTGAATACACAGGGGCATACACCAGCAGCAGAATCATGCTGCAAGCTTTGAAAGAATGGTTGTTCTGTGCATAATTTATTCACCAAAAAGGTCACCTCCAGACACATCTGTTTTCCACCCTGGTGCTGATTTCACCAAATGGTTTTGCACACTGCTGAAGTTTTCAGGATCAAGACAAGATTAATTAGGTGTTTCAGGGGACTTTGAAAAATATTCTGCAGTATTGTTAATAGCAAAATCATTCTGAGTGGCATTCATCTTGGTGTCTTAGTGGAAGAAGATGGGAAGAGATGTCATGAGGTGAGAAAACAGCTAGCTGGAAGGAGAGCCATTATGTAATAGGATGGATACAGTTATTAGGTTGGAGAATTAATCCTTCAGTAAGAGGATACGAAGTGAGTTTATAGCCTAAAAATGTGTTAGTTAACATTTATACCATGCATCCGTCTTTCTCCAGTTCTTAGCTGTGTGCTCAGAATTGGTATCGGCTGGTCTACAACCACATGACGATGAATGTGTAAAGCAAAGTGATGAATGTCTGTTTAAGACAATGGGAAGGTTGTTTCCGTCATTTACAGTGCTGCTTTGTGTACAGCATATATGCATAGTGCATGAAGTACACTCCTAACAACACAGATAGATGCTTTATTGATCTCCTTCTGTTCCACTTCACTAACTCTGCCTATTTTCAGTGTGCCTTAACACCAGGCTAATCAAGTATGCATTTAAAGTCAAGAGTGTGCATAGCTGTCTGGAAAAGCCAGGTCTAATGAATTCAAAGATACAGCAGGCTCTAAAACTTATGGTGAAGAGGAGAAGAGCAGGGAAAAAAAGAAATAATGTTCTGAGGCAGTGAGGTTAAAATGATTTAAAGCACACTAGGGACCTAAAAATAGGAGTTGTCATTTAAAGCAGCAAATGTAAATTGCACTCTGAAATTAAAAGACATCTAGGCAGATTTTGCAAATGAGAATTGTGTTCTAAGCCGTATATATGCTCTTGAAAGCACTCGCCTAAACTGGCAGAGTTTATGCAATGGAAAAATAAAACAAGAAGAGAGAAATATTAAGTAGAATGGTGAGAAATACATTTGTGTATGCCTACATTTGTGTGTGCATACATTTTCAACATGTTTTTCTACTGGGACTTTCTATATAAAAATCTAACTACTTGGTAAATATTGAGACACAAAAATGCTTGAGCTGGCTGGAAACGCAAACATTGCAATTAGAATCTGATTAATTATTAAATAACAGCTTTAGTAATATCTCTTTTCCCAGTAGACATAGTTAAAGTTGGTGTAACATATGAAGGTAATTGAGAAAAGTGTGTCTTTATGTACAAGAGTCTACATATTATATCCAAATGGATTCAGTTAAACCCAAATCAACAGTCAGTGCCTCAAAAATTAGGAAATAGTTACTATTAACAGTTTGAGGGCATCCTCAGTTTATCTCTATTTCTGTTTTGGTAATATTAATTGTGTGGTCATACTAATTTTTTCTGTAGAAAATATCATGAGTGTACAGTAATTTTACAAGTCAAAGTGTTTAAAGAGGAATGAAACTAATTAAATGAGCAAAAGAGTAAAACCAAAAGATGGTGACAATCACTTTACTGATGGAGTGGACTCGTTCTGGTATATCAAGATCAGCTGCCAGATGTAATCTTTATGTTTTTCTTAACCCTGTGAAAAAGAAGAGGGAATATTAATTCAATTATAAACTAGATTCACAGCATTGTGAAGTTCTAAAGTGTGAAAAGAAATAAATCCATTAAACTGGACTCAGTAAAATTAACGTTATTGAAAGGAAGTGTGTTATAAACCATGATTGCCTTCATTATTATCACATCATGGAAGCCACTTATGTAAATATACCTGAAATGTCCAACTAGCTGACATAAAAGCAGTACCTGGGAAGCACTTTTGCCCCTGTTTTATATCAAGGGGTAATTATGACATGGAAATACAAACTTATTAACCTAAATTCCCACTGGAGCAGAGATACAAATTGGGATTTTTGTGTTCCAGGTTAGCAGCTAGAACACAGAGGGATTTATCCTTGTAGTATAAATCTGAGGGGAAATGAAGATCTCGATTGTAAAGACATTTATTATATTTTAAATTTTCATTACACTGTGCCATAATTTGAAAAATCTTTAAGAAAGATGATGATCTGAGAATTACATCTGAAGTATGCTGCATGCTAAGATTTCAATGGATATAGTAGCAAAAGTAATCACATCTAATAGGGCTATATTATCCCTAAAGTCTAGCATGATGAATTGGTCTAGCTAGGCCAGTTGAACTACATTTGTGCTAAAAATAAGCACAGGCTGTGATGAACACTAGTTTCAGATCCAAAGCATTTATCAAACATGGTTCTATAAACCTTATACACTTTATGCCTCTTTGGATTACTTCTTTATATTTTTTCTTTGCAGTAATATTGTGTAGCTTTTTCAGATATGAGAAAATAATTAGTGAATGCTGTCATGCAAAACGTAAAAGGAACAAATTTGTGCCTTGTCTTAGTGCGAGTCTTGCAAAGACATTTCCTCATTAGTTTTTGGCTACCCGAGTTTAGAGTGCTAGGAGATTTCCCTGAGTTAATGCTTTTATTTTCTTCATGTATCATCATGATCTCTCTAAAACTACCTGAGAGTAGGCTGTAGCGGGACTGGCATTGATTTCTTCTCCCAAGTAACTTGCAATAAGATGAGAGAATATTCAGAATCACAGAATCTTAGAGATTGGAAGGGACCAGCCAAGGCAGGATCATCTAGGGAATTTTGCACAGGAATGCATCCAGATGAGTTTTGAAAGTCTCCAGAGAAGAAGCACAGAGCACTGTTCCAGTGCTCTGTTATTATGTATTTTGTCAACACATTAAGGAGCAGAAGCTGTTCATGTCTACAGGCATTAAATACCTTTCTATGATTTTTACAAGAAAAAGCAGTGCTTAATCACAGAGCTGTTATGAAAATTACTGGAAAGAATATACTCTGCAAGACTCAGAGCTTTTGGTTTTCACAGAAGCTCATCAAGATGGGCAAAATGAACTAAAATCTCGGAGATGGTGTGTATATGAAAAGTAGTAGATCTAAGATTTAGATCTCTTCCTGTGAGGGGAGAATTTTGGTATTGAATCAACATATTATAAGACAACATCTAAAGGAAGAATATACTAAACTGGGTTATAAAATTACAATTAATGCTGTGCAGTAATGAAGCTGTAAATTAAACTGTTCCAGTAGAAATTGTAATTATTCCATAAATTAAAGGAGAAAATGCTTGAGAGAATTCTTCCCGAGCGCTTTACACAATCTGGCTACTTTAACTGCATTTTTCTTATCAGCTACCCAGGCTATGGGTAGCAATGGTTTCTAGGCAGACACAGGGTGTTTTGAGGTATGTGTACTCTGCATTTTTTAATGTGTTGTGTAAATACTCAATTTACTAGTTAGTTAATAATGACGAAAAGGGTGATTAAATAAAGGTGCTGGTTTGGTATAATTAGCACAGCTGTTTCTGTCTGCCTTTCAGATGCCAATGGTGTTTATTTCATGACAAACATTTAAGACAAAGTGGAACTGTTGGGATTAGTTTAAGTATTCTGATCCCAGGAGCTGCCTTACCAGCGGTTTCTTGTCAGAAGTCAGCCAGAAGACATAAATAGCAAGGAGCATCCTTCCCTCGGGCTGCCCATTAGCAAGGGGAGCAGCAGGAGCTAGATGCTGTGGTCAGAAGTGTGGCAGCAGGAGGATGGAATCCGTTAAACAAACAACCCAAAGCACTGCGGCAGTCAAGGTGGTTCATAGCCTTTTTTTAAGAACCCCAAACCTTTCTGTACATATTTGAGACTGTGAAGTGAAAAGTGAGGAGGATGAGTGGTTTTGCAACATGGCAAAAACATTGAGCATCAGCAGGAAGAGTCAGGCTGGTGCCTGTTGGTCAGCTTGTGGATTTCCCTCCACTTTCTATTATTTTATTTTTTTGTCTGGGAGACGTAGGTTAGCTTGTGATTGAAAGCCCTAGCTTGAGTTTCAAAACTTAGCAGGTTAGAGATGTCCAGTGGCAGCACTCTGCAGATAAAAGGCATCATTTAGTCAGCCCAGACTCCAACAATTAGTACTCAAGCTTCGTAAACATCTACTTTTATCAGTGCTTCTGTGACTATACGTGGATGAAGTCACCAGCTACTCTGGATGTAGAGTATAAACAAGCTGGAAATGTTAAGTGAACGTGATGTAAATCAGGGCTCTGTAGAGCTCATCAGTGAGCAAGAATCAATACTAAGGAAATTATAAAATTTCAAATATTTTTTGCTCTGATAAATTGATTACTTTGGGCTCTTTGAAGAGGACACATTTCTACTAGCACTGGAGTGGAGATCTGGATATCTGCTTTTCACCTTACTCTGCTATAAAATAGTGACAATATATTTACTTGAAGCTTTCTCTATAAACAAAGTCCTAGTGGCTTTAGATCTTTACAGTCTAATATCAGTTAATGTTCATAATTTACATGCACAGATAAATATATCCTACAGATACATTCTACCTATAATAAATAAATAGAAATATTTATAGGTAATAGCTTTGGGATTAGAATAGCTCTTGCTTTTTAAATCTCTCCCAGGTACCTGGAATTTTCCCCTATTCCAGTCAATGCAACAAGGCATTTCCTCTTTGAGAAGAGCACCAATTATTTCTATTCTGAGCAAGCTCCCAAATGAGCACCTTCTCTGGCACCCAAGGACAAGATTATCACTGTTCTCAGCGATCCATCGTATCAGGCATGCTCCTGCTATCAGATATAATGATGTACCCTCTTGTTACTACCATTCATTGTAGCTTTTACCCTATGTTAAACTATCACAAGAGTGCATTGTGACACCTACCATCCTATATCTGGATGCCTTTGTTAATGCCACCCACAGAACAAATTTACCATGGTTGTGGCACTGTTATGACACTCCAACAACACTGGGATTTAAAAAACAAATTTCCATCAGTACCAAAGTGGACTTGAGGATGCAGCAGCCCCAAAACACATCTTCTCTGAAGGTGGGGATATACAGATCCTGTAGAAGGGATAATTTGAGCCTAGGTGGTATAGTGCTCACACAGGAAGATGTGGTAATTCCCATTAAAAATCTGTGTCTCTCTGTTGTACTTTTTCTGATACAGACTAGCAGCTTGATATGAACAGTCAGGCCAACAAATGAGACTTCTCCTTCTGTGCTTTCTGAAACCTGGTGATCTTCCTCTCCTTTTGGTGACTAGAAGAGGAAGGAAAGTTCCCAAATAAATGGATGTGCTATCTTCCTCACATTAGGCAGCATGTATGATGGATGATGATGATGGATGTGGAGTAGCTATTCAGGCTGTTGAAAAGCAAAATGAGACTGAACTTCTAATTTAGGCAGCTGTGTTAGACAAAGAAAATACTCCCAATAATGCAATTTGAATATATGATAAAACCAGCAACTGACATCCTGCACCACCTGTGACAAGGTCCCCAATATTTTTCATATGCTGAAGTTATGGCAGCAATATTAGGAATTACTGCCAAAAAGAAAATGCAAAGGCAAGGAAGAAGAGCATTGGGAAATGAAAAATCTCATTTGTGATCTCTGAGGCATTGTTTTATTTAAGCAAAATGAAAGATGAAAGAACTTGAATTTTGTTGGGGTTTCTTTTATTCCCCTGATGTGTTCTACTTCATACTTAAATTTTTTAGTTTAAATTCAAGTTCTGTTAATAATGGAGTTTTTTGAAAGGCTTTGGAGAAACATGTAGAAGATATGAGGAGATTTGTGAAAGTAAAGAATTTGAAAGTAGAAGGGGGATTTCAGTCAGAATGTTAAAAGAAATGCAAGGAGAGGTGGGGGCAGGAATTACAATAAAATAATAAAACCAACCAAACAAATAAACAACAACAAAAAAAAAAAGCCAAAGAAATTGTTATAAGGAAAATTTTAATTTCTGTAAGAAAATTCTTCAGACTTAGTAATTGCTCCTGAAAAGAAGGAAAAGTATTTTTTCTATTTGAAGCAATTCTGTCATAGGGCAAATGAATACACATTCAATTTTCTGTAACATATCACTGATAAAACATGAAGACTGTTTCAGTTCCTATGTTGAAATATCCTATCTTTTGTTTTCAGGACCTGACCAAATCCTAATTAAAACATAGAGTAGAACTCCAGTAGTTGATAAAATATGTCAATTTATTAATTTCTGTTAAAGTGAGTTTTGAGAAAAAAACTTCAGATGAAAGGATGTTAATCTCAGCTAAAGTTCAGAACTTCATGGTTCACAGATGTTGGCATATCAGCTCTTCATTATTGCTGGCAATGTTTGCACAGCTTAGAGCTGTGAACCCATGTTTAAATGCATATTCCTGTCAGAAAGTCAACTCTCACCACAGCATTTAAATCTGTGTTCAGCCTTCAATACTGCTGAAATCTCAGCAGGACTTAACGCTTAAATGCTGCCCTTAAGAGAAATTTTTCTGAGGAAGAAATTTTCTGAAGCATGGCCTATAAATGCTCTCCAAAACAGCAGAATGTCCTTGTCTTCATGTTTCATGAACCTCACATCAATTAAAAACCACCAGCTTGTAAAAGTGCTTCAGAAGAAGCTTTTTTTCCTGTCACACATACGACATGTGTGTCAGTCACATTTCCAGCCAGCAAAATGAAAACCAACCTGCAGAAGCAGCTACCTTTGTCATAAATTTAACCTGACAACTTCTCTGCAGGGCTTTCAATTAGGATCTTTTCTTTTAAAAAAAGAGAAAGAATGAAAGCATCATCCCAAATGTGATGACCAAATGCTGTTTTAGAGTACACCTGCACACACTGCTTTATGTTCAGATTCCATGACAATCAGGAACCTGCAATGCCAAGCGCTGGATAAAAAGCACTCGCAATAACTCATTACAGTGACAAAATTGTAGGACCATAGACTGCTTTGGGCTGGGAGGGAATTTTAAAGGCCATCTAATCTAACAGCCCTGCAGTCAGCAGTAGCACCTTCAACTAGAATAGAATCATAGAATCAGCCAGGGTTGGAAGGGACTACAAGGATCATCTAGTTCCAACCCCCCTGCCATGGGTAGGGACACCCTACCCTAGATTAGGCTGGGCAGAGCCTCATCCAGCCTGGCCTTAAACACCTGTGCTGAGCTGTAAATATATTTATAACCCAGGCTAGGACTCAGTTGGCTGGAAGATAATAAATGAAACTTTACATTCACAGCTTTTCACAATAGACAAGGAGATATTTGCAATGTATAACAGATATTTACAGATTATGTGCAGTAAAAAAGGTGATACGGAAATGCCACAGCCCCTCCCAGAGAGCAAAAATCCCAGAGCAGGCTGCTCAGAGCCCTGTCCAGCCTGATCCAGAATGGTTCTGGGGATGGGACTTCTACCACTTCTCTGGCTGAATGTCTCACCATCCTCAGTGTAAAAAATGTCTTCCCTATATTTGGTTTAAATCACCCCACTTTTAGCTTAAAACTGTCAGTCTTTGTCCTTCCACAACAGGGCCTGGTAAACTGTCCTCGCCTTTCCTGTAGGCTGCCTTCAGGATGCACTAAGATCTTTCTGGAGCCATCTCTTCTCCAGGCAGAACAACCCCAGATCTGTCAGCCTATCCTCACAGCAGAAGGGTCTCATTCCCCTGGTAGTTTTTGTGGGCTTCTCTGGATCTGCTTCAATAGGTCTGTACTCTTCTTGCGCTGGGGCCTTAGCAGAGCAGAGGGGCACAGTCGCCTCCCGCCACCTGCGGCCCACACTGCTGGGGATGAGCCCAGGACATGGCTGGCTCCTGGGCCGCGAGCACGCATTCCCGGCTCTTGTCCAGCTTTTCATCCACCAGCACACCTGAGTTCCTGTTTACAGGGCTGCTCTCCAGCCCTTCATCTTCTGCTGATGTGCCTGGTTTTGCCATCTGAGGCGATGCCTCCATCAGACGCCAGGAGGCAGCTAAGGCCTAGTAGGCCTAGTAGCCTTCCCTGAGGGACGAGGGCAAACAAGATGGTGGAATGCATCTGTGACACCCCTCAAACTGTCACATCTTTCATTTAAAACTGTGTATGCTGTGTGGAGAAAGGGGGTTTTTGTTCGGTTGGTTTGAGTGTGTGCGTTTTGGTGTCGTTTTTTTTGTTTTGTTTTAACAAACTGCTAATTTAATGTTGGTTGCTGAAAGCTTGGATTATGGAGCAGCAGGAGCTCATACGCCTGGGAAGAGGTAAAAACCTCAGGCATGGCGAAAGCTTTCTGTGCCTCTGGTGCAAACTGCAAAGTGATGTTGATACAATAATTTGATCACTTGTCATAGCTGCAGTCTCTGGCAGCTCTCCCAGGAAAACCCCAGCTGGTTTTTAAGTCACAAATGATCACATCTGACCCTGTCAGAATTGCCACCACAGCCTCTATCAGCTGTGGTAAATGTTGTCTTCCAGGCTCCAGATCAGAAGGTTTCTTTGTGAAGCGTGGAAAGAAAATGTGTAGTTAAGTTTCTAGATTGAAAAATGGTAAAACTAACTTTAAAGCAGGCATTAAATGTAAATTGATTCATCAGTTTGCACCTGAATATTCAATGAGCCTTAAACACCCCTCTCAGCAGGCATGAACAGGGATGCAGGAGCCCCCATGTCCTCGTGTCTGGCTGAAGAGAGGCCTGTGTTCTGAAATCACGTGGATTTTATAGTCATTACTGGAACATATGGCTTGAAAACTGATAAAAACACTAGGTTAGGCATAGGGGTAAACATACAAGGGAGATTGAATGACATCCCCCACACCACCATTCTTCATCCTCTCTCTCTTCTATTAAAGCTGTAACTCTGGCAGCTTAACCAGGTGTGTGCCAATTTTGTTAAAGACACTGTTTTAATTTTAAGGCTATTAATTATGGAGGGGCAGCAGCTAAGAAATTATGCAGTTATAGAAATGGATGAAGTTGAAAAGTTTGTTGGAATTTCTTTGTGTGGTAATTATTCTGGTGCCTTTGTGTGATTTATGTGATTATTACTTTGCAGAATGAAAAAAGATTTATATAAAAGTGTTTTGAGACACCAGTCAGCATGGGAGAGGTTGAGGAGGTCTGAAGCTGATGGTAACTTTCAGCCATTGGATCTTTATGATGGTTGCTCAGAAACTCATAACAATCATTCCTCTAAGTGCAGAGTTTTTTCTGATTCATGAATTCTGAATTTCAGGGCAACCCCTGGGGAGCTAGAAAATGCCAAATTGTCTCTCAGCACTGAATTCCAGAAAACCACCAATGCAAACTAGACTTTAAAGACAGCTAGAATAGGAAACAACCTCCACCCTTTGAAAATGCAAAGAATACAACTTGGGGGTTGTTTGGGTTTTGTTTTGTTCATTTCTTGTTTGTTTGTTGGTGGTTGTGGGTTTTTTTTTGGTTTTTTTTTTGTTTGTTTGTTTGTTTGTTTTTAAGAATCCATGGTATTCTTTTAATTCTGGTTTTATGTCCTCAGAAGCTTCATTGTAGACTTTTTAATACATTGAAAGAAAACAACTAACAAACACATTAATTGTTATTTTATTTTGCTGTTAAAATTAATGACTTTCTATTAGATATCTTTACAACTCTATGATTCTTTGTAAAACTCTTCAAAAAAACCTCAAGCAGCAGAGCTGAGAGTTACAGAATTTCAAGGTTTCACTTGATACGCTGAGCTTTGTTGCATTGTCTGAAAATGAAAGAAAATGAGAAGTTAGAGAGCTAATTCTGGATCAAAGCCATCAGATACAACCAGATGTCTGTAGATAAAGGAACCACTTTCTGTAGCCCTTCAATGTCCCATTCACCTGAGAAGTTCTGGCGTTCTCAAAACTCGGGCTGGATATTTGGTTGCTGTGAATGAGTTAACATCTAGAAAAGAGGGAAAAAAAGAAAACAACCAACCACCAACAACAAAAAACTCCCCAAAAGCCAATCAAACAAAAAAACCCAACAAAACACAAAAAGGAGGCAGGCAACAGGAAATTAAAGGACAGAAGGGTGAATTACTAAGTGTTTTATAAGGTGATTCACAGGTACCTGCAGGAGGTAGGAAGGTGGTTTCTAAATGCATGGAGTGAGGACATAGATCTCTGGGTAGATGCACTGAGCTGGCACAGCAGAGGACAAAAAGAGTTCTCCTGGTAGAGAGAGCTATTACGGAAATACATTTATAAGCTCCCCTATGCTATACATGTGTTAGGTCTAGTTCATCCAACCATCCCAGCTATGCTTTTCCATTCTGATTAACTTTAGGCCTTAAGCCAGTGAAGAGTGCCTTAAAAAGCTCCCTGGAGTTGCTCTCTGGAACAAAGCCGATTACAAACTCTCTGTTCAACAATTCTGACACCCTCATCCTGAGCCAGTGTGTGTCTGAAGGCAGCAGAAGGAAACAGCTACGTGCTCCTTTCCTGCTCATTTCACATTCAAGGCTGAATGGGGTTTCACAGGGTATTGGTTTTAAATCCTTTTTTATATATAAATGAATATTATTTCTTTCAATATGTGTGTGAAATAGAGAGATTTTTCTCTGCTTCAATACATCTCACACATATTTACAGTTTTTAATATATTTTTTAATACTCCATGAATTTTCAGGCCTTTGGGGACTATGACCTCCACTTTTTTTGTGGGGAGCACTTCTTGACCTCCCGATTCCCTGCTCACCTGCTCCTCCACCATATCATCAGCCCTGTAGTGACATTAGGGTGCCCCAAATTACATCATCACCACTCCAGACTCCCCCTTTTCATTAACTTTTGAAAAACAGGCATAAAGATGAGGGAAAGTGCCCCAACTAGCAGATCATTACTTTAGCAATGCTATTTCAACCCAGGCTATCTTATGATTCACTTCTGTACACACACCTCAAAAAAGGGAGCTCTGTCAGAAAAAATTAAGGCAGGGATGGAGCAGCTAAAAATATCATGGGGTGATACCACCACAATTTCTCATGCTGCTGTGAAATCTTCAGCTAGCCACTCACACATAGGCTTGTTGTCCTTTCATGCTCACTTTCCTTTTCTCTTTACACTGCTTCTTATATATTTAAATATACCCCTGCACACTACCCAGCCACCTTTGGGGACAACTGACTGAGCTACCTGGAGTACAGTCTGAATTCTATGGGAGTTCCTATGCTATCGTATTGTGTGTTTTTCACATGAGTGCCTTTCCCACACATTTCATATGCTAATATTTCTGATATTTCATGTTTTAACAGGTGTGTCCTTCCCTCTGAGATTAACAAGATTAAAAGCCGCAAGATTTCACTGGTAGTGCTGGAATTGCATTCTTTCTTCTGATATTCTGAGATCTAAAGAAGAAAAATGAGGTGGAACCAGCTGATGAAGTCTGATTTTTGCTAAGCAGCACTTAGTTAAGCCAGACGTGAATATTTACTGTACATCTGTCTGAAAGGTAAAGGTGAGAGAGCACAGTAACACCACTGTCAGATTGTCACGCTGGATTCAGTTAACCTGTGCTAAAGTTTTCCACACCCCATCTTCAGCTGCTCATCACCCCTTCCCTCTAAATTAACAGCCTCTCCAATCTGTCAGGGTAGCCTCTCCATAAGCCACTTTTGCCAAATTGAGCAGTGTTAGGTAACCCCTGTTACTGGAAATGTTTTAGCTCTTGGATTCATTTAGACAGAACTGGGTTAGAAGCAATTACAGATGCCATTAGCTGACAGCTTGGAGAAGTCTGTAACCTCCAGTAACAATGAAATGGGCGTTGGGATGAGCAGAAAGTAGAGTGATAACCTTTTAATTTGACACAGTTGCTGCCCAAATAGCCTTACTCAGCACGAAGAACCCCAGGTGGACAAGCTGCATTCATTAATACTGAGAAAGTCATATAGTTATTATAGCTGAAAGACTGACAGTGTTCCTGTTCTACCTGCCTACTTCTGAGAAGTGGCAGAATCAGACTTGCAGTTGTACTTATAATTGTCTGTTACATTAGGAAAATAGTATTCTACCAACAGTCAATAGCTAAAAGCAAGCCATCTTCTTACTCATTAGGTAAAGACTTATCACAAATGTTTTACTAAATGTCAAAAGTAAGGGAGTCAGAGCACTAAGATGAGATGAGTTACAGAAGGTTACAGCATCTCGTTTGTGTTCACTGAGTATATGAGAGGTTATGAGATTGGCAGAGGTGTCATAAACCATGAGTTTTGCTCTGTTCCAAATAATCTGTTAGTATGTGAACTGAAAAGGATCCCTGGTTTTATGTATGACATTGTTTTCAAATTTGTGCATGAGAAGGGGTTTTGGTGTCAGCTGATAGAAGACTAGGTGCATAGAAGTGTTTGAAGACTCAAAAAAAAAAAATAAAGTGTTCATGAATGAGGAGGTAATCTTGAAAATATTATAGAAGTTTTAAATCTCAGTATTAAGGGTACTGCAATATTCATGCAGCCAGCGGAGAGCATTATAGATGCAATAACTATCTAGTATAGGGCAGCAAAATCTATAAAAGGGTAAATTTCTTTCAGAAGTAACCTGATTTTCACTGGAAAATTCCATTTGCACTTCTACCTTGATGAAGTCTTTATGAAAAAGTACATGAAGGTGAATATTTTTCCTGATTACACTATTTTATTCTTTAATATTCTCAAATCCCATTTACCAGTCTCACCTCTGGGCTGTCTAAAGTGTGTTGCTGTCCAGACTGGGCAACATCTCCCATCCCAACTGAGACAGGATGCTCTAGAAGGTGAGAGGCAATTGAACATGGGCAGGAAATGGAGCACCACATGGGAGACTTGCCTACAACTCAAAAGATAAATATAAAGTAAAAACTAATTCATTAGGTGCAGACAGTTGGAAGCATATTAGCATTTTCATGTTTGCTTAGACTCATGCCTAATTAGTTTAGTTGCTGTAAACTTCTCTCATGGGAATAAATTACTGAAAAAAATCCCAAGTGCTGTATTTTGTGAGGTAAAACAGCAGATCTGAAGAGACCTACACCAATCCAGAAGAAAGGGCACCTTCTCATGTAAAGGATTATCCCAATTTTTTTTTTCCACTGGGAAAATGCTTTCCTAACAGGAAGAAAAGGAATAGGTGTCCAAGAAGAACAGACTGCATTTCAGCATGGGTGTTGAAGTGTACATGCTTTGGAGGGTACAAGAACTATCTCTTGGGCTGATAGCAGTGGCAGGAAAAAGGGTGTAAAAAAGGTGCTTGTGGGAGAGCTGAGTTTGTTTGTACTTCTGTGTGTTGCACATTGTAGTTGTGACCCAGTTCTGTGAACAGATGTGGGCTTATCCACCTAAATAAACAGCCCAGAGAGCATTAAGCACCTGGGATGGCAAGCAGACGGGTGGTCATCTGTCTGAGCCTTCAATTGTGTCTTCTCTGTAATTAGTGGTCTAATTGCTAGTCCAGACTCGTAGCTAATGTATTTACCTATGTAATTAATTATACTTTAAAAACTAAATCAAACAACCATTTTCGGTTGTTTGTCCTTTACTCTTAATTTGTGGAATGTCAAACTAGCAGACTACTGAACTCTTAGCATTTTTATTTATGGACAACATTGTGACTCCATTCTGGGTCTGTCTGTAGGACATACGATACCTAATTATGGCTCAGGCCAAATAAGGATATAATGAATATCAATTGCAACTAAGCATTGTGACCAGTGGGAGCAGGGCAGGAATGCCTCAGAAGTATCTCTGAGGCTAAGGAGATCTGGGACATACTAGCTAGCCATGGTTTTGATTTGATTTTACTTAATTAAGAGATGGGTTCCAGTGACTTCTAATGGTATCTTCAGATTTCTGAAAGCTGATTGGAGAGGGAGTTTAGACTTGTTTCTGTGAGACACATGAAAAACTTCTGGTAGTGGTCTGATATCAGGAGGTGCCCAAAGAATGGCTTTGCAAGTATGCCTTCCTGCACTTTGTGTGCTGCAGATGATGGTGTTCACAGCACTGTGGGACAGGACAGATACAGGTTACCTGATCCCCTGATGCACAGCCTTTGTGAAGCAATGACTGCTCAAGCCTCTGGCTGAGCTGCTGTTTTTCCGCTTCTTCAGTCTTCTGTCATTCATGTTTAAAGCTCTGTTTGTGCTTTCATTATTGCTCTACTCCAGGACCCCTGTGAGCATGCCCTTTCCCCCTTCCTTCCCATGCCAGAATATGGCTAGCTCTCACAGTCCATTCTTCTCATGTTTCCCCCCATTTCCTCTTTCATCAGGGATCTGTGAAGCCACCTCAAATCCCACCTTTCGTTCCCTTTGTTTAGGATATGTCATCCTATGGTCAGCACTTTTATCTCCACTGTGACAGAGAAGAGAAACTGGACAAGTGACTGCTCTGTTATTCAATCTGCATGGTAAAATCAAAGGCACGTAAAAGAAAAGAAAGCATCACTAATGAGTTTTGCAAGTCTGTCCAATATCAATGTGACTTGAAAAGAACTACAATTTTGTTTTGAAGGCCACTTCAAATACTGGTCAATGTTTCTAGAATTAACCGAATTCTGGGGAAAACTCACAGGGTGTATAGGTGTATAGATTTTGGGGTTGTCTGTAAAAGGATAAGCCAGGTTCAATCTGTTTTGCAGTCACAGGAGAGCCTGGGTGAAAAACAATGACTGAAGAGGGAACTTCACATTAATTAGAAATATTCACAGCTACTGAAAGATTTCCAGGACAAATGGCAGGGAATTGAAATCTCCATGACACTGTGAGGTCAAGTGCATCTTCCCAAATCCATCTGGCAGTAAGTAGTATTTAGAACATTTGTTATTGTAATCAATGGGAAATATTGAAAACTCACTGTTTTCTAGAATCAGGACTACTCAGGTTGCAGACTGAAGATCTTGGGGCATGAAAAAGTATTGGATTAGATAATATTTTCTAATTTAACATATAAATGCTTCATTGTGGTCAAACCCAGCTTCTGAGTTCAGAATCAGTATCTAATCAAACCCAGGGAGAGCAAACAAAACCAAAAAGAAACCTCATCCAAAAATCACACTAAATAGATGGAGTTTCATAAGGCACCTCACATTGGACCAGGGCAATACTGTGCCAAGAACAGCATTGTATCTAAGCCAGTCCCTGCTCACTGCAGGAGGGGTTGGACTAGATGACCTTTAAATGTCTCTTCCAACTCAATCCATTCTGTGATTCTATGAAATTGACTCAGGCTCAGAAAGTGAACTCAACTCCCTTGGCATGTGCCAGTGCCATGACCAGTGCTTCTGCAGGGCCTGAAGATCTCTGTTCAGCTATATCACATGCACTGTGCAATGAGCTACTCCAAAGGAGATGGGTGAAGAAATCAAAGTGAAGTTTTAAGCTGCAAATAATGAAACACAGAACCATCATATATATGGGTTGGAATGGATTTTTAAAGGTCATCTTGTCCAATCCCCCCACAATGACAAGAACAGCCTCAGCTAGATCAGGTTGTTCAGAGATCCATCCAACCTGTCCTTGAATGTTTTCAGGAATGGGGCTTCTACCAGCTCATCTACAAAATGTTTGAATTAGGAAAAAAATGAAGTCAAAAGTAAAACTGGCAGGACTATGTCTCTGAACTACTAGATGTGAGGATTAGAATATGTCCAGTTAATTCCTTCTGGTAGGCCTGTCAAAATAAAAGCCGCTTTACTGCAAGTTGCTTGTCCACAAAGTATGTAGCTTTAGTGACATATTAAGGGTGAACAGTGGTATGTTGCAGAGCTTAGATGATTTGTTAAAGGACCAAGCATTCAGGCTGTGAACATGGTAATTGCAGTCTAATTAATTTTTCATAGCCTTAAAATATGCTATCTATATCAAATGTAAACTTACCTTTATTCTTAACTATTAGTTAATTAGTATAGCCCCACTTTGAGAAGGATATGAATAAATGACAAGGGAAATTACTCCTTTCACTTATTCTCCTCTGGCTTAAATCTTCTAGTTGTATCTAATGTTAGAAATAATGAACTATGGAAGTCTGTTTATCAGAAAACTATCAAAGAAACTGGAAAAAAAAATCACAGCAAAAAATGATGCAAGTCAGCAGACAAAGAAAATGAGCAGGCTGTAAATACAGCAAAAGCAGATATATCTAAGGAAGAATGGCTCAGTAACTGGGCCAGGCTGGTGATAACTGGAATTAGATGGTGTGGGAAGAGTGACAGAAATTCTGCAGCAGGCAATTACAGGTTCACCTTTCAAGTGGATGAATTTCTTTCAGACCCTTGTTACCCAGAGCTTCCAGATCTGTAGTATGAGATTTTATATTCTTTTTAAAGCTGTTTAATGATAGTTAAGAGTTAACTCTAAAGGCTTTTATTATCTGTAGATGGATCCTATTCATCCTTGAAGCCCGCTAACCCATTAGCGTCAGTATTATGTTGCAGTAGTTAGATGAAAACTGCCTTAAGAATAGAAGCAAAAAAGAGAACCTTCAGGAACTTAAAGAACTTGAGATTGATTTTGGTATGTGCTTAACTCACAATGATAGAGGCAAATAACATTGCATTAAAGAAAATATAACTAGGTCTCAGCACCTCAAAAAAAAAAAAAAAACAAACCCTCAACCATCCTTGCAGTGACTTCTATGGACTTTAGATCAGGAATAAAAAGAGGAAGCAATAGAATAAGATGGCTAAAAAAAGATATTGGCTTTCCAAACTGTGAAATAGCTTTTAGCTACCTGATGAGAGGATAAAGATTCTACACAGTAGCTCCACTGGTGTAGAAAAGACAGAGAAATAGATTAATTTGCCGAAGCCAGGCACCCAGCATCAGGGGAGATGCTCTGCAGGGGAGATTCATGGGCTGTTGCCAGGAGATGATGAGTCCATACCATGAGTACCAGGGGCAGGTACATTCAGAGGGTGTGTCTCTGTGGAACTGGTGGCCACCTCCTGTCACTGATGGAGTTAGAAGCCACGAGATGAAACCAGACCATTTGCTCTGATTATATCAAACTAATGATCAGTATCAGGTGACATTAAAGAATCAGTTTCACTGCCATAAACAGCAGTGACTCTCACAGGTGAAACACTGAATATTCTACAGAAATTTGTACACATTATTATTTCAAGCTGTTTACACAGTTAGATGCAAAATAATATACAAGAAGTTGATTGTGTACTGAACTATTTACCTGGAAGCCATTTGCTGATGATAGGCAATACTCATTACTCAATGTAAACCTCATTGCATTGCTTCATTTCTGCCATTATCATGAAAAACTGCTTAGTTTCACATCTCAAGTGTGGCATAAGCTTATCTTCTGCCTGACAGATTGTCTTCTTGATGTAACTGCTTCTTTATGCCATTCACTACTGAGCTATGTGAATAATTTTCCCCTCTTTCTCTCCTTTTATTTTCTGTTTTATTTTTTATTCTTCCTAATTTAATTAACACAATCACCTGGCTTATCAGAAATGACCTGTGCAATGACCATGACTCATGATGTGCTTTGTGTAGCAGCTTAAGGCATTTTGCAACAGCACACAGTGTTAAAAGAAGGGCTGGCAGTTTTCAGGGTATTAGTCTGCTGGCATAATAAAATAACTCAGAAAATATATGATAAAACTTTGTTCTTTTATCTCATTTCCAGCTGTAGGATTTTAAAATGTTTTTGGTTATGGCTGCTTTCAGTGATGGCTCTCCAGATATCCTTATTCCAGCCTCTTAGGTAGAGAAGCCAAAGGGGAAGAGAAAGGAATTGTCTGAAGCAATTGAAAAATGCCTGTCAAAACTCAGCACAGAATTTTGTGATGGTACCAGTGAAAAGCCTCATTTCAAGTCAACTTTGGATGGGCAAGGTGGTCACAGAGGCAGGATATAGGTGTTGGTTGTAGGTATGTGGGTGCTTAATTGGCAAAGAGCCTCAGTTCTGTAGCCAGTCCTCTGAGGATACATTTTGCATATTTAAAGCTGGTAATGTTTTCATAAACTTTATTTAAATAAAAAAATCATCTACAGTTTTCACAAACAAGAGATTTAAAATACAGCTTCCAGGAGTTTAAATGGAGAATACAGAGAGGTTTGGGAGGGACTAGAGAAGTCAGCCATGACCTTAAGTACTTGTCGCTTTGAAGGTGCAGTGCCCAGTCTGTGTCTGCCTTATGCAATCCTCAGTGGGAAGATGGACATTTTGCTTGCACTGTAACAGCTTATGAAAAAGTAGACACCTTGAGCTGTCTTGCATTATTTTCATTTTATAATTCATTAACTGGTGCCCTTTATGAAATAAAAATCAGGCACAGCAATTGGGTTGTTTGCCTTTGAGAAGCTGTTGCTATACATGCAGCATGCCTTTCTTCTTGTCTCTAGCAATATCACAAAGATGTAAAGGGGAGAAATGCTACACTGACATCATGTCATGCCCAGGACAAATGGAAGTGCCATAAACATTTGTAAACCATAAGAATAGGAACAGCTTCATTGACAAATGCTTCCACAGGGCCATCATGAGGGATGATATGAGTAAGTGGTTAGTGTGCACAGGTAGAGCTCAGGAAATATTGCTACAGAACTGTCAAGCTGTTTCTTTTTGCAAGTCACTTCTTTATTTCCAAATTTCTCCTACTTTTGTTCTTCAAAGAACACCTGAAAAATAGGTGGAACTCATTAGTGGATGTGCTTCTGCACCATGACCTAAGCCCCTAGCAACATCTATCCCAGTAATGTCAGTGCTCACTTTGGCCCAGTAAATGTGTATAAAACCATCATGTGATGAGAGTCAAGCTAAATTCTGTCTCAACTAACTGTGCTGGGACAGCAGCAGAGAAAACTCAACTTGGTAGTAATAGTTCATTTGCACACAAACCAAAACTCCTTAATTTTCAAATATCAGTACACATTTAATACTGTTAAATAAGATTGAGGTGTGATTGATGCTCTCTAGATCCAAATCTGGATTTCCAAACTGTCCAATTGCATCTATAACCCTGTTGTGAGAGAACTCTGTCATCAAATGTCACATTTTGTCAAGGCAGCTCACGTATTTCTAAGTCTCTCCTTAGTAATTAAATTACTTTTTCACTATTATAACAAATGTCATTCATATTGTTAATGAAAGCATTAGGCTGGTGTTTCAACGAAGAGCTTAGCAGGAGATGTCATTATATTTTGGATTCTCTGTTGTAAAATTGGTGCCTTTTTATTATTTTCTTTTAATTGGAGGCCTAATTTGAATTTAGAATATGCAGGTTTTTAAAAGTTGCTTAGCATTTGAATATTTCTCCTTTTTTTTTTTTTCCCCCTCTTCTCTGCAGTGGCCTTTTCAGATTCACTCTGAACACATTTAGTACAAAAGTCAGTTATCAAGAGTAACGCATAAGAAAAGATGGATGAAGAGATGTAGAACATTAATATATGGTGGTGGTGGTAAACTTGACAGCTGTCAAGCCTGCATGCATTTATCTTGTACTCTGCATTATTTATTCATCTGAATTGCATTTGCAAATGAAGCAGATGAAAGGTAATGTGAGGTAAATTAAGCCTGTTTGGGGCAACCAGAGATCAGAATGGGATGAAATGCTTGCAGGAGCAAAGCACCTGGGTATTGGTGGCTGCTTTCATACATGAAATGTTTCAGTTAAAAACATATTCAAGGGCAGCTAGCATCTCTGGCCCTAAAGCACCTTTAGTTTATTCTTCTGAATGTGCACATAATAAATATTTTATATTTTAAATTCAGAGTCTCCAGGTGATTGAAAGAGGCAAAAGGAGGAAAAAAAGTTAAGAGAACAAAGAAAAAAAAAAACAGCAGCAAACTAAAGAGGAAGTTTGGGTGCACCCAAGATACATTGATTGCAGGATTTACCTTTGAATGAAACATTACAACTGTAGTAAGAGAATGGGAAATGCAGCTGAGGATATTCAAGTTAACCAAGTCTTACAAGCGTGACTGAGGGCAGGTGATGTATTCTTGCATATCTTCTCATGCTGAACTAGATCACAAAGTAAAATGAGTAGTTTAAAATTTTCTCCTTGAAATCTATTTGACTGCATGTCATGGCAATGGAATGCATTTGGGTTATCCATATTTTTCCAGTGCTGTTGGGTGTTGAGCTGGTGTGGTGCCAATGTTGTTAGATGTTGCCTGAAGGGTAGTAGGTTAACTTCTGTCTGCTTAGCTTTATGCTTTAACATGTTCTTACCACATGATTTGCATTCTCCTTGCTTAAGTCTATCCTTACTATATGGTAGTAAATGCTCTAGAAATCATGGATGGAGTTGTACTAATCATAACAATCATTGGCCCTAGCTTAAAAAGTCAGCATTAAGTGCTTCAAGCTGAATTTCTTTTTACATGGCTAGTTAACTCAACTGGTTAAGGGCTCTTGTTCTTATTATTTTGCTGCTTTATTTATAGGGGCAGTAGGATTTTTGCAGCATGTAAGTGATGTGAGTTGGATTTGTTCTCAGTTTTCCTGTCCCCCTCCTACTATGTCAGTACCCAGCTGTTCTTCATAGAGCTAACAGCTAATCAGTAAGCCCACACACTCTTGATGGCTGACTTAATTATAGATCAGGTTAAATCAATTGACTTTATTGAGTCAGAATATAAGCTAGCTGTTTTAGTTGGGTGCTTGTGTCTTTCTTTACAAAGCAGAAATCAAGCAAGCCTCCACTGAGACGATTACAGGTAAAAAAATGGCTTTTAAATTTTTTTTAAACTCTAAAGTCTATGGTTAGATTACTCTGGTGGGATGTGTGTGCACCAGTTTATCCTTTCCTTGGCTTTGTATCTTTAAAACCTTTGAGAACCCTGTCAGCAATAAGTAGGTTAGTTTTTAAAAGGTTGTTTCTCACTGTTTGTCATGTGTCCAACCTAAGTTATGTAAAATATGTATTTGTCAGAACTCTGATAATGAATGATTCTGTAGTCTGAGTGATCTGTTGGGATAAGGGCAAGGTCTGCATTCCTTTTACTACTTTGATTAATGCTTAATCACCTAATACAGTAGAAAGAATTAACACATTTCTTTCAGTCTAATTATTAGAAAATATACTATTACAGATTATTACTACTGTATTGTGCCTCCCTCTCATCATTGAGTGTGTTACCAGTTACCCTGCTTTTATTTTGAGTGTTTGTTCACAAAGAGCTGGTTTTGTACACTTGGTTTACACATCCAAAGAAGTATTTCAGTAGTTGGTGTCTAGTTGGAAAATGGAGTTTCTTGAAACTGGTGACTTGCTGTGTGAGGCAGCTTTGGAAAATCTGAGTAAGAGAATTATGTGCTGAAATTAATTTAGTTTACAGACAAAAACCCTGTACTGACTGTGTTCTCCTTGGAGTCCAGGAGCAAAACTTATTTGATTTAATGAACTTTCATGATGATGATTTTCTTTTTGCTAGTGGAGTTGCTGGGTTGTAGCCTGTGTCCCCTTGCTGGGGTTGTGACAAGTGTTTGCTTAGGGTCACTGGGAGGGGTAAGCAAATGTTTATTTCACAAGTGTTTGTGAGGTGAAAGCAGCACAGCCTGGTGTCTGGATGAATTATTTTTGTCTAGATTAAAGATGCCTTTAGTCTATAACTGCCTCATTTCAGTAAATGTGCACAGTTGAGATGACAGCAAGAAAAAAGACTTGCCAAGTGTGGGGTCTCAGTTTTGGGGGCTTCCTGCTTTCAAGACGGTGACTACTTTTCTTTTAAAAAAAAACCTGATTCTGCTTTGGTTTGATATAGACTAAAATTACTGTATTGTAGAGATTTATTTGCCATTAGGTAGGTAAAATGAATTAAGTAATGCTAAGAACGGAGTGACTTCTAGCAGTAGAAATGTAAACAGTATCTTTACAAATGAAGAAACAGTGAAAAAAAGGAATGTATATATTTTTCATCCCAGTTGATCAGCTTCAAACTAATTTAAATGTATACTTGGTTTCTTTCTTTCTTTTTTAAGATAATTTCTTTTTCTTTGTGGCTTGAGGAATTATTTGAGTTTGAGGTGAGAATGATACAACACTATGTAGGATTATCTTGAAAAGTTGATCAGTGCCTAGTGGGAAATGATCAGAATCTTCTAGTGCTCCAGGACACATGAAAACAATGCTACTCATCTCCTTGTGTTTCAGAGAGTGGCACTCATCCATCATCAGCAATCATAGAATCATCTAGTTCCAACCCCCCTGCCATGGGCAGGGACACCCTACCTTAGATCAGCCTGGCCTTAAACACCTCCAGGGATGGGGCCCTAGCCACCTCACTGGGCAAACCCATTCCAGGCTCTCACCACTCACGTGCTGAAGAACTTCCTCCTCATGTCCAGTCTGAATCCCCTCACTTCCAGCTTTGCTTCATTCCCTCTAGTCCTGTCACTACCTGATAGCCTAAAAAGTCCCTTGTAGAATCAGTCAGGGTTGGAAGGGACCACAAGGATCATCTAGATTTTAGGATGCAAGATAGATGCTGTCATTTCAGTAATTGCTTTCACTTGGTTATTCTTCAGTATGTTAACCAAATTAGTAATTTACTTTACTTGGAGAGTAGGTTAGGGACTAGATTTTGTGAGGTGCATTCCTAAAGAAAACCAAGAGATGCTATAATTTCTCTTGTTTGTTAACTCTCTTTACTGCATCATTCTTGACACAATTTTAATTCTTGAAGCTATGCCTTCATGGAGATGCATAAGAATAAATATTTCTGGACACCTATGAAAAATCTTCAAAGTACTAGCAGTGCTGCAAAAGGTAGTTCCAGTTGCCAAGTGACAACAAGGGATTTATTTCCAAGCCCCAGGTTCTGCAATGTGTGGAAGGAAATAGTGAAAGATATTACTTACTCCTAGGCTGACTTCACATTTCTGTGACTTAGCTGAAAACCGCTTCCATTTCACCTCTCTTGAAAATTCCACCTTTTGCAGTCAGTCACATCCTTTTCACGCTGTGGGGTGGTTTCCCGAGTTTCTGGGTCCACCCCACCTCTTGCCCATGAGAGGAACTGCTCTCCCAAATACATGAGTTTTCTTCTGGTATGACTTCGAAGCAGACTCTCACAGGCCTTTTGAAAAACAGTCTTGTCAGGTATATTAAAGCAGTGAAATAATGTGATTTTAAATAGAAAAATGGCCTTCAAGACAATCTCAAGAGCCTTCATTGTGAGAGGTGTGGTGCATCAGGGCAGAGGTATGGATTGTTTAGAAGGGCTTACAGGAACAGGATGAGGGCAATGGTTTAAAATTGCAGCAGGGTAGATGTAGGTTGGACATCAGGAGGAAGTTCTTCACAGTGACAGTGGATGTCCAGGGATTTAGTTGAGGCCCCATTCCTAGAGACATTCAATATCAGTCTTTATGTGGCCTTGGGCAGCCAGATCTAGCTGGAGGTGTCCCTGCTGACTGCAAATGGGTTGGACAGGATGACCTTTGACAGTTTCTTCCAACCCAAGGCAATCTGTGAATCTGTGATGAGGGCTTCTCCGTCTGATCTATCACTAAGATCCAACTAGACCCAAGTGTGAATTGAGCTTAATTTTCATAAGTCTGCTTCATGTTTGAGTTTGTGAGTGGGTTTGCCCCATCGTAAAGATGCACAAAGGTTTGAGATGATGTGGTAGGTGTTCTGTATAGGGCAAGTAAAGTGTAGATGTCACAGATATTTGACAGATACATTGTGTGGAAAGTTCAGTACCCTTTAGATGCTTCAGAAAGCAGGTCTCTGTACTTCAAGAAGTTGGGGCTCTTTGTTTCATTTTCCCACCCTTGGTTGAAAGTGACAACAAGCTGAAGTATTATTCCAATAATCTTCTTGTTTATTGTTGTTTATAAAAGGGCTTCTGGCTAAATGTTCGTTACAATTTTTTTATGTCCCAACTAATATATATCATGGCTTTATGAATGTGCTCAATAAAATGACCCATTTAAAACTTTTGAAGACTATGTGGCAAGGCATAATATGCTGGGAAATTGTATATACACTGCTTGCAACAAAAGCAAATCCCTTTTCTTTTCATTTCAAGGAGAATGGCAAAATAATAAATTGTGACTGGTGACATTTCCCTATGCTAGCATCTATTTGTAACTCACTTACTTAAAGGCTATGTTGGCCATATCCATTCATCTTTTCTCCTGGGTCAATTATGCTGTTTGCATTCAAATCAATCCCTTAATCAAGCCCGTTGATAATTGCAGCAGTGCAAGGGAGATATTTATCATAGAAATGTAATGAAGGCACTTTGTTCCACTGCAGCCAAGGCTACTATTGCTCTCCCACAGTGGACCATTTAAGCATGCATGCGTAGTTTATTTTCCTAATCAAGAGTTTCAGACACAGGCATGCTTAGATCTCACTGGTGTGGTAAGATGGGCAACAGACCAGCCTTTAGATCACTGTCTTTGGGGTTTACCATCCTGTCTTTTGACATTACTAACCACATTGAATTTCAATAAACTTTGTGTAAATTACTCTGTCCCTCCAAAGAGAAGCAGTGAGAATTAGACTGTGCATAGAATGGAAGTGAGGAAGGACTATTGGTTGCAATTCTTGGTCAAAGAATTCACTGCAGTGAATTTTTGAAACGTAATTTATGTCCTTGCTGGTGGAAGTTTGGTATGCTAGGGCAGGCAAAATTATCTTCTTCTCAGTCTCTGTGAAATATGCTGAGACTATGTCAACTATTACCCAGCCAGGTTATCACAGTCTGAAGCAGAAATAGCAAACTTTCATCTGAGGACAGTACTTAAATATTTTTACTTCTTTACAAGAGAGATAAAATGAACTCATGTTTTTCCTTTCTGGTAAACCCATTGTAAAAATCTTGATTTTTAGTTTAAAGAAGCATTTGTAATAGCTACCTGTTGTTCAACCTGCTATGAAATTCTATCCAAAAGGTGCTTGTAACTGTCCTTGACTAGCATAAATGTGTTGCTTTAAATATTTATAATCTGTATCTGTAATTTGAGTTGAAGTAGGTGCCAGGCGAAAAGCCAGCCTGACTTGGCTATTTCTGACTCCTCACTCCACTGTTCTTTACAAGGTGTGTTCTGTAGGGTCAGCTGGTGCAGAGGGCTGGGTTCAGGGACTTCAAAACAGAGCCTATACATCTTTTATGACAGATCTTGCCTGATTTACTGATGGCAGGATGCAATGAAAAGGATGATGAGGAAGGTGCCTTCCTGCCAATCTCTTGACAGTGGTAACTCTCGCCTCCAGATTGTAGATGCAGATGATGCTAAAATAGCTTCTAGGTATTCTTCTGCCTTCTACTGTAAGAGGACTAGTTACATACAGCTTGCTTTAATTGCATCCTCTACCAGTTACCAAAGTGTAAGTAATAGTAGCCAGTAAATTTTGGTTCTTTATAATGGAATTCAGTAATGTTCTTCAGTATCTCAGCTAATGGCATTGTGTGCCTAGATTCCTTAGTGTCCTTTCAAAATCCCCCCCTGCAGCTTTAATACCGAACACTGTTGCACAGAAAGTGGTGTCCCTAATTAAAACCCATCATTGTAGATAACTACTCTTCTGGGAAAACAACCCACATTTTCATTGTAGAAAAAAGTAAGCAGCTCAATTCTACCCACAGAATAGAGTTCCAAATATGTTGTCATGTGTAACATCAGAATACAGGCTTAAACAAATATGCTGAAACTGAGTTTACAGATATTAATGCAAAAGAAATGAACATTGAAACAATTTACTTCTGATGATTCAGTTTATTAGCACATAGTTCTTTGTGCAGCCAAGCCTAAAATAAAACTGTAATGAAGTTTTTATACATCACTTACTGAAGGTTCTTTGAGCTGCCATTCAGTTCAGCAGTGTTCCCTAACTGCCTCAATTCCAATTTCACTTTGTATTTCCATTCACCAGGCTTCAGCCCCCCCTTTCCCCTGCCATGTATTCCCTGGGGATGCTAAACAATCTACAAAAATTCCATTTTATTGCTCTGGTAATCTTGTTATTTGAGGCTTCAGATTGGTTAGGAGCACCCCAAGTAAAACACTTAGCAAATGCTGAAATTTCAAGATAGTAGTTAGACAAAAAATGAGGGCTCTTGATTGTTCTGTTTCAGATTAAAGCTGAAATTCTGCTGAATTTTTACTTTCCTAATACTTACTAGGATTTAGGTTGATGCAAGCACCATTCCAGGTTACACATATGTGCAAAATCTCTGCTGGGCCATCTCAGAGACTGCAGATAATTATACATGTTGTTCACGTGTGTTTTATGGTGCACCCAAAATCTCCCTAATTCCTCAAACACCTTTTTATGAATGAAGTAGCAAACCTGGGCATTGATGTGTCAACTTGGCTTCACTTTTCTAATTGACAGGGACAACTCAGCACTGCCTTAATGACAGACTTTTCCCCCTGTATTTCACGTTATAAACCAAGTCATGAGCAATGGCTATGCTATTAACGCAGACCACAAGTGAGAGTTGTTGGGTTGGGCTTCAGTGTCACAGATGCAATTTGCTGACCTAAGATCAGTGTGGGTTTTGTAGAATTATAGAATGGTTTTTGTTGGAAAAGATCTCTAAAATTATGGAGTCCAGCTGCCAACCTAATACCTCCACGGCCATTAAGCCATGTCCTGAAGTGCTGTGTTCTTCTATTGCTTGAGAACCTTGAGGGATGGTGACTCCACCACCTCCCTGCACACTGGAATACTAACCACCTCTAATATCAGTCTGGGACCATGAGCTGCCTTAAATGTAGATCTAAAGCTATAATTTGCAGAACTAACAAAACAAAACAAACAAACAAACAAAAAAGGATTAAGTATTGTCTCCCCAGCAATAATGTGGTTTCCAAGTGAACAGAAGGACAACTTTCCCCTTACTCAGAGCTGCTGCTTGCTTCCTCCTCCTCTGCCTTGTGCCTGTTCCAGGCACTGCCCCAGTCCTAAAGATCCACATGGTATATCTGGGGCTCCCTATAGCGATGTGAAATGCTTCATGAATTAATAAGACATGACTTTTATCAGAGCTCATTAATTTGGGGTTGAGTGTTATGTGAAGTTGGTGACACATCTCCTGGGCTACTTAAACCTCACTTGCTGCAAAAGTTTCTGTGAGGTGGATCCTCTGTTATTAAGCCCAAATTATCCTCTGAAATTAAGCCCAAATTAGCTGAAAAATAATATCCACATGTCACTTGTACATTTTTCTGAACTCTGTGAGCTAAATTAATCTCAATATAACTCCCAGCCTATTTGGCCAGGAGCTCAGCTATCCATCAGACATTACAAGTATTGAAATTGCTGTGAATTGTGCATTTGACAGTAGCTTTGACCTCATGTGACACTATGACTTTAAGGAGGAAAGAAAAAGTTCACTTTCATTTGGATAGTCTTAGGCATCTTTCAAGAATCAGTAAATTGAAATCACTTTTTTTTTTTTTTTTAATTCAGAGCATCCATTTTGGAGATTGCTGGGCAGAGAAAACAACTGGAATAAGTCATTAGCTCCTACTGAGCATCAGGATTTTGTATTGTACATTTGTCCTGCATGTGTCTATGTATCAGGGTCTAGGAATAATAATCTTGTTTTAATTAATAACTGACCTCTTTTTGTAGGGATGCTCCTAGAATAATTTGAGGTACCTTTCCTTCTGAATTGTGGTTGTTTGCTGGTTGAGTAAAATAAACACCATACCACCAAGTGTTGCTTGAGTCCAGAAAGCAAATCAAGACAGAAAATGATAGCACATGGTTTGATTCACAGAAAAGCAGAAGGCAGACCACAGAACAGCAGGGGCTCGCTTTATTACACTCAAATAATGGACCTCTTGCTGCCTAAAGTGAATGACAAGAAAATTCCACATAAAAATGAAACCAGTGTTAGAGTATTGTAAAAAATAAATATGCCCTCACTTGGATTTTTGAGGCCTGTGGCATTGAGCTGCATAAGGAGAACCTTAAAACTCTGGAGTTGCTGTTTTGTCCTACCCCACTTCTTTACACTTAACCATTTCCCAGGCTTCCTTTGTGGTTTGGTGCATTCATTTTAGGGGTAGCAATGCCTCGAGGAGCCTAAAATGGTACTTCAGCCACACATCAGTGGCTACCAGTGAAACTGTGGGGCTTGGTCCATCTCCATGGAGTGTTTGTGATAGCCCGGTCCTCTCTTGTCTCAAATCAATGCATGTGGAAGGACCAGGCTGATAGCCTACAGCGACTGTCTCCAACAAGCTGTAACATACCTGTGCTTGAAAGGACATTGTAGAGAGGTTAGTGCTAGGCTCTTCTCACAGGTAACAAGCCATAGAACAAGGGAGAATGGCCTCAAACTGCAACAGGGTAGGTTTAGGCTGGACACAAACACACAAAGAAAATTTTTTCATAGCAAGAGTGGTCAGGCATTGGAACAAGCTGCTGCCTAGGGAGGTGGTTGAGTCACTATCTCTGAATGTGTTTAAAGATCATTTAGACGTGGTGCTTGGGGATATGGGATGAACTTTGCAGAGTAGAGATGGTGGCTAGATTTGATGATCCCAGGTATTTTTTTCCCACATCTATTCTATGATGGCCTTAATAGCTCTGGAGGAGAGCTGCAGAGGCAGGAATTCCCTCTTTTAAACCATATGTAACAGTACCATGTGACAAATATTGCACTGCAGGGGCCTGCTGCACCACTAAAGTGTGTCCCTGATTACCACACCTACGCAGCTTTTAAATCCCTGCAGGGATGGGGACTACAGGATCTTAATATTCTCCTATTATATTAATCTCAGCTCACATTTCCATGGGCCATAAATCAAACATTTTCTCTGCACTTTTCAGACAGCAAGGGACAAAGCTGAACAAAACCACACTGACTACATAAATTCGAGGGCAGGTTCCATCATGCCTCTAATAGGCTACCCATGTCACAGTAATGTATTGTTTATAAACAGGAGTCTTTGGGTTTTTTCTTGCCCTGTGTCATGAGAATTAACAACTCTGGCTGATGCTATCTATCACCAACAGAATAAACTCATCTTTACAATGTCATTGTGGAAGTAAGTTAAGTATATAAGTAGATTAAAATAACTGAAGTTCAGGAAACTTATTTTTCAGATATTTAATACCAGAAAATATTGGCAGGATGATGAATTGTGTTTTTCAGTTCAGGAAAGTGCAGTAAACCAAATGCTAAAAAAATTTTCCTCTTAAAGGTATATCTCAGTCTGCTGTTCTCATTTCATGATACTTAATCCAGGAGAAATTGTTACTTGATATCTTTATACTTACTTACTCATCAATTATCCATTTCATACCTGGGATTTAACTCTGCCAGTGTTATAAGTAATATGTGCACTCACGCAAAGACCTTAGAGGTCATCAGTAACAACTGAAGAATCACATTGAAATAAACTTCTTTAAAATTGGTATCAGCAAACTCTTTGCTAGCTCAGCTGAATGGATTGTTTTTAAACAGCAGTCTATTGCTCCTTTTATCCTGTACTATTGAAAGGCCTATACTGTCTACCACCAATAAGATAAAGAAAAAAGTGACAAACTCATTGATCATTTTTAAGGATTTAACCCTTTCTCCTACCTTCTCTCCCCATCTCTGACTCTGAATACCTTGGGATCAGGAATGTGATGTTGCTGGTGCCTGTGCTTTTTCCTCTTGCTGAAGCAGGAATTCTGGGTCCATTTTGATTCCTTCCATAAGCTCCTGGGCAAAAGTAAGAACTAGAAAGTGCTCTGGAGCTCCTGTCCTTGAAGAAAGAGTACAAGGAAACAAAACTAAGGTTGACTGCTTCACATAGTATGCAGTTAAGATGGAAATTAGTGTCAAAGAAGAGTTGCAGATACCTCACCTTTTCCATAAGGTTCAGAAAGAGATCAGACAAATGCTTGAAGGAAATATCCATCTCCTACATTCAAAGATCACATCTTTGCTTTATAAAATCTCTCAGCTGCCTGCTGCTAGAAGCTGGGAGAGAACAGAGGAGAAATAGGACTGTATGTTCTATGATGGAATGCTCATTTCTGAGGGTATTTAAAAGGAGTGTAGATATGCTACTGAGGGACATGGCTTAGTGGTGGACTTGGCAGTGCCAGGTTAACAGTTGGACTTGATCTTAAAGGTCTCTTCTAACATAAACAATTCTATGATGATTTTATGAAATTCCCAGTCTGTATAAACTCTATTTTCCAGCTCTGAACAGTGTTTCTGTCTCTAGCAGTAGAAGAGATTAAACCTATTAACAGTTCAGGGAACTTGAGCCAAATATTGGGCCAGCACTAATCCATCTGTTCAGGCAAAACATTCTCTTCCAAACAGAATTCCTCCATTAGCTCCCTACCATCTCTGTTTGTGCACTCACATGCTGCTCACACTGGCGGTTCCGATGGGCAGCAGCCAGTTGTTTTCTACTCCTTTTTCTTGCCTGCCTGCAGAATGGCAGGCATGCTCAAGGTGCTGACCCAACACTTGCAACCTCAGGCCACCTCTGCAAGCACAGAGGACGATTGATGTCAGCCATAACCTGCTGTAAGAAAACAGAATTGACATCTCACCAGAGCTGGCTTGATATGTGGCTGGGGTGCTTGGCAGTCATCTGTAGAGCAACTTCATCATCACATCCACACTGAGTAAGTGAGGTCCTGATGGTCTCTGCTGTACAGCTCCCTGCACGACACAGCAGTGATTCACTGGTGTTGTGTGAATAAGCTGCAGGGGCTCCTCAGCCCAGAAGAAATCATGTAATTTATTTACTGGAAGCCTCATGTGCCCCGTAAAGGCACATATTTCTGGTCACAGGCCCTGATGCAGTGTTGGAGAGGTTTGGGGGTTTTTTTTAGTACATTCAGATGAAAACATAACTAAAGTTAAGTGGGCATATTGAGAACTGCTGCCATACATAGCATTGTCCACTTATTCTGAGTTTTTGGCTTGACCTTGGGACTGACAGCAAAGCCAGGAGTGGCCCAAACCCCACCTTTTATGCAGGTTGTGATTCTGACTGTGTTAACTCTATGAAGGTCTTGCTGAGGGAAATACCAGCTGGATAGTGGTGAGTAGTTATTTCTTTGAGTCTGGAGAAGACTGAGAGGAGATCTCATGAACACTTATAAATAATGGGTGGGTGCCCAGTGACAGGGGAAGAGATATTTGGCATAAAGGTGAACATATGAAGCTCCATCTAAAAATAAAGATGAACTTCTTGATGCTGAGGGTGGGAGAGCACTGGAGTAAGTGCTGACATTTCCATCTCTGGAGTCATTCAAAACCCTCCTGGACATGATCGTGTGCAGCCTGCTCTGGGTAAACCTGCTCTAGCAGTGGGATTGGACTAGGTGATCTCCAGAGATCTCTTCCAACCCCTGTCATTCTGTGATTCTGTGGGCCAGAAATTGAGTTTCTTCCCAGTCACAACAAACCAAGGTCTGAGCCTTTCATTAGAGAGACACTTTTGTATGGAGGCCCTCTAATGGACAGATACTTTGGCCATCTTTTCCATCCCGATGCAGCCTCTGTGACTTGATGTGCTTGATGTAAGAAAACAGCTTTCTGCTCATGGTGTTCCCAGGTCATAGAAATGTCTCTCAGTGCAGCAGCAAGGGATCACTTCTACAGGAAAACATTGTGTTACTGGTCTAGAGTGCTGCTTGAAATCACAAACCTTGGGATTTCTATATCCAGAAAACCAGAAGAGTGAACAATGAATGATAGAAGTCAGTGCATATGTGGTTTCTGTTGCTGGATTAATTAAGTGTTTGAGAATGTGGGTGTGTTCGTCAGCTTAATGGAAACTCGGTAGTCCTGAGGGACAGAGTCAGCTCATTGCTCCTTTCATCCCATATATTCAGCAGTGCTGGAGATAGCTGGGACATCCACCTGCAGCAGCAGTCCACAGAAGTTTCAATGAGATCATCCCACCAAACTCATACCTGAGCCACTCACTTTCTCCCTCTTAGGGAAACCTCATTTAGAGCTTGAGAAATATAAAGTGGCACAGTTCATCCATAGGTATCTGTTTAGAGAAGCCTGACACTATGATCCTGGGAAGATGTGCTTTTACATAGTCCCAGTCTTTGCTCCTACAAGTAGATGTGTTTCCATACAGGTCTTGCTGACCTGAATGGAGTCAAGACTTTGCCTTCGTGCCCTCAAGTGAAGGTCCAGATGATTCTGGGACTCCAGGACACATCATAGGACGTTCTTGGCACCTAACAAACAAAGGCCTCACTTGCACAACTTCTCCAGTGCCTGGCATCCTTATAGGTGTGGGGACGTTTCCAGTGTCCTTCTGATGCGGTTTCCTGGTGGTTACTCCCTGACTTCACAGCTTGTGAAGCTGGAGATCAGGTTAGCACAAGGATGGAACTACAGGGTGGTGGCACCACTCAAAGCTTTTTTGAGCAACCCCACTGCAGACAACTCACACACTCCCGGGCTCAATTTATGCCCAGAAAACCCCTCTGACTGCTAAATTTCTCTGGAGCAACAGTGCCATCTCGTGGGGCTCTTTCAGGTGTGCTCTGGATGGAAATGCTCATTCTTACCTTATCTGCTTGCATGGAATCCGGCAGTCTGAATTCAGGCAGCATCCACGGCCATCTGCTCAGCACATCCCTAGACCTGACAGCAGAGTAACTGATGGATGGCAGAGCTGCTCCTAAAGCGCTGTGCCAAGGGCTTGCTTGGAAACTCAGTTAGCAGGATGCTATTATTTGGAAATGGTATTTTAATTGGAATCTGATTGGTAAGTGGATATTACACTAAGTTCATTAAGAAGACACGTAGAAAGCTGAGTTCTACATGAGCTTCAGGAGAGTGAAGTATTTGTTAACATGGGTGGCCTTGAAGATGGCAGTGCCCCAATTTTAAATTGTGGGAATATGATTAGACTGATGTTGTTTCAGGTCTCCTTTCTCCTTCTGCTAACACATTTTTTATTTTGGTTTTCATTGCTGAGCATAACTTGATTCAGAACTCTCTTTCATGGTGGGTTGATTTTGTTTGGGTTTTGTTTTGTTTTGTTTGGTTTTGGTTTTTATTTTATTTTTTTCAAATCCTGGCATACTGAATTTGTTGCTCCAGAGGATTTTTTTATTCCAGCTGGGCTTCAGTTATTCTTAGATTCCCTCAGGGCTCCATTTTGAGTCCTACTGTGATTCACATTTGTAGCCTTTCAATGGGTAAACATTTTAGCTTCTCAAACTCTGTGCTGTCACAGCCTTTCCGATGGCACTCAGCTCCTGCTGATCTTGTAAAAGGGGAAAAGAGAAAAAGGGTTTTGCTTTGCATAATATTCTGCATGACATTCAATTATGGAGATCTTCACATTTAAAGAAACTCTAATCGAGAGAAGAGCGATCTGCTATTAATTAGCTGTCCGAAGCCCAGGACTCAGGTTGATAGTAATGGTTCCCCTCGGTTATGGTTTTATTACTCCATAGGAAAACATGCCATTATAGATATTAAATATTCATTTCAGGAGAACACTGCCAGATTGAAAAATGGAGTTCAGTCTTTCAATTTATAAATCTTTTAATGGAACTATTTAAAATAACAAGCCCTAGATTTGTTTAAAATATTTATTTCCAGCAAAGCTGAGCACAAGATCTTTACACATGTGTTAGCACACACTTGTGCACATAAGGACTGCAGTAACTGCTCAAGAAAGCTTTGAAATCACTCTTCCTGAACATACACAACCCTTAGGGGTGGATGAGGTTGCTAAAGATGGTTGAGGTCCTTTCCAACTATTTCTTCTCTATCTGCCCTTGACTCAGGCCTGCACACAAAAAAACTACAATTTCTGCCTAGACATGCAAACTTTCTTAAAGTTTTTCTGAAAATGAATGTTAATAACATGCATCTCCTCATCACCTCTTCTTCTTCATGTCCTTCCATCATCCTCATGTTGAAATTAAGTTCCTGCCTTTCCATTGACAAATTTTGCTGGCCTGAATTAAGAATTGCTCTGCTGCACCTACCCAAGCAGAGTGATTTCCTCACAAGATTTCTGTGGAGGCTAACCAATTAATAACTTTTTTGCCCATGCTGACAATGAGGGTACCATGATTTTTGGTATAACCTTTCATGTAACATCTACAAGCACTTTCTTCTTGGAGTCATGGCTTTAGTATTGAATAACTAGGAAAGAGAACCCACAGCCCAATAACCTACTAATCTTCTGAAGTGGTAATTCATCACAGTGCCACCTATTTAGAAACATTATAAATCAAATGCCTTCCCTGTGCCTATAATGATGTCTGTAGCAGAGTAGTGCCTTTTAATTTATTTAAAAGAAATTAAGAGAGATAACAATCCAGCAATCTATCAGTTTCAGAACTGCATTCTGTTGGACATTAAACATCAATTAATAAAATACAGGTGCGGTTTGTCATTGCTATAAAACATTTGTTATTTTTGGTTTAGTGCAATCAATATTTCCCTTGTAAAAAAAAATTCTAAGGATTGAGAGTTCTCTTCTAATAATGTGTGCATGTTAATGGGGCAAGGAGCTGAATATCAGAGAAAAATACACTGCTACATTATAGCTTAGGAAGATTGTTTTTATGGTTATCCATTTTGCACTACAAGGCATCTACTGAGTGCTTTTCTTCCCAGGTTCTTCTGGCCTCGTTATCATATATTCACCACTTTTCCTACCTGCACTTTTGCATGCCTACTAAATCATGAGCATACTTGTATTGCTGGTGTTCATTAGCTGTAGTAATGCCCTTAATATGCTGAGTTTTCTTCATGGGAAGGCAGTTACAGTCTTATATGCTTGATAACCTGGAGTTATTGATTTGCAGAACAAAAAAAAAAATGCAAATACATTTATGTTTATTGATACTTCTATTGTATGAGGTGCAAAGACAAAAGCAGTTCCTGAAAATTATTCTCCAAGTGCTTCTAGCTCTTGTACTTTCTCTCCTTTAGTGATTTAAAGATGCCATTTAGGAGAACTTTCTTCCAAGGGAGACAAAAGGCAGTTTCTCCAGGAACGCTGTCAGCACAGCAGTTGTCTTGTACTTAGATCTATCCATACAAGCAGAGCTACAACTGGGCCTTTCTGTGATGTGACACTCTCTGCCACCTTGGCTTTTCCTTCAAGCTGCAATCTAAGGAATGTCTTTAGTTAAAATCCAACAAAGTTATGAGGAAAGACACCGTGCTCACAATTTATCTCAGAGACCAGTCCAGCTGCCAAACTTACCCTATCTTTTGGGATGACATCTGAAAACTTGATTTTTAATTGTAGTGATTTTTACCTCTAGCAATTACAATCCTTCCCAAATTTGAGAGTTTCTAGCTATCGTGCTGGGATTCAAGCAATTGTCAAGTGCATGAATTTTCCTCAGCAAATCTCACATCCTCACTTACCTTTCTGTGTCTGAAATATTTGTAATATATGGTGATGAGACTCTTCTAACGTATTTCACCCTAGAATTAGGTAAATTTGAGATTTTTTTCCAAGTGTAGCTGAGAAGACAACAAACACCTACACTGAAAATTAATTAAACCAACTCCTGATATTTAAAAAAGAGAGACTGAAAATCATGTCCTGGAGACCTTGTTAAGGCCCCTTTGTAATATTCTTGTGTTTTTTTTGGGGGGGGGTTGTGGTTTTTTTGGTTTTTTTGGGTTTTTTTTAATGTAGTATTTGACAGGTAGTGAGGAATGACATTTAACATAATAGTGATGAGAAGAGATAGAGAACCTGAGAGTCTGTAAAAGTGCCTGCTTCTAACTACACATTTGGTGAAAATGGAGTTCCTCTTATGATGTCATTTTGTAAAAGGTGACATTGATTTAAAATTTTAGATACCAAACTAAGTGACAGAATATTCATATTACAAATTTTAAGGTAGTTTATTGCCTGTTGATTAAAAGCAGTCCTAAACTGCTTTTGTTCCACAATACCAGCTCTACTAAGAGGGCAGCAGCAGCCACATTTTCTTTAAATTCAGCAACTTGACTAAAATGATGCTGTGCAAAAGGATGATGAAGCCTGGAGCATAAGCCTTATAAAGAGAGACTGAGGGAGCTGGGTTTGTTTGGCCTGGAGAGGAGGAGGCTCAGGGGTGACCTCATTGCTGTTTACAACTACCTAAAGAGAGGTTGTAAGTAGGTGGGGGTTGGCCTCTTCTCCCAGGCAACCAGGAACAGAACAATGGGACATCATCTCAAGTTGTGCCAAGGGATATTAGGAGGAAGTTCCTCACAGGAAGAGTGATTTGCACTTGGAATGAGCTGCCCAGGGAGGTGGTGGAGTAACTGTCCCTGGAGGTGTTCAAGAAAAGACTGAATGGAGCACTAAGTGTCATTGGATAGGGCTGGGTGATAGGTTGGACTGGATGATCTTGGAGGTCTCTTCCAACCTGGCTTATTCTATTCTAAAATGCACAAAGACAGACTGAAAAGAGAGACAGTGGCACCTCCTTCCCCAGTAAATTATTGCAGACACAAAATCTGGGCAATTGGAAAATATTTTCCAACAATAATGGCCATGATCTCCTCTGAATAAAATAATGGCCATGTTCTTATCAACAGAAATTGCATGACTCAAGAGGGACACTGGAGAGGGTCTGGAGGAGAGCCACCAAGGTGATCAGAGGGCTGGAGATCCTGTCCTGTGAACACAGGCTGGGAAAATTGGAGTTGTTCAGACTGGAGGAAGAGAAGGCTTCAGGGAGATCTAGTAGAGGCTGTCTGATACCTGAAGGGGACCTACAGGAAGGCTGGAGAGGGACAGTTTAGAAGGGCTTGTACTGATAAAACAAGAGGCAATGGTTTAAAACTGCAGCAAGGTAGATTTAGGTTGGACATTAGGAAGAAGTTATTTACAATGAGAGTGGTGAAATACAGGAACAGATTGCCCAGAGATGTGGTTGAGGCCCCATCCCTGAAGATCTTCAAGATCAGACTCAGTGTGGCCCTAGGCAGCCTGCTCTAGTTGGAGGTGTCCCTGCTGACTGTAATGGGGTTGGATATGATAACTTTTGAGGATCTCTCCCCAGCCCAGTGCAATCTGTGACTAGTTTTGTTGTGTTTAAATGGGAAAGAATGTACATAGCTGTAAGGTTTTTGGGGAGTGAGCTTGGGGGATTGCTTGGATTTTGATTGTTTTTTTTTTTCTTTTAAATAAAGATCTACCATTTAAATAATGTAAAGCGTGAGGCATGGCTGTGTACTTTTCCATGTGTGCCAGCTGGTATCTGTTTCTGGGAGGGGAGTGGGAAAACTGTTTCTTTAGTCTAGCATAGCATGCAGTGTTATAAACTGGGAGAAATAGAGGCTCGTTATAGCAGTGAATGAAAGCAGACATTTACTGTACCTGTGAATGGGTGGTGGGAGTTCTCACACCAACAGAAACAAGTGGCAATGTTTTCACAGTTGTCTCATCTTCTTTTTTTTGAAAGTGCTTTCTTGGGAAATTAAAAGTGAAAAGCGGTCCAGATTGATGAATCTTTGACATTTACAATAGGAAAGACACTGACTGGAACAAGTCCTACACATCATTCTTGGCGAATTATTCCTCTGCAGCTTGGCCATGCATACAAAAATGGCAAGACATGTCCTCTACTATGAGCATCCACCTCATCTACCATTTTCTTCTCCTAATGTGTCAGCAGGTGTGTGCTCCTTGTTCAAAGGCTCAGACCTGGCTTATGTTAGAAGTCTGATAAAATAGATAAAAGACAGTAATTCTTTCCTTGCAGCCTGGTGATCTTTGACTTTCCGACAGTATTGGTTTTCTCCTTTTTGTTCCCATCAGGTAAAAAGTATTAAGAGGCATACAAATAGTTTACTGACAGAATTCCCCATGTGGTCATTTTCTAACTGCTTGCTATAGGGATTTGCTTGTGGGAAAGGCACTTTTAAAACAAAAAACTGAGGTATCTTGAAGATCACCAGCAAGTCCTTCCCACTTGGATGTTGGGACACAGCAGTTAAATGTGGTGCTGGTTGGTGATAATGAATGAAGGTCACTGCTTTAAGGTCCTGCAGGGTTTGGTGGCTTTGGAAAGATGTGATAGTGCTAGAAGAAAGAGTTGTTATTGGTTTATTCACAGTTTCTGGAAGTGAATTTAAATTCAGGCTATACAACCTGGAAAAAGGGGAAGAGAATTGTGGATAAAAGTGAGAAAGCAAGGGTTTTCTGAAAGGATGGAGATAGTGGAATATTTTAATTCTTCATTTGTTAATTTTGTTAAAGAGGAGGAAGTGGTTGGTTTCTGGAGAAAAAACTCACTTACCCTGGGAGTGCTTTGTGGCCTGGTAGCTGAAGCACACAACATAAATAACCACCAAAAAAAAAGAGCTTGTATTTGTTAAATAAATGACACTTTTGACACTGTGCTCCTGATTTAAAGACACGAAGGAAACAAAAGAGGTAGAGTGCTGATTGTAGTTCTCGTGCAGCCTGATGCCCTGCAGTCAATGACCTATAGATGAAAGACATTGCTCTGATGTATGCAGAACCTTCAGATGGAAATAATGAGGATCAGGCAACATTTCTGATGTTTGCAAGTAACTTTCAGGAGTTATCTGCAGGCATTTTTTCCTTTTTCTCTGCATGTAATGATTCCAGTGGATTTAGTGCATCTTGCACTGTGTGGTTTAGTGATTTAATTCCCTCGCCAACTCCACATGGGCATTTCCATAGCAGGAAGACTCATTTCACCAGATGATTTAACTTTTGCAGACTGGGTTTTCCATACTATTCAATTTTCTCTGTTTTCCAGTGGTCACTTTTTATCTTTTTCATCACAACATTCAAGAAGTATTGTAAAGATAGTGTGCCAGTGGCATAAAAAGATTCAAAAGAAATTGAGGGGAACTTTATGTACTTACAGCTATGACTACATGATACACAGTCTGTGGTTATTTTATTATTGTGAATTTCTTATTTTAGAGTTAGCTGTGTTGGCTTCCTATTACCACAGTGGGTTGGATGTCTAGGGAGATGGCAGAGTCACTGTCCCTGGAGGTGTTCAAGAAATGTGTGGGCTTTAGGATATGGTTTAATGGCTGTGATGGTGTTAGGATGATGGCTGGACTTGTTTCAGTTGGAGAAGACCTCTATGATCAATTCTGCAATTCAGTGACGAGAGAACTTGCAAAGGGTACTGGTAATGCAAGAGACACTCCTCAAATAAACTCTGTGTTAGGAAGACTTCATTTTTGCTAACTGTTGGTGCAGCAAGTTTTTTCCTTGGCACACAGTCAAAGATCATCACTTAATACAGCTTCATTTATTCATTTCACATAATTATGACTGTGGATTATGGTGACTTCAGAGTTCAAAGCTGCTTATATTCTCTGTGGTTTGTCTGCAAAGTTACTGAGGGATATATTTTCAAAGACTGAGCTTTTCTAACAGAGGTCAAGCTGTATTTGGAAAGAGTGAAGTAATTATTTTTTACAAATACTAGATGATTGTTGGCCTTTCTCTTAAAAAAAAAAAAAAAAAAGCTGGAAGAACAAGACTAGTTAAAATTCCTAGCCAGCAATGCCCTCCAAAGCCTGACAAGGCACTGGGTTGGCAGTGGGGGGACACTAAGACGCACACAACTTGATGCTGATAGTTTGAGTGCAGCCCTAGACACTGCACTGCACACCCCTCCCAAGTACCATGTACAGTGAATGGTCCATGGCTGAGCCTTTAATAGCACACTGTAAGAGTTGTGGAAAATGGATTATGTATATTTCATTAAAAACATGGGTTTGATTTACTCTTTAGAGAAAAGAACAAGAAATACTGCTCTGTTTTCTCTGCATCCAGAGGCAAAATATTCATTGGTCCCATTGTGAGCAGCATTGAGCCTTTTTTCTTCAGATATTGAATCACACAATGAGAACATAGAGAGACTCTATGGCTGATATATTTTGTGAAGAAATACATTCCAACTTCTGATGTAAGCACCAAAACTCTTTCTGCAGGATGCTGAGTGATGCTCATCGTCAGGAGCACACCCTAGTTGTGCTCTTTCAGTGCTTCTAAGATCCCTGAATCCCTTTTGATGTCAGTAAGTTGTGTAATGCATTGCCTCATGCTGCTGCTTTGCCTAAGTAATGCATTATGTATATCTTGAGGTATGGTGGTTAGCGTAATATTGATGCATACAGGTACTTCTGAGAGTCACTTTGAGTATGGTGCAGCCTTCAACAAGCAGATAGAGAGCATCACTTTCTGCAGTGAGTGCAGCACAGATGCAGGGACCTTATTGCAATCCAGCATCTAGAGTTTGAGTTAAAAAGATATAAATTATGTAAATTCACTCATAGGCTGATTTCTTTATCCTTACTAGAAGAGCCATTAAGAAGTGTAATATGGGATCTTATCTAAAATACATGCTTTTAGGCTTCAGCAGCAATAAGTATTTGAGAGACATGAACGCAATTGGTTAAACCACTTGAACTCTCCTCACCTGCTTGAAGAGTGAGAAAATAGCGGACAAAACTGGTGCTGATAAATCATGCCCATATATAATGAGCACTGCTTACAGATCTGCTCTTCTACCTGTATCATTTTGATGAAGGAAAGCATAGATGGGTGTGGCAGAGGTAGCCAAAAAGTGCAGCCAAGTGTAAGCCAAGACTAGATAGGCCAGAACCTTTTAACTCTGCAGAAAACGATGAATGGAAGGTGTATGTAGAGGTGGCGAGAGGAGAGGGGCTGTAGTGAACTCTTCTGTGGTTCACCAACTGCCATGGGACTTTAACAAGGCTGTTTTTATCTCTGCTTTTCATCACATGAACCTAGGAAGCTTTAAATGAAATTATTAAGTCAGTCTTTCAAAACATGCAATACCTATACTTAAGTGGTAAATTCCTTGAGCAGAACCTTGTGGATGCCAGAATTCTGTATGATTAAAAACTGGTTAAGTAAACTTACAAAAAGAAAAGGTTGCAACACCTTTATTAAAAAAATGCAAACAAACCCCAACCAAGATCAAATCCACCTGAGGCTGTGGATTTCCCTGATTTGCAGATAGCTGAAGGATGGAGCAGGACTGGGAAACTTTTGTATGGCAACCTTTGTGGCCTCCTCCATGAACACACATTTCTGGACATAGCTGGGACAGAATATGGGGATCTCCTGGCCTTGGTCTGGCCTGTGCTGTCACTCATGTGGTCCTATCTTATTACATGTTGCCCTAGAAACAGAGGATGAGATTGGCTTGTGGGAGAGATTGAACTCTTATCAGTAGCTGGGTAGAAGTGAGACATGGCCACAGGTGGGGTTGTCACTACTGCTATTGCTTTGAGCAGTGAGAGTCTGGTCTTGATGAGAGCCAGAGCTTTCATGACTGTGTGTCAATGTATGGCCATGTCATGCCCATGACTGCCAGTGTACAGGCAAGGACAGGTAGAGTCTTACACAGCTTGGCCACTGCCCTCACTGGGATGTTTAACTCCAGGAATCTTTAAAATAGCAGGCTGAGAATTGAGAGGATGTACTTGCAGCAAGTGTTCAAACTCTTTCAGTATCACCTCTGGCAACAAGGTGCACCCAGGCGCTGAGCAGCATGCCAGGGTATTGATCTCAAGCTGCCTCTATTGCTCCTTCAGCTCCTGAGGCTTTTTTTTTTTTAAGTCCACCACCCAGATAATGAAGATCCCAACCCTCCTGAGCTTATAAAACCTGATAATTTCACAGTATGACTCAAATCTAGCTCAAGGCTCAGCCTTGCTCTTCCAACTTCATTATTGCTCTATATTTTGGTGTGTGTAAACCATCTGATTTTCAGCTATGTTATTCTAAGGGTAGAATCAATACTGGCTTGATGTTGTTTAGAAGAACAGGGGTTAGGACTTCTGATGAGGATGAAGCAAGTAGAGGAATGAAAACAAGTCAAGTTTGCCTTTAGAAATGTGGGGTAACTCCCTGCCCTTAGGTTACTACTTTTTTCCTCTAATTTTTTTTTTTTTTTTTTTTTTTTTTTTTTTTTAAACATAAAGCAGTATTACTTCCTGGTCTGCAACACTACCCAGGGAAGACTCTGTTGGTTTCTATCTGGGTGGTTACCTGCTGCATTCAACCTTGTTACACAACATAATGTCTGTGCAAGTACCCTACCCTTCATAAGCTCCAAATGGGAGGAATCCTTTTATCTCCTCTGTGGTTTATAAACTTCTCATATCCACTAATCAGCAAGGATTCATGAAAATCATCCTACTCAGATCAATAGATTGCGTCATGTAATAAATAACCCAAGGTAGGAAGAGGCAAATTCAGATATCAGCCCAAAATAATTATTGCTACCTAACCAGTTCTTAAATATCTAATTTTTCAATTTAATTTAGTTCTTTCCTTACTGTTAGCATTAGCCTAGCAACCATCATGCTGCAACAACCTTCTCTTATTTTTGCTGTACAGATTACAGTCCCTCTGCAGTGGGATGGGGCTACATAAGGCTCTGCCATTTAGATCACATCATTTTTACTAACAAGGGCTAGAGGTAGTTCAGAAGCTATTGTCACTGGATTAGATGTGCATCTTTCATCATCTTTTCTGTTCTTTTTTAAGCTACAGGAGTGCCATTATTAGTGCTGACAAATACAGAGGCAGGGGTATAATTATTTCTGATGGTGGGCAAGAGAAGGCTGCTTTCCTTGTTTGTACAAGCATTTTCTGTCAGGAAACAGGAATTCTTACCTGTTCCTTAGGAGCTGGTGGAGGCTGGACACACAGATACAATGGCCATGCTTTGTACCTCAGGCCAGCAGGAATGCACACAGCTCATAGCATAATTATTGTTTAACAGGGTATCTTTCTTATGGCCCCCTTAAATGCTGAAAAGCTGCAGTAAGTTCTCCCAGAACCTTCTCTTCTCTAGGCTGAACAACCCCAGCTCTCTCAGCCTGTCCTCACTGGGAGGTCCAGCCCTCAGATCATTTTTATATCATTCATATCAACCCACTCCAACAGGTCCATCCATGTCTTTCTTGTGCTGAGAACTTCAGAGCTGGACACAGCACTGAAGTGGAGCAGAGGGCTAGAATCACCTCTACTGTCACATGCTATGTGTGTGCATACTGCATCCTCCTCTGGACTTTTGCTCTCTGCCATCTCAACATCTCTCCCACTTCCCAGTGCATTTGGTGCATCAGAGAGGGGGAATGCAGTGGGGTTATCAGCATCCCCAGGGATCCCAAATGAGCCAGTGTGAAATGGGCTGCTCCTGCTAGCATGGGGACTGACATCCTCAGCGTAGTCCCAGTGCACCAGGAGTGTAGTTTGCCTGGAAAATCTGTCAGGCAAAATTTGTTAGGTTTTTCGCAGCTCTGATTTCTCTATCCCCGAGAGTGTCTTTGCTAAGAGAAAGCATTGATTTTTGCCATCCAGCACACACACATATGAATATGATTCATTCCAACCCATTCCTCAGAATAACTTTTGAGAGTTGTTATCCCTGCTAAAATGAGCCTTTTCACAGTTCAGTATTTCCACCTAGCACACACACAATAAAATTACTAGAAGTAAAATAAACTTTCCTTGGCTTGAGAAGAAAATTTTATGTTGTTTCTGGAGACTCTTGGTAAGGAAATAATCCTTAGCTTTATGTTACATTAATTTATATGTAAACGAAGCCCTGTATTTATTTGGTGTATATATGTGGTCAGCAGGATCATAGAATGGCTTATGGTGGGAGGGACCTTAGAGGTTATCTAATTCCATCTCCTTCACAACTAGACTGAGATGATAAAGGCTATATCCAGCCTGGCCTTGAACACCCCTAGGAGAGAGGCATCCACAACCTCTCTGGGCAACCTATTCCACAGTCTCACCACTTTCACATAGAACTTCGTAAGATCCAGTTTAAACCTCTTCTCCCTCAGCTTAAAACTATTCCTTCCTGTCCTGTCCCTAGACATTCTTATGAGAAGTCCTTCTCCATCTTCCCTGTAGAAGTCTTCCCCAGGCTGAACAATCCCATATACCTCAGCTTACCCTCATAGCAGAAATGCTGCAGCCTTTGGATCATCTTTGTGTCTCTTCTCTGGGCTTGTTCCAATAGCTCTGTGTATTTCTTATGACAGAGAGCCAGAGGTCAGTCCACAAGATCATACTCAAGTAAGAAACAGCAAAAGCTACATTCCACCACACTAAATAAAAAATTCAAATCTGGCTAAAAAATTAAGGGCTTATTCAGTGGTATAACCAAAATGTTTGTATTAAGTATTTTCTCAAGTGCCTATTCATTTATCTTCAGTTAGTACATTAAAACAAGTGCAACATTTGGTAAACATGATCTTGATTATTTAAAATCATCAATTGTTTGGATGTGTGAATTGCAAATAAAGGGCTGAATAAGGTAGCAGTTGAGAATGTGTAGCAGGAGTGCTGGAAGCCCTGTGGGCATGTTATTAAAACAAGCAAACAAACAAAACCCCAAATAATCCAAAACTTGTATTTCATAATGGAGAAATAAATAAAATCTTCTATGCAGCATGACAAGCTTTTGTGAACAATTAACGTATAGTAAAGATGCTCTGACATACGAAAACTTCAGAGAGAGGACCACTAAGGACACGGGTTGCTGGAGAAATTCTGTAACATTGATTGTATGTTACATGGAGACCTGAGTCATCATTTTATCTTATCACAATGTTTCTTACTCTGTCAGTTCAGTTAAACCTGCAAACAATCCAGGCTCTTGAGCTTTGATATTTTTAAAGAGATATTAATGTAGAGAAGATATCTTAAGGTGTTTGTTCCATCAGGCTGGGCTTGATGATATCCTTATTAAAAAGTATATATGGCTCACTTGATGAGAATCTTCTCCAGAGAGAGGGGGATTTTTCTTCAATTTAAAATCTGAGATATAAAGTTGAGTATAAAAAAAGTGAAGAGGCAACTAATGAAGCAAAGGACAGAAAAGAAAAATGTCTGTGAATATGTTCTATTGGAAGCTTTTATTAAGAAAAGTGCAATACTTTGTTAGTAAGCCCATTAGAGTTACTTTTTCCTACTGAGGGGGGGCCTTCCAATACTTGAAGGGATCTTTATAGGAGGGCTAGAAAGGGACTTTGCATAAGGGTACCTAGTAACAGAACAGGTGGGAATAGTTTTAGGCTGAGGGAGAGTAGGTTTAGTCTGGATCTTAGGAAGAAGCTCTTTATTTATAAGAGTGGTGGTGCTCTGGAACAGGTTGCCCAGGGATGTTGTGGATATCTCCTCCCTAAGGGTGTTCAAGGCCAGGTTGGATGAGGCCTCAGGCAGCTGAATGTAGTTGAGAGATTGTCCCTGCCCATGACAGGACAGTTTGAGTAGATGATCTCTGAGGTCCCTTCAAGCATAAGCCATTCTATGAAATAAATTCATACAGTCACGTCTGAGTTGAAAGGGACCCTTAAAAATCATCTAGTTGAGGGGAACTTATTTTGAAAGCTGCAGTCATAGATACATATTTTTCTGGATGAAGTAATGAAGAAGAGAACTGTGACTACATTTTACTCTTGTAAGGCTTGCATCTTAACAGAAAGAAGAATGTGCTTTAGCATACGGGAAATCATAGCATTCTTGACTTCTAACTTGCTCTGGCTGGTTTTATTATGGGCATGGTTGGGCAGTCACCAGTGGCAAAATGCTAGCAGAGCAATGGGTGAATATAGTGTGGGTGAAGTCCTGATTACTAAACAGGAGCACAGGAATGGTACTTTTTGTACTCTGCCAACTGAAAGCACCAGAAATTGTGGCATATGGTAGCAGCTGGGAGCACAGGTTAGGAGCCGAAGATTCCAGCAGCATGCTCATAATCCTGTCAGGTCTATATATACAGTAAAAAAGTGCAAAAGTCCTTGCATTACATCCTGAAATGCTGGAGTATTCACCTGACATGCTGTGATCTTCCATTTCTATGCATCATTTCTACCCTGTGCTGACATGTGCAGGGAAGAGCGACATCAGATGCTGGCCGTGGGCCCACCTGATAGCAGGAGACATTTGTGGAGAGAGCCAGAGGACAAGCCACAGAGTTTGCCCCAAGATAGGCATTGGGCAGATGGTCTGGCAGCCATCCTGCACCACCGACAGGCAGCCCAGCATCTGGGGCTGCCTGTATTCCAGTGACAGCACATATTTCATTTGACTTCTCCAGCAGGCATGGCAAGGGAGGTGCTCGTGGAGGGTGGCTGTAGTGTTCACAAGGAATGGTAGAAATGAAAACAAAGTTTTCAGGGATCACATATAGATATGTTTGCCTTTACAAAGCCTTGATACTCATTCTTTTTTTCATAAGGTCACAGAAGGGTAGAGGTTGGGAGAGACCTCCACCCAATCACCCTTTAATGTTAATAATAATTTTCTCTTAAGTTCAGTGCTGGCTGAGTCAAAACTTTTGTTTGGTGCTACTACTTCCTACAGAAGAAAAGCCTTCTAGATAGAAGCTTGGAAAGAAAAGGAATGCTGTGTTCTAAACTATTGTTTAAAAGGTGCAATTATCACAGAATCAAGAATTTGGAGCTGAAAATCAGTCCATGTCCTTTGTATTCAGTTACAGGATTTGAGAACTAGAGCTGAGGGTTGAGCTTCTCCAAGACTGGAGCTTAGATTTTATTCCTGGATATAGGACTGGTTTTGGAGCAGTGCTTAGGTGCTGGTGAGGTGTATGATTAGTGCTTTCAAGAGAGGTGTTCCATTTCAGATTTGTCCATTGGATTGTAGTATGATTTTGATCCAGCTCAATAGGAGCTTCATCAATAAGATGCTTGATCATACAAAGTAGGAAGCAGTAAATGATCATTTGGGATATTCAGAAGATGGATGCAGTTACTTAGACAGACAACCTTATCTTTGATCATGATGGGTGATGGTATGAAATAAAAGCTCATCACTGGTAGTTCGATCTCTTATGGATTTTTTTTTCCCCCTAGAAATATTTCATAAGACAATTTTAAAATACATGCACTTAGCAAGTACCACACAATGAGGTAATAGTGAGTGCTCTAAGCTATATAAAAAAACCCAAAAACTCTACCAAGCCAAAGAAATTGAAGGAGAAATGGGTTATGTCCACAGAAACTTGAGGACATATTTAACTCTGCAATATCCATAGCAAATAGTCCCTGTCTTTTAAGAAGATGAGCAAAAGTAAAGTGTGACTCCCACTGATTATCAGTGAAACTAAGTTTATTATGTTTTTAAAAATTACTGGTTTTTAATGTTTCCCTGTGTGGTGTCAAAGAGAAGGGATATGGTGTCTCAGAGCTAAGTTTTCTTTGAGACAGTGAGCACAAGGCAATATTGGAAATGGAAAAGCAGAGCCTGATTTTATTGTGTTGCAGGGTGTGTTTACTAGCAAAGCTGCTTAAAAAAAATTAATTAACAACATGAAGTCAGGTTCTCATCTGTGCAGAACTCTGCCTGAGGGGAATGTCAGGGATGAAAATGTTGCTCTATGTCATCTTCTGCTGCAGATCTCTGTACTTTCCCGAGTATAATTCTAACTAAATATCTGCATTTGAGTACTAATCTCCACTCTTTCTTACTACAGAGTGGATTGACTGTCTTAATGACAACAATGACTTAAATTCCTGCTCCAGAATTCCATTTTAAAAGTTAAAATACTAAATATCAAAGAGAATAAATAATTCAATAATATTATGCAGCCATTTGCCTTGGTTATTAAACTAAGGTTTAATTTGTTGCAGAGAAGGAATGGAAGAAACTGTAAGAGAGCTTCTTTATGAAACTCTGGGGTGCAAAACAATTAAAATTACAACCTGAGAACCATTCAGTTGTTGTAATATTGTGTGTGCCGATCTCTTTTACAGTCTTTTAGCATCATTTTATTTGTCCCTTTAGCCTCAGGTGATCCAAAATGATCTGCCTTCTTTGTTTACCATGAAATAGCATAAATTCAGAAACACATGATGTAGTGAATGTCAGCTAGAAATTGAAACACTGGAGAGTCTATTTGAACATACCAAACTCAATTGTTTCTGTGAGGATGACCAAGCACTGGAAGAGGTTTCTCAAAGGTGGTAACATTTCTATCCTTGGAGATGTTCAAACTCCATCTGTACATGGCCCTGGGCAGCCTGCTGTGGGTAGTGTCTCTTGAGCAGGGAGGTTGGACAAGGCAATCTCCAGAGGTGACTCAACCTCTGCTACTTTGTGAATACAATATCTGTCATCTACTGAGAGTTGAAACTGGCTCTATATCTTCAGGGATAGATAATGAAAGAAATGAAGTAAATGAGTTTGTTAGCACTCATAGCATAGAAAAAAATGATAGAAAATCTAGCCATTCCATTTGGCACAGAACAATCCGTAGTCCCAAAACTTGTCTTCCAAGGTTAAAGTGGCAAAATCGTAGAAATCAGGCCACTGGCAGTGGAGAGACTGCTTTGTCTACATCAGTCCTTGTTCTATTATCAGCATTTTCCTGTCAAGAGTGCTGAAATTCACCAACTATACTTAAATAAATCAGACTGGTGTTTGCCAGACAGTTGTTGGGGTTTTTTTTTTTTTTTGTTTTTTTTTTTGAAGGGCCATAAGGAGCAGGGAACTCTCACTCTCCAGTCACATATATTTTATTCAAATTCCTGATCCATTTTGACAGCATCTTACGTATTCCTCTCTTAAAGGTCAAACCTGTTTCTTGCCAGCAATAACTGACAAATGGAAACATTGGTGTTTTAGAAAAATAGCATCCATAATAGGCTAATCTCATCTTTATCAACTCAACTTGATGGGTTGCTCTTGAAAAGTGATTGGAGATATTCACCATAAGCATTTCTGAGTCTGTGAAAAGCTCAGCTTAAGCTTCCATTATAACAGACTGTAAAACCAATCAATGTGAAATCTGAAAGCTATTGGTGGATCATGGCAGGTGCCAAGTTTTCACCATCACTTAGGATTACTCTATCTATGAACTAGGCTGCAGCAAAGGTGTCCTCCAGAGCAGAACAGGTTTTTAAGGATTTTACTGTTAAAAGAGCTGGAACGACCAACCAAGAAGTACACTGTATTTTTCCAGTCTTTGTTTTTGGATCTGAATAATAGACAAAGGAATTTTAAAATACATTGGAAAAAACCCCAATGTATTTCATGTGTCCATAGTAGCATTGCAGGCTTGGCTAGTGTGTTCTCCTGGAGAAAACTCCAGGAGGACCCTAGAGAGGATCCTACAGGGAGGTTGGAGAAGGACTTTTCATAAGACTGTCTAGAAATCGGACAAAAGGGAGTGGTTTGAAGCTGAAGGAGAATAGGTTTAGACTAGATGTTAGGGAGAAGTTCTTGAGTACAAGGGTGGTGGACTATGGAATAAGTTGTCCAGGGAAGCTGTGCATGCCTCCTACCCAGAAGTGTTCAATGGCTAGGTCAGATGAGACCTTTAGCAGCCAGGCCTAACTCAGAGGTGTCCCTGCCCATGGCAGTGGATGATATCCAACATCTCTTCCAACCCAAGCCATTCTGTGATTCTATGATATAAAATTAAATCAAAACAGATACGAATATTTAGAACAAGAATGATTGTGATAAGGAACAACAAACAAAATGGTCAAGCAACCTTTCTAGGAACAATGGTTCACTATTTCCCACAGTTCAAGGAGAATAAAGGGTGACCAGATGAAATTATCACGTCACAGGTTGAAAAATGAGAGGTACTTAACCCACTGAACATACCACCACAGGCTGCTGGTGATGCAGGAAGCCCACATGAATTCAAGGAGCAATCAATCAGACATTCATGGGAAGAAAAAGCCCAAAGAAAATCAATACTAACTAATCAGAAATTTCTGCTATGACCCAGCAAATTTCCAGTAAAAAGAGGATTGCAGCCTGGGAGAGACCAGACCACTGCTCACAATAAGGTGGCTGAAGCTTTAAACTCTCCAGGCATCTCTATGGGCCACTGCCAGAGACTTGTTACTGGGTTAGGCAGACCCAGTCATATGTTACAAGTTTTTTCTTGCTTCTTGTGGCTGTATTTGACTTCTTTGATTGAGGGTGGTAGATGACATGAAGGAAATTACAGCTTTTATCTAGCAAATCACATTCCTTTTATGCTGAGTAGGAAACAGTCCATCTGTTAGGAAAAAAATAATTGTAATTTCCATAAACATTCTTAAAAGTTGCTTCCCCTCCAATATGTCTGCGTGTCTGGGCTCCTCAAGAGCCAAATGAGTTTGGGAACCATAGAATCATTTAGGTTGGAAAAGATGCTTAAAATTGAGTCCATCCATTAAATATGCTTACCTTTTGCCATGACCAGAAGGGAATTTGAATCAAATTTTATTTGAGCTTTTGGAGTAAGCTGATAGAACATCTCCATCTCTCATCAGATTCCCAACTTGCCATTTCACTTCCATTTTTTGTCAGGATCTGAGCTGGAGCATCTCAGCAGGATTTGTTCTTGTAAGTGGGAACAGAGTGGGAAGAATCTAATCTGAAGCAAAAGGGATTTCTCTCAAAATTTAAAATGCTTTTAATGGTTCAGGAGATATTGACTAAGCTTGTGTCAAATTTGTAATGTATTTGTGCTTTCCCAGCCAAGAGAAAAACTTGGAAACATTGCAAGACATAGTGCCTATACATGCAATGATACATTTCACCTACACTTGCATTGGGTTTTTGTCTCCATTGTTCATCCTAAACATAGCCTCAAAAAGGACAGATAATATTTCTATATCAAACAATGTTTGAGCTGCTCACAAACATAATGTGGTTCTGGTGACTGGTGAGTTTAGGCCAGCTCTGGGGTGACGTACACATCATTTTGTCTAGGAGAGATCTACTTAGGAAGCTGAGAAAGAAAATGCAGGATTAAAAAATAAAAATAATTTGGCTCTGTGAAGGACCAATCTAAAAATTATATACAGAAGAAAACCCAAAACAACTACTTAACTTAATTCACTGTTTGCATTATTTTGTATTGAAATTACTCTTTAGGAATGCAGTTCAGAAAGAGTTACTGTCAGAGCTGTACCCTTCTGCTGCCAAAAGCAGCCGTTGTAGATGCTGTAAAAATGCAGAACACAATTTATAGGTTCACTTTTATTATGTGAGGATGACACTAACATGTTACCATTATTATTAATTAGAACAGTGAAAAGACCATCTGTGACTTGGCTTCTCTTTATTGATAGAAAAGATGTGCTGAGGGCATCAGTATAACATGTAGATCCCTTCACTCCCCGCCCTACTACTCCAGTTTCCAACTGATGTAACATAGCATCCCAGCAGCACAGATATGAGGTACCACAGTGGGGAGTCAGTCCTCTGCTCTGCATTATTCGAGAAGAACAAGCAGGTGACAGATGGGGAATAACTTTATGTTGTCGAGGAGAGATGGGGAAATGTAAAACAAGAAACAGCATCTTCTAAGCAATTCCACAAAGTTTAATTTAAAAGCTGTGAACTTATAGCTGCCCAGCAGATGCCCAATAAGTACTAGGAAAGTAAATGGTGGGTGTCCAAATCACCCTTGGGTAACTGGGGACTATTGACAGTTGCAAGTGAATTCCTGTCCTTGTCCGAGTCAATTCCAAATTGGATGTGGGCGTTTATTTGGATGGGGGAATGAATTCATCCTCCAAGTACTCTTCTATGTAGTCTATCACAATTACTCATAGTCTACATTTCACATTGCTTGGAGAAGTACCAAAGCTAAAACCTTGAGGAGGAGACCTTAATCTGACTATTTAAGTATATTAAATAATCTCCTGCTCTAACCTTTTGGAGAAAATCCTAATTGACTTTGGTTTTACATAACCAGAGTTAATCCAAAAGATATCTCTTCAGGCCATTTGCAGTCCTTGCATAGACCATAAAACACTTTAAAAAAAAAAAAATCTTTCTCCCTTCAGGTGAAAAAATGAAAGGATTGAGACATACTGTAAGTGGAGCTCAGTGAAGGCCAATTGCAAAGTTCTCCACTCTCACCTTAGAAATAATGAGGGAGAATCTTGACCAACAGACAGAAGATAGAACTGATGAAGATGCTTTGTGAGGAATGTGCAAGGAATTGTTATATACAGAGACCAAGTGAGTGCTGAGGATGTCACTTGGAGATTCACTATAGGCATTTTCCCCAAACACAGGCAGAAGCATTTTCTGGTATTATTAGATATTATGAGTGTTGCCTTATTATTGCTCTTATCGTTATAACTTTCACCCCGAGGCTCAGGTCAGCAACAACAATTTTTGCAAGGTTATCAGGATTGCTGAATGTTTCCTTTTCTGCTCAGTGATGCTCAACAGCCTTATTTCGGCTCAAAATATTTTAGTGGGAACTACGAAGCATAAAAATAATGAGACCAATTTTCATAAAGATCTCTTTCCCTTGTGACTGCAATGTGCAATTGCAGCAGAGCAGTGGCAGCAGCAACTCACTGCGTGTGCTTCCAAGGCAAAGGGTTCATGGTGCTGGTTGAGTCTGTGTCCCGTTTGGGTCATCCTTATTCAGGAAAAAAGAATTAAAATAAAAATATTTGTAGAGAAGGATTTTACATAGAAAATAAAGTCTGTTGTTCTGAAAGACACTCAAAGTTAAACGTGTAACGTAGTCTAGAAGTAATACATATATTGTAGGAAGAAGAATGCAAGATAAAACTGGAAGAGGAATGATGATTGGGGGAGAAACTCTGAAACAGTCTCTGGATTGGTCTTTTAATTTCTGTGGTAATAGAAGGTATTTTAAACTGGATCTTGTGATATTTGTGGTGGGTCCTGCAGACTGGCTTGGAGCACCCAGAAGCTGCTATTCATTTCTGTATGATCTAAAGCGCTATTTTTGGCACAGGTTGTGTAGCTGGATGTATATGTGCCCATGGCTGGTCTTGTTCCAAAGGGAACCTGGAATGTGGTCCTGCTCAAATGGTTTTGGGGTTTTTTTGCACAGGACAACTCTGAAAGATTCTTCCTTTCTCTCAGTGAACCTCAGTTTCTAGCAGGAAAGGCATTACAACAAACTGTTCATTTTCTCCTTCTTGGATTCCCAGCTGTAGAAGGAATTAAGCAATGAGGTGAAATAATTGTTTAAAATGACTGAAAATGAACCTTGATCACAACCTCAAAACTGAGACTCATGATCATTATATTTGCATTCTCATGAATGTACATGAAGTTATTGTTGTGTACCAGAGTATATATTTGTGTATTAACTTTATCAAATTTAAGTGTTTGTGATATGTCGCTGAGCATGAAATGTAGTTACTTGGTTGCACCTGTTTGTAATAATTGGATTCAATATTCATGAATGCTCATGCACATGGTTACTGGAAAAATCAATGATCATTAGGACAGGCTTCCAGCTCCCCAAATGTTATACTGCAAGTGATCTGTGAGCTCTGTGGAAGTAAAGATTTATAAAGTGTCAGCTGATGTTTGGTAATGTGTGCACAGGTGATTGCTTCTCTTAGCCAGGGAAACTAATCCCTGCTTGTTTACTAAGGCAAATTCATCATCATGTAGCAGTTAGGAATGGTGATAAATGGAAAAGGATCATAGAAAAGTATCATAGAATCATTTCAGTTGGACATGACCTTTCAGATCATTGAGTTTAACCATTATCTAACTACCAAGTCTGGTGCTAAACCAGGTCCCTCATCACTACATCTCTGTACCTTTTAAACACTTCCAGAGATGGGATTGAACCACCTCCCTGAAGGTGACATCTAAAGTAAAAAATAAAAAAAAATAATCATGCAAAACCTGACAACTGTTAAGTGAACTGAACAAGAAGCAGCCTGGAAAAGGCAGAGGATGAAAATATTTAGAGTTAAATGTGCCAAGACTGGTGAAAGTCGAAAAGGAAAAATCCAGGCAGGCAGAAGAAAACATAAACCAGATAAACATATTACTTAATTTGCTTTGTAGTAATGAAATACTTTGTCTTCCAGGAGACCTTTGTTTAGCCTTTAGCTTATCTGTCGTCATCCTGGAGTTTTTGAAAGGTCATGGGCCAAACCAGAACACTGTTTGAGCTTACAGGAGAAGAGGCTGAGGATAGACGAGATAATGTAGTGAGAAGAGCAGCCACAGACCTCTCTCTGGACGGGCCACAGGGTGTAGAGGTGAGCAGGGACCTGTGGTTCACTCAATTTGTTATTGTCAGATTAAAAATCTTAAATCTCAGCTATTAATGCTTGTTAGATCAGGTTATTGCAATCATTCTGCTTGGTGAAATAGTGTCCAAACAACATTTCTATTCTCAAATTGTCTAGTTCATCTTTATCTGATAGCTGTAGTGGTTCAGATGTAATTCCGTAAAGATGGAGGTATGCTGTTTAATAAGCCTAGCATCCAGTCTGGAAGATTCCTTACTGTAAAATTTGCCTTGCTCTAAAACATATTATAGTAACCAATGCTGTGGATGTAAAATAAATAGTAAAGGTCACATGAAAGGTTTGGTAGGCACACAAGTACTGCACAGAGGACCTGTTCCTCTGTGCAGCAGGAGTCAGCTATAGTTTCAGTCATGCAAGAGTGGACTCAAGCACAGCCTTCCTCCACTCTGAAATCAGTATGAATTCTTCCTGGTAACAAGTGATAGGATGAGAGGAAATAGCCTCAGGTTGTGTAATTATGCATCTAACATGCTGGCTAAGACATGGGCAGCTAGCCCAGTGCTTATAAGATCTTTTGGAGTTACTGCAAATGAACAGGCGATGTCCAGTCAGACAAGCATTTCCAGAAGAGAATGCAACATTCTTGCAATTCCTTTGCAGGGGTAAGGCAGCCAAGTCACACATTTCTGGACTAAGGATAGCATGTAGATTTCCTGTGGTTTATTTTAGTAAAATACCAAAATTCAATGAAGATAACCTCCTACTATGAAAAAGAAAATGAAGGAGCAGTGAGGCACACCCAAATTTAGCATAGCCTTTTTAAAAGCCAATAGCACATTGTAGGAGTAGGCAAAATGTAACATTTTTTGCCTTGCACGTGTTGCAGGATTGCCTGGATTTGTCTAAATTGTACCACCAACCTTTCAGCGTCCTCTGAGTAAAATCTGATCTAGCATCAGATGGTACAGGGAATAGGTAATTCCCAAGGATCATATGAACAGATATGATTTAGATCACCTCTGCTTTACTCTAACTTCAGTTTGCTGTGATTCCACTGGGAAAATGTAGACATATCAGAAAGATCTAAAATGAGACGGAAGTTGGTCCAAGACCAGTAAAAAGACAGTTTAACACTCATGGACTGCTATTGCCTCTGATGCTCAGAAAGGGCAAAGAAAGCTGGAGTAATGATATCTCTAATTTTGGTGATGTTTTACACCAATAGGTATTTGCATCAGGTGATGACTTGAAAAAGAACAGCTCTGATTTTAGATCTGATAAAGACCAAAGCAATTAGCAGTTTATTCCCTGGACAAGCAGTTGGCCAGGAAAAGCTGGTACAAGGGGCAAAATCAGGGGCCTTTACAGCTTCTGAGGCTGGCTAAGGGCAACCCTGCAGGGACTCTGTAGCATACCTACAATGGTTATTAGTTACAGATGGAGTAAGCTCTAGAAATGGAAATAATATTTTGAAAGCAGCTGATATTTACATTGGCAAAGAGATAGTATTATTTTTTTTTCCTCACCCCCCTGCTTTAATGGGATTCCCTGTTAACAAGAGTAGTCAGACTCCATAAAAATGAACATCACAGGAAGAAAATTGCATTTGTGCTATGTAGGTAACTATAAATTGTCTTTACTTTTTAATTTGCATAAACTGATAAAAAAAGAGGAAAAAATGTTGTTAAAAGGAGTATCCAAGTTTGGCTTTTTACATAAGTGCCTAGATTGTGGCTCGTGCCAAACATGCAGTCTATTTATTTTGTCCCTCATTAGCTGTATTTTCGACTCACCAAAAAAATAGAAGTACTGACAAAATAGATCTTCCCGAAGAACACAGCTATTTATTGATCCTGAATTCCGAAAACTCGTGAGCTTTGGAGCCACGACTAACCTCCAATTCATTATTCATCATTCTGAAAGCTGCTTAGGAGTTCTATCATCTTGTTTCACAGCTTCAGCTCCCAAAATGATGAACTTTCCATCATACCATGTAGTGCAGGAAGAACAGAATGCAATTGGTTTTGCTGTTATCTATTTGATAAAAATACGTCCCACGTTAATGTCAGCAGGCTTGAGCAGAACAGGTTAGATTTAGGTTATAGTAATGAGATTAGAGGGAGACAAAATAGAAGATAATATGAGCAGAAGACTTTGTGGAGAAATACAGGGATTTTTGTAATGGAAAGTTAAATATGCATCACTTTTAATTTATCACTTTCATCTCTTTCTGCTTTTGAAATCTAGTTAGTAGCATAATATTGGCCTAGAGTTTTGAGAAAGCAAATGTCAGCAGGCATTATTAATCTCATTTATATATAATTGTATGGGGAAAAAAGGAAAACAACAGTGTTTATCTTTGTTTTGAAGCCTGCAGATATTGTGGTTATTTTGCATAATGCACATGGGTCTCAGTTGCTGGGGTTTTTTAAACTCAAAATGCACCCCAAAGAGTGGCTGTCAATGGCTCCACGTCCAAGTGGACTGATCCCTCGGGGATCAGTCCTGGGACCAGTCTTGTTCAACATCTTTGTGGGTGACATGGATAGAGGCAATGAGTGCACCCTCAGCAAGTCTGCTGATGACATCAAGTTGTGTGGTGCAGCAGACACACTGAAGGGGAGGAATCCAGACAGAGGGGGGACACAGACAGGCTGGAGAGGTGGGCACAAGCCAACCTCATGAGGTTCAACAAGACTAAGTGCACCGCTGGCTGCCAGTGTAGCTCCACTTAACACAGTCAGTGCCAGGTGCTGCTTGGGAACTTAGATCCTCCTCCTCCTCCTCCTCTTTAAGCCTGCTGTGTTTCAGAAGAAAGAAAGGTGTCACCAAATGAATTTCACAGATTGGTTTGTTTTGAAAGAGACCTTTAAAGGTCACCTGGTCCAATCCCTCAGTAGTCAGCAGGGTCACCTGCAATTAAATCAGGTTGCTCAAAACCCTGTCCAAAGTGACCTGAAGTGTTCCCAGGGGTGGGGCATCTACCAGCTCTCTGAGTAACCTGGGCCAGTGTTTCACTACCCACATCATAGAATGGGTTATGTTGGAAGGGACCTCAAAGATCATCTAGTTCTGACCTCCCACCCTATAGGCAGGGACACTGCCCACATTGTAAAACTACTTCCCATCTAGTCTAAATCTTCCCTTGAAAATCATTTAGTGTTGCAAGCCAGCAGCCTGGAACTTTCTTCCTCTGATGTTGGTTAAAGGAAAAGAAACAAATTCTGCAGTGTGTAGTTGAGCATAGAGGTGTCAAGCCCCTCTGGAGCTTAGGAGTGTCCCCTAATTCTCTATGGCTGTGTCTCTGTCTAAGAAACTAAGTTATGCCTGCAAACTTTTGCCCACAAATCAGTAAGTCAGGAGCTGTTATTGCCACCATCGCCACCACCACCCCTACCCTCACTGTTGGTTTCCAGACAGCATTTAAAGTCATTAATTAGCCTATTGCTTATATCTGAAATACCATAACATGAACTAATTGTCTGGTAAGGGAAATCTCCTCCAAGCTCCTCTGTGGGTATTTCTGTGTTTGCATTGGCTGGAATCCAGCACTTTGTCAAAGAAATATTAGGGGAAACTACATCTTGTGATCACTGTGATTCTGTTTAATACTATTGTAAGAACTGCACGAGAGACAATAAGATGTGGCCAGCTGCCTTCTGACCAATTTCCAGTAAATGGAAGACCATGCTGCTTTTTTTCTCAGCTGTACTTTAGCAGTGGCCAGCCTACTCGTGGGCTTCTGTTTTAAAAAGGGCTCTAACACTATCTAGAGCTATTTCACTCTATTTCATTTTGAGAGAAAGAAAATCTTGGGGTATTTTTTAGCTAGCTAAAACTTGTTTACTTGAGACATAGCTCCACTTGGAGTTTTGGGGAGGGGAATTTTTGTTATTTTTTTTCAGAGTGATGCTCTAACCAGGATGGGAAATTACCCCACAGATCTCTAGAACTGTCAAGTATAAAATAACTTTTCCTCATAGTCTATTTTTCAAGGATTCAATGTTCTGAAAGGTTTTTTCCAACTTAAATCTTTAATTTCTGGAGATTAAAAAAAAAACCAACACAACACCAAAACATATTAATTTTTCTGAACTGATAGAGGATGCATTTTAAGCTAGCAGGATCTGTAAGTTATAGTCCTTTTGAGGCATAGTCAAGTTTTTCTAAACTACTTTTGACTTTTCTCATCTGTGGCCTCTGAGATAAATTAAACTCAGCCCATTCCGCCGTTTCATCCAGAAATTCAAATGCTGATTTCAAGCAGCCAACATCTGATCTTTTTTAGGTGTTGCAAATAACAGCCCCTCTTAAAACTGTTCCATCTGAGTTATTCTGAACTTTTTTCTCTGGCATCTCATCTCACAGTGGCTCGCACGAGTCTCGCACTTCTCTGTGTATCGGAAACAATAAATTCAATGTGACTTGCTGTGAAGAATTGATAGACTGATTATAACGTGCCAGCTCCAAATGCAGAAATTAAACAACCAGCTTTCATCACACCACCACTTGCTTAAGGGAGAAATTCACACATAGGGATCCCATAATGTACATAATGTAACTTCAAATATTCTCTCGTGCTTTCTTAGCAATGTATGCTAACGCAGGGATGTTTGCACTAGAGATGGGCTCGAGCTATACACTACAGATTTAGATTTTGCTTCCATCTACTGACATGCAAAATTGAAAGAAAATCAACTTAAATGATGGTCCTAAACAGAATATGTTGGGGGGAGGGGGAAATACATTTGAGGCAAGAAAATATAATTATTCTGTTTGAGGCTGGATGTAAGGAAGCAATTTCTGACAGTGAGGGTGATGAGACACTGGACCAGGTTGCCCAGGAAGGTGCTAAATGCTCCATACCTGAGACCGCTCCAGGTCAGGTTGGATGGGGCTCTGAGAAGCATGCTCTAATGGAAGAGCAGGCTGCAGGAAGGTTAGACTAGATGACTTCGAAAGGTGCTTTCTAACCCAAAGCATTCTGTGATTCTGTAGCCTTTGGTGGGTGCAGTTCTGCACTAGCACTAACACGCATAGGCAGTGAAACTGTGAATTTTATCTCTTTAACATAATTTTTCTCAGTTTAGTTCCACCCATACAAAGACTCTGAATTTCTCTTTAGCTTTCTAGGCATGCTGAGTATTTTGAGGATTTTAAAATGACATTAAATGTAGCCTGCTAGCATTTGATAGACTCTTAATCTGGGAAAACCATGGAAAGAGGAGCCTGGCTAACTCAAGTAGACATTGCCCTAATGGCAAGACATCTGATTCTTCGAGGTTTTAAAGACATCTGATTCTTCGAGGTTTTAAAAGCATCTCTCTCAGTGGATTTCTCCAAGACAGACTCACTGAAGGAGCCATGGCACAATTCAGAGGAACACACTGCATGTGAGGGAAAGATTGGGCGGCGGGGGGGAACCAAACAAACAAAAAAAACCCCAGAATCATGAGTTACACAGGTTAGGTTAATGCCAAGATTCCCTTCAAAAGTATAAAAAAAAAGTAAAATATGCATTTCAGGTTCAAATTAAGAAAATCACGGTTTCAGGGAATGAAAACTGGTAGGAGAGACTGCGTGAAAATCAGAGACAATTAAGGAAAACAGGGAAGTCTCAGTGAATTTCACAGAATGTCAGGGGCTGGAAAAGACCTCAAAAGCTCATCCAGTCCAGAGCAGGATCACCTGTACCATATCACACAGGAACATGCCCAGGTGGGTTTTGAATACCTCTGTAGAGGGAGACTCCACAACTCCCATGGGCAGCATGTCCCAGTGTTCTGTCACCCTCACAGGGAAAAAAAATCCTCCTTCAATTTCTTCAGCTGCAGTAAGACTTGCTGTAGTACCAAAGGAAAACTACAGCTCCTTCTTGCATCTGGGGACTACAAGCAGTGCTAGTAAGCACCATCTTTGAAAGCATCTCTTCAGCACCATCCCTGAAAGCATGCTAACATGCTGAGTTCATTGGTAGGAAACATTTTCAAACACTGCTGAAAAAAAAAAAAAAAAAAAGGAAAAAAAACTGCATGTGGGGCCATGCCCCCGGGTAATTNGACTGCATCAAAAAGCCTAACCCTTTTGAGACAGGAAATGTACACATGTAGTCTGTGGGAACTCCACTGAAAACATGCCTGCGGATCTTTTCTGCTCCTGAAGGAGATAAAACAGGCAGCAATCTCTGCTGTTTACTCTGCCAATATTTAATATAGGTAATAGCTCCCATTCTTCCCTCTCCTTGATCCCAATCTGAATTATTGGTGTACAATCCAAAGCAGGATGGATGCAGGACTCCCGGGAGCGATGGATGACTTTGATTCTTCAGTCCTGGGTCACCTAGCATGGCCCTGGTGCAGAAGGACCTGACTTTCCATTTGTTGAGCACTTCTACTTTGTAAATATTTTGCAGACATCTATGCCTTAGTTTCTTCAAATATATGCCAAAAACTGTTTCTGTTTTTTTAAAGCATAATATTAAATAGGGTTACCAACATACCTCCCCACACCACCACCCCTCTTTCTCCCTCTCTTTTCAGTTATTTTAAGCATGTGATGTTTCCATGCTCGGTGGCATAAGGATCTGCTGTGGCTGTTTGCTTTGTGCTGTTATAGTTAATGTGGTTTGAATGACCTTCTACCTCCATTAAATTACATATGATCTAGTTTCTCAGCAGGGCCATTTATGATCATTTGTCTTAGATTTTATGTATTGCTTTTCATTGCCCATCGCAGAAATTGTCTTACTTGCACTGAATAAAAAGTGACAAGAACTGATGGAGTCTCTTAGATACACTTTGTAGCTTTTTGATTCCAGATTCTGAGCTGCAGGCCCTCTCAGGGTGGAAAACTGCTTTACAGTGGGATCAGTCCCCCCTTGAGGGACACTCACAGGGAGGAGAGGACAGCCCTGCATGCTTGTCCCCATCACTTGGCAGTCCTTGTCAGGGCAACTCCTTGCCACCTGGCTGAGCTGACTTGAAAGTAGCTATGTGATGTCTCCTTCAAAGAGCTAATCTATGTCCTTGGCTCTGCTGATTGCCAGTAGGTTATCCACAGGCAGGGCAGAACGTGGTAAGGTATGTGTGTGTTTAATCTTAGTAATGTGATGACAAACGGTGCAGCAGAAAACATCTTTCTTCTACAACTTTACCAGTTCGTTATCAATTGAGTCCAATATTTCAGCCTGAAGACAACTCTTGTGGGACCTTGGAGCTGCCTTTCAATACCTGAAGGGATTCTACAGATAAGCTGGAGAGACACTTTCCATAAAGGTGTCTAGCAGTAGGACAAAGGGGAATGGTTTGAAGCAGAGGGAGAGCAGGGCTAGACTAGATCTTAGGAAGAAGTTCTTCAGTATGAGGGTGGGGAGACTCTGAAATAGGCTGCCCAGGGAGACTGTAGATGCCTCCTCCCTGGGGCTGTTTAAGGCCAGCTTGGATGAGGCCTTGAACATCTGAATCTAATTGAAAGGAGTCTTTGCCTGTGATGAGGAGGTTGGAGCAGATGATCTCTAAGGTGTCTTCCAAACTAAGCCATTTTATGATTCTATGATTTCATGTTGTTACTCTTTGCCCCTACCACAAACAGGAGGCAGAAGAGAGAATTTGTTTCTTTACTGTTCTTTGGGAACACCCCAACACATTAGCACAACCAGCACAATCCAAAAGTAAATCTGAGGCTCATCTGATTTTCAAGGATCGATGAAAAATGTGTGTGTGTCGTTTCTCAGAGACACTTAGATTTGTTTCCTGCTGTTCTCCCATAAGCTTTTTTTCATTATTTTTATCTCCTGTGAATGCAAAATTGAATATGTCCAGAAAATAAATGCAGCACAGCAGAAGACAAACTCAAAAGGTTGTGAAGTGAAACAAAAATCTGCAACACCAGTGGTCCAATTATGCAGAATTAGCATAAACAGTTTACCTAACTATTTTTTATGCCACATTAGCTTTTCTAGAGGGAGGGGAAAGTATTCTCTAGTGCTTGAAATGCAAACATCTCAAACGCACATTGCTACATATCCCCTCTGAAGGTCAGTAGTTTTATTTGTGCCAGGTATGGCTGTGCAGTCAGTATTTGTTTTATTTCTGAAACAGCTAATGGCAATTATTAAGAAATGCCTCTTCCTCTCCCCATTCAAAGGCAAAATGTTCTCACTTTGCCATTAAAAATTTTGATCCAGCACAGAGATGCAGTTAAATTAAAGCATGAATGGTGCCTGTGTAGGAAATCTATGCACATGCTTTCTAATCGCACAAGGAAAAGGAGAGGGTATTTGCATCTCAAATGTAGCAGACCCTCAGGTGGCTTTTTTATTGTTGTCATCCCAGTACACAGAAATGATCTGAGTGGGTTTAATGTGAATGCTACCTCTGAATATCCCACTCTATGTACACATGAAAATATTTTCTCTTTAGAGCAATCTGGCCCTTTACCAGCCTCCCAATAGCCATGAAAATACACTGCAGTGGAAATTATGCTTTAAAAAAAAAAAAAAAAGNAATTTGTGCTTATAGCCATCTGGCATTGTGCTCCCATGGGACAGTGACCTCGCTCTCTTCTCTCTCTGTTGGTACCTCTTTGGTTGCTACACTGCATATGAATGTTGCCTTCAGTTTGTAACCTTTCTCTCCTCTCTCTCCTTCCTCCCTGCAGCTCTACTAATAGAAGGAAAACACAATCTTACTTACAAAACACTTGTTGTAGGCAAGGATCTTCAGCAGCAAGGAGCAGTGCAGCAGGAAGTAGGAAACAGAGACACTCTTCATGGGTATCTTTGATCTAACACGTTGTTTTACTTGTGCTATGCTTGCAGGCATCTTCAGTGTGATAAAGTATGTGGCCAGAAGAATGACTTGGTTTGATCTGAAATGTTTCTGCACATTTGGCCAGTTTGCTTTCCAAGAGCTTCCTAAACCTTGACTAACATAACAGCACCGTGTTCAGATCTGTCCACGCATTTTTATGTAAGTACATAAAATATACATGTGCTTATGTCCTGCTTTTGCTGGGACAGAATCCCAGGTCCTGCAGACCTTTGGCAGTCAGTTGGGAGCCACCAAGGGCAGCTGACAGGAGTTGGGTACAGATGTGTCCCAAACCATGTACCTCATAAATACCCCTCTGCATAATAAAGGGGTAAGTTTGACTTTGGTGGAAGCTTTCTTGCTTGGGTTCTTCCTTCTCCTGCTCTTGAGGATTTCATTCCCATTCTTGTGACCACTGTACCATTCCTGGGCTGAGTTCAACTTCCTATATTTTATATTGGTATTAGTTTTGCTCTTTCAGTAAATGTTTCATTTAAATCCATGGATTTCCTCCACTTTTTCCCAGTTCTCCATCTCTGCTGGGAAGGGATCATCAGGTGATACAGCAACTGCCATACTATAGTCTCAGATGTGGACTAGAAGTAGACAGTGCATAGCAAATCCTATTAATTTGCATTTTGCCATGGTTAGAAGAGCAAATGGGGAATGTATGGAAATGCAGATATGATTGTTAATGCTCATTGACATCAATGGGTAGCATTTAAGTGCGTTTCAGTTTATGGAAGAGAGTTATGTGTACCTATCGTGAAGCACAGTCGTGTGGCTCATGGACTTAGGCTAACTCCAGTTTGGTAGCATATTTTTGAAAGGAGTAGCTATCGGTAGAGTGATACACTCCTGGAGACCCACATATCCTTAGATATGAGTCAGAGCAAGCAGAGAGACAGCTGAGCCTCAGTGAAAAGGAAATAGGCTGTCCTATAACCTGCTGTAATTTGGGACTATTATAATTAATTAGAATTTTAATTCTAATTATGGCTTGATAGTGCAAAGTTGGAAGAGTATTTAGTCATTCCACTGAGGCTAGTGAAGTTAGGGCTTTTGTTTTGATCTGAGGTAGATGAGCATGGTCAAGAATTAAAAGGAGACTTCTACAAAATGCTTTTCTAAGTATAGCTCAAAAAAATGGAATAAAAAGATTTTAATAATAGGCCAGAAGAGTAAAGGTTTTTCTGTTGGATTCCTCTCAGTAAGTGTAGGCAGAGAAGTTCAGCTTGCAGAGGTGAATAATGTCAATTTGATGTGATATGTACCATAGAAAGAGCTATAGCTTTTATCTCTGTTTTTCTCATCTCATTCCCTGAGGAAGTTCTAAGAAGCCAAGTTCATGGGCACAAAACAATTAAGTGAGTAAGACACTGGAGCGGATTTCTACGTTAATCTAAAGCGCTAATTGAAATTACTTTGATAGTGCCTTTGCCACCCTCAGCAGAGGATACTCCATGTTACAAAGCTGCTACATTTAATCTGGCACCAGTGACAGAAATCTGCAAACCTAGGGTCCAGCACATGGCTAATATGGAAAGAAAGAATTACCTCTGACCACATGGGACAGGAGCTGTCTTATCACTCAAGCAGTGTGTGCAGTTCTGCCTCTGTGGATAAGTTAATAGCCTCACATCAGGAATTACTGTGCATTTTTCATTCCTGGTTAATGACATGGCACTGTACTGGTATAAATGGTGTAATGTGGTTATCAATCCATTTAAATCTCTAGATTAAAATAATTGGCACAAATATTATGTATTAAGGTAGGCTAATTGCACCGTGAAGTCATGCAGATAGGTTAAAATGAAACATTTACAAAAGAAGCGTAAAGCTGCATTATTGTCAGTGCATGCCTTGGAACATGAGAATATGGGCATAGACATCTGCCCTGTCAGTATTAAAGGTGAGGTCTTAGAAGTGCTCCCAAGATGGTAATTTAGAGAAGCATGACAAAGCAAAACACAAGCCAAAATGTATTGTGTGCAAAAGGAACAAGGAAAGCAGCTGAGCTCATTGTTCAAGTGGAGCCCCATCGAGCATTTGGGTTAGAGCTTACATGCTGCAAAAGGACCATTTCTGAGGTAGTTCTTTTTCTGGCACGTGTTTTGTGGCTGGCTGGAAACCATTCCTTCTGGGGTTTGATTAAAAAGGCTGTGCAGTGTGCAAGGCAGTAGAGAACTCATCCCAAGACCTCTGAGTTATTTCTGTTCTGCTGGAAGGTGACATTACACTGACAACCATCTCATACTTTACACTTGCAGGTTTTCCCACTTTCTCATCTTAGGGACACAGTCCAGAGAAATGCAATTTTTTTTTTCCCTAGTCAATGTACTTTGCTGCTTTGTGAAAGCATATCTTAGGATACTTGATATCTTTTAGCTTTGTATTGCAGGCACAGTTTTTCTACTACTATCAGTTCCTCTAAAGACTTAAAGATTGACTTTTTTGCCCCCCCCCCCTTAATGTAGTCTGTCCTTCTGCTACTTACTTTGTGTTTCTGCCTTGCTGGATAGAGAGAAATAAGAAGTGATGGAAAGAAAGCAGAAAGCAAGTCTGGTTCTGGCTCTCATTCTAGGTACTTCTATGTCATAAAGAAAATCCCCTAGCTCCCAGTATGGGAATGCCTGAAATCTGAGACTCTTCTAAGCACTACTGAATGAGAATTAGGAATTTTTTAAAAATTCCTTTTAATATAATTTTTGGATTGAGACACAGGATGAAATTATATGAACCAACTTGGTCTAGACTTTCTATGATCTGTGAGCCTTTAATCTTCATGTGACATGAAAAAAAATTAATTCAGTTATGCTTCTTTTACCCTTTGGCCAGTAAAGAAATGAATGCTTCAAATTCCAACATCATCTCTCTTTTCCTTATTTTAAGGTCAACAAAATCTGCTGTAACATACCACTGTTTAGAAGAGGTTATTACATTAAATAAATGACACAAGCACCCTGGCAGAGTGAGGGAAAGGCAAATCAACACATTTAATCTACAACTTGTCACCTTTTACAAATTGTCTTGAAAAGATGCTAATCAGAGTGGCTTGTAATTCACTTGTCTCTCAGTTTCTGCTCCATTAAACAGTATTACGGCCCTTAAAGTCTATTCTGGTTTCTTCTGCTTCACACTTTTCCCCCTCCTCCTGCCTTTACCGGTTTTAATCCCACTCCTCTTGCTTCATAATTCCCTTCCCAAGTTCCCCTCCTTTTAGCTTTGGCAGGATTCTGCTTTTTATTGTAGTTCTCATGATCTGCTTTGCTCCTCAGTGTCAGCTTGTTTCTGAGAAGATGTATCTGCTCGGAAGCGAGGATCTCCACTCACTGAGTTCCTAATGCAAACGATTTAAACTCCATTTTTTTGTAGGGACTGAGAGCCAGATCTGCCCTCTCCCATTTTCCTTTAACCTTCATGAAGAAATAGAGGTGCCTGTCTCCCAGAGATGTCTTACTAAGCCAGAGGAAGCAGTACCTAAGACTTTATACCCAGTTTGTGAGCTGAGACCTACATTTGGACACTGCCGCACTTTGGAAACTATCCAAACAGGGCACTAGCTAATAGGCACCATCTTTGCCACCTTTCAAGTGAGGGTGGAGGGGCTTTTCCAGCAAGCTAGGCAACAGAAGGAGGAAAAAGGAAACAGACTCAATGGATGCTGCTGCTGCCTTGGGAATGTCAGCTTGGGGAGTTAAGGGTACACATATCCACTTCCATAGCAATTGCAGAAGTGGAAATAGTGTAGAATGCCTAGTTGGAAGGATCAAACGACGTAAAGGGAGATTTTCTTGGGGACAGAGACTTGTGACCAAGAATCCAATCTGCCACTGTAAGGAAATGCAGTTCCTTTCCTCTTTAAGCAGACATAGTTTGGCTTTGAAGTAGAGAGGCAAATTCATTAGGGGCAAAAGAAGAATAAGGTGTTAGGAAGAGACTGTTCTTATTAAACTATATATTAGATCCTGTAGAACATGCATAGTGTCAAAATGTTGCTTTCTAAATGTTGCTAAGACTAAAAATATACAACACAAAAAGTGGCAGTTATTTACCTCTAAATGTGGCAAAACATTTTAAATAAAGGGCAAAATCCCTTCTGCTCTTTTTATTGCATTAAAAAAAAACATCTCAGTGTGAACAGATAAAATGTTCAGGCACCAGATGAGAGCAGACAGAATCAATAAAATCAGAAATAAAGATGGTGTTTTATTGTGCTCTGGTGGATGGGTGAATTATACCTCTGAAACATATTTCACCAACTTACTGTGTACAGGTTTGATGGCATGCAACCCTTTATGAAATTGCTGCCTGGCATTTGTTCAGCAGTGCAGGAGGCCACACCAGTAACAATAACCTGTGCAAAACTCTTCCAATGACCATCTAAAGAGCAAGCCTCAGGTCTCTAATAGTGCTGTAATGACTGTATAAAGAATTACAGCACATTAACAATGACCCCAGGACACTCAGCAGGCCATCAATAAGCCACAGGCCAGTTTCTTCTCAGTGCAGACAGATGAGTGACAAAAGGAAGGGCCAGAGTGTTAGGTAGAGGAAGGGTTTTTTCTGGTCATAAGATCATTAGATCATTTAGACTCACCACCTGGATAACACAGTAAATAACCTCACCATGTGGACCTGGAATAGATCTTTGTGTGACCTGTATCTAACAAGTCCCTGATTGAAAAAAAATCTGATGCTTCCTTTGCTATGGTGTTTTGGGGATAAAATATGTGCATTGATGCCTTCTGAATGAATTCAGTTGTTTTTGAAGATCCCTGCATCTGTCTTCAGGTGGTTAAATACTTTGGGAATATGTCAGAATGACTTGACATGTTTAGAACTTATTAAAAAGGATGAGCTGTGGGAACCAGGAGTGCTAACTGTTAAAAAGAAGCTCTAGGACTTGCTTCAGAATTGATTTGTTCTTTGTGAGATCAGTCTTCAAATGGTGACATATCATCCCTGGGAAAGATGTCCTGCCAAAAAAAAAATTAAAAAAAAAATGGAAAAGAACAGAAGGGATTTTTTGGTAAGGCTATTTGAAGTGATATAAATATTTTAACGTGAGCATGATCATCTATTCCTAAAGGGAGTATTAACAGGAGAGCAGGGAATGTTCTGGCTGAAAGAAAAAAATGAAAAGATCCTGCATCAGAGACCAGGGACTAACAAAATGGACTTGGTGACTAAATTCAGCTGCATCTTCCAGCACTGTAATAATAAAGCTACTGTGCAGGGGAAAAAACCCAGATGTTTGTTCATCAAACACAGCTGTATTGCAAGGCAGCTGTGCTGAAAGAGCCATGGACCCTGCATAGTTTCTCTAACTAAGATGTTGTCTGTTGGCAGTGGGTTGAGAATTTGCGATGTGTTGAATCAAAGACCATGCAAAACCCTTTCACTTGCAGGCAGTTAAGACCTGTATGCAACTGCTTAGAATGAGGGTTGGTGGTTTCTACAGTAGAGAAATAAATTTTATTGCAAGCTGTACCACGTGGTTGGTTAACTAATTGCTGTGAGCAAATGTGGGCATCAGAAATGAGGTACAAATCTGACTGCAGAAATTGGAAGCACAGGTGGGGACAAAATTCATAAAGTCTTCTCTGAGTACCTGTGAACAAATCCTCAACTTCACTGATTTTAATGATAAACTGAATGTCACTTCATGAGCTCAGCTTTTTTCACCTTGGATTTTCTAGGCTTCTGCATTCAGACCTCCTAGAGCAGGGGCTGATGACCTTCAGAGAAGCAAGAAGTTGTTTTGCCTCTGGATGAGGCCAGAGTTCCTGGCTCCCATGAAACTGCAAATTGATCCACAGTCTCCTTCAGCATCATCAGGTAAAGGTGTTTCCCTCCAGTTCTCCATTCCAAAGCTTTTGTAATGGGGAAGATTGTGAAATTCTTGTGTAAGCCGATAACTAACTTTTAAGTCTGTAACTGACTATGCATCAGAGTAAATCCATATTTACTTAGGGAAATACACAAATCTGAAAAATACTATCTTAAGCATTCAAAGACTAAAAATTAGGGAATAGCTTAGGAATTTAGGGTAAAAGATCCACACATGACATATTCAAATCTCTCTTTGATCCATTGGGGGCCAAATGATTCCTTCTCACAGAGCACAAAGAAGACACAGAGGGCAAGAATGAACTTTGAATTTCTTCCCAGCACAAATTCATGCATGATGGAATGTACTACATGGACTAATTGGGCTTTTTCTCTTCTGGATCTAGGAATATTTGCAGGGAGATAATGGGAATAGCCTGGCTGCCAGTAACACCCTCGTGATGCAAAATATGCCTGGATCTCAACTTTGCACAAGGTATTGCTGTTTCCTTGTTTGCAGGAAGATCTCCTAGGAACGTGGGGTTCAAAAGGAGAAAGGTAGGAAGCTCTGTCTGTATTTGACAGGTTTTCAGGTGTCTTTTGTTCCCCATCTCTTTTTTTTCCCCCCTCTTTTTGTTTGTTTGTTTTTCTTACTACAGAGTAGCATATGGCTGCTTGTTAAACCTCAATAGAATTTCGAGCAGCTCTGGTGCTATTTGAATCATTTAATAATCCTGATGGATAAGATGGGGGAAGGTGGGATTGTTACAGCTTCTGCCTGCTTAATTTTCAGAGAGCTAGTTAAGAATCTCTGGAAAATGGTTTTTGAAGTAGAATAAAAAACACCTCATAACTGAAAAAAAGTTAATAACTGGATGAACTTCTGTGATACATCCAGAAAATAAAAAAACCAAAACTCTCTCATGAACAGAAAGCTTAGGAAACTAGGACATGCTCCTGGTCATAGATTATGCACAGTGGAGTAGGACTGTTGGCCTAATTTTTATTCCATAAACAACAAAATTCAAGTTTTTCCTTCTTTATTTAAGAAATATTTTTCCCCACAGAAAATAATGATAGGAATGAGAAATTCTACAGGTGACTTCTCTCTCACAGCTGGGCTAGAGCTTGGCACAGAAATTAAGTCTAAGGGAAAAGAAATCATCATGTACACTTAAGCTTTGTGGTTATGCCCAGAAACAACCTACAAGACCACACCACTGAAATCTGCAGGAATACTCCTGTCTTGATTAGCCTTTCATCAAGCCCAGGAGCCATCAGTACAAACATTTTTTTTCCACTAAAAGCAAATATTAGGGAGCCTTTGGCAGCGTTTATATTTTAAGGAAGGAAAAAACCTGAAAATCCAAACATTTATCTTTTGTAAATTAAATACCATTTCGACATAGCTTATGTTCTGTTAAGGACAAAAGCCAAACATGCACATTTAGTAAATGATGTAACCTTCTCCAAGCAGGTGAAAAAAAAAACCCAAAGGTAAGTATTTTGTAAACAAATTCACTTTTTGATACAGTTTATATTCTGCTAAGTAAAAAGCACCCCCAAAACCAAACAATATAACCTTCATATACACATATATTTAGTAAACACACTCTAGATCAACAAGGAAGAAGAAAAATTTATAAACATAGAACATCAAAAGAGAGTAATTTGTAAAGATAGCCATGCCATGCAATGGAATTGTAGAGCACAAGGATGCCCTGTCTACAAAATGCCCTGATGCTGCCGAATGATGGATTTTCTCTGTGAACAGAAACAGAACTGAGCACTCAAAAGTTGCTATTATGATCACAGTAGGATGTCCTCTCTGCAGTAATGCATCTATTCCTCACTTCAGCCACTTCTGGATTGTGACAATGAATTTTCAGTTTAAGGAAGCGCTTGCTTCCTGGTAGCTTTATTAAAAAGATTAATTTTAAGTCCTTCCCCCCTCCCCCTTCATATTTATATTATCATGCAATAATTTATTATTATAGAAATTCCTTAATGATATTAAAAGACATATAAAAGATTTATGAGGAATCAAAATGGTCCAGCATAATGCAGTAATTGAGTTTCCAAGTTCTACTTGAAATTCATGGCTGTTGAAATTTAATCTATGTGATCTGATCTAGCATGAATTTTGGCGTCTCTACAGCAGAAAACCAGCTTAAAGAGAGATGTTTTATGGCATGTGGGGAGTAGTTAAATTTTTGATTGACAGTTAAGGGACCGTTGATAACATCTATATAACATCATCTCTACCTCCAAAAAACCCCAACAAACTAAACAGTTATTGCATTGACAAAGTTGAGAAATTAGAATGCCCTCTAAAACACTGGGCTGGTAAGTGTCTGTATCAGAAACTAAAAGTCTAATTGTTTTTCTGGTTCTGCAACACCAGAGCTAGCATTTAGAGGTTATTATAACGTGAAGGACTATCATGTTTCCTCCTGCATGCAAGAGTGAAGCTCAGATGGATAAGGCTCTGATGTGCAGATGGATAACTTGATTTGCTTGGGCAGTTCTTCTGCAGTAGCACTCTATTAAAGGGATTTACTTTGCCAAAGCACCATGATGTACTTTCCTAACTTAGCAAAAAGCTTTATACACCAAAAAAAAATCTCCAAGAGGGCTACCTTAATATTGGGTAATAACATTAAGTAATTGCTTTACAGCTATAGAAATGTGTTTATCCCCAACATAAGTTTGAACCTTTATTCATCATTTGGGATCTTGCCATGAATTAGTTGGATTCTAAGAGCCAAGTCAACATCAGTAACCCTTCAGAGAACTACTGGGTGAGGAAGGATGCAGTCTACCTTGACAGGAGCTGACCTGCTTGACATTGTCCAGGACTATAAAAAACTATGTAAAGTGAATTAAATAGGTAACTCTGTGAGTTTAATACCTATGGTAGGAGCCTCCTCTTTACTCAGGGACTGTATTAAAAAAAAAATAAAAAGGAGTGCAATTCATGATTTATCTCCCATGAAGAAATTTTAGTAACAGACATCTAGGTTACTTAGATGTCATTGGTTTTTCACTCTCACAACCAGTGTGAAGCAAGCCTCATGATAAATATAGGTAACCTGCCAGATTTAAAAGAGAAAATTAGAAATGTTGGATTTTTTTTTTT